>VXBC01009007.1:0-111388 GCA_013399945.1 Ploceus nigricollis | reverse complement strand
GCCCACTACGAGCGTCTCCGGGGGCTGCCGCTCACGGCTGTAACCGGGAGAGTGCACCCGAGGTGGGGCGGCTTCTGGAGCCTCCCTGCTGTTCTCTGTGTGGCGTCTGCGCCGTTTGGAAGCTCTGCATCCATCCATCCCTTCATCCATCCATTATCTCGCCTTCTGTAACCCGGAGTACCCAGCTGAGGGCACTTGGCTCCTTCAGCTGGAGCACAGGAGACTGAGGGGAGGCTCCTCGGGGGCTGCAGCTCCTCCCGAGGGGAGGCAGAGGGGCAGGGGCTGAGCTCTGCTCTGGGACAGGGACAGGAGCCCAGCAAGGGCTGGAGCTGTGCCAGGGCTTGGCATGGAGCTCAGGGCAAGGTTCTTCCCCCCGAGGGTGCTGGGCACTGCCCAGGCTCCCCAGGGAATGGTCCCGGCCCCAAGGCTGCCAGAGCTGCAGGAGCGTTTGGACAGCGCTCCCAGGGATGCTCAAGGTGGGGTTGTTGGGGTGTCTGGGCAGGGCCAGGGGCTGGGCTGGATGATCCTTGTGGGTCCCTTCCAAGCCAGGACATTGTGATTTTATGATTTTATGTTTACTCACAGCCAGGTACAACCATTTGTCCATATGCTGCTGCTTCCATTTGTCAATTCCCACTGCATATTTCCCTCCTGTGTCAGAACCGTGTTTACCAAGGGCTTCCTGGGTCACTCTGTTTTCACTGAGCTTTTTTCGTGTTTCAAGATATCCCAAGAAATGGCATGACCAAAAATACCTGTAGCATTCATGTTTCATTATCTTGAGACAATTTCAGACATGACACTTGGCTTTATGTTGCTAAAGTTCCACATTACCATAAAACCTTCAGGCTGATGTTTTCACATTGAACTGAAACACTGTAACAGACCGTTAATATATATCAGAAAGCATAATATCAAAAAGAGATAATTCCTTTAAAAACTGACAGGTTGTATCAAAGGACACATTTTAATTGCCAGCACATCTTAAATAAGTGTTTATGGTGATAGATGAAGGTATGAGATTGCAGATATGCTGTCAAAAGATAAAGGCATCGACGCTCTGTGCAGTGTTGTGCTCATGGCCTCAATTTTCGAAGATTTGAGACCCACCTCATGTCCAAGAATGGGATTGTTAATTAAAACCTGGATGATACAAGGAAAACATTGAATTTACAGTAAAAGAAAACTGTCACTGATGTGAATGACAATATTGTGATTTTGGGGCTGGCAGGACGAGCAAATAACAGATGCACAAATGTCTTTAATGTTTTATGAGGCCTTGAAGGATATTTCCAAACCTGTCAGGCTTTTCAGGAATTTTCATGTGAGGATTCCCCATCTGGCACTGAGAGCTATTGTAGAGAGGAAAGGAAAATGGCAATGTTTTTAACATCACTCTTAATCTAACATCCTCAGTAGGCTCTTCATGGAGCTGAACATTAGGATCTCTGTCACACTGTGCCCATTGCATGTGGCAGAGGCTGGGCTGTCCCTGGCTGTCACATGTGGAACATCAAGACATGGCCCAATGTAACAGGGCCACTTGAAGGGGTTTCTGGGCAGTTAAACCAGAAAACGTCAGTGCAACCATGTTGGGAATTTACCAGACAAGGTCTTGCTAGAGGCCACGTCAGGATAGGCAGAGAAAGATATTTGTATTTTCATTGAGTAATGTGCCACGTATTCCAGTAGACAGAGTATTTCCACATGTGTGCATGGAAATACCAAAGAACACAAACTCCTGTCTTGCTGCAATTCCCATCCTTCAGGTGAGATCTCACTCTTCAAGACTCGAGAAAGGAGCTAGAGAAGGAGAAATTTGATTTTCAGGTATGTCACTCAACTAAGTAAAACTCAAATGATGAGTTGTCTGTGAATGAAAAGGAACATCATGTATTGTAATGCAGAAGTATTCTGATTTTTCTTCCCCGAAGTTGAGCACCTTAACGCAGAATTTGCAGACCTGAAGCTTACATGTCACACACTAAGCACGCTGCTTTGTACCAGGGTATTGTTGCAGAGTACTGTTGGCAATGACAAAAAGACTTCTTTTTCTGCAGAATAGTGGAATTTTACTCTCACAGATGTCTCCTATGCAGTGGAAATAGGTGCAGATACAAAGGGATGACCTTGGCTTAGAAAAGTGAAAATGGAAGAAGAAAAACTCTTGGGCAGCTGGTCCCTTCAGGGCACTGCAGAATTTCTCAGAGCACAGCGTGCTGGCTACCGGTTTCTCTGACAGATAATCATCTGCATCTCATTTACACAGCAAGCTTTTAATCTCCTAACCAGTCACCAGCATTCACTTGAGTTGTGCCCGTGGAGATTCCCTGTGCCCGGGCTCCGGCTGACACTGGCCCTCAGCCGAGGAGAGGCTCGGCTACCGGGAGCGCTGCCCGCAGCCGGCGGGCCCAGAGCTGCCGTGCTCCATCTTCCACCCGAGCCGGGCTCCCTGGCACAGGGCACCACTCGCGTTTCTCCCGCTCCAAGAGCCTGGCCGGCACAGGAGGCACGTTCTCCTCTGGGCTCCTTTCCACAAGAGCAGCCGGACCCGCGGCCGGGGCGCACAGGCCCCTACCGAAGCCCCGGGCCGCCCCGGGGAGATCACTCTGTTTACGCTGCCGGGCGCTCTTCCCCGTGCCCCAGCCCCGGCCCAACTCCCTCCCAACNGCTTGCGGCGGGAAGGCCGCGGGTCGCGGTGCCGCGATGCGCGGCGGGTCCGCGTCGCGTCTCAGGGCCTTTCTCCGTCCGGTTAATGGCCTCATCTTTTATGTTTGTTTTTTTTTTCCGTGTCTGTGCGGACACAGCTTTTAAATCTCCCACGTTGGTTAGGACTGGCACGTCCTTGTTGACTGGCGGTGCCCGAGGGTCCATGCCAGCGCGGTCAGTGCCAGTTGGCATCGGTGCTGGCAGCGGGTCCGGTGCTGGTGTGGCGAGTGCTTGGGGCCGCAGGAATCGCGGCTAAAGCTGCAGCCACTGTTGTTTGTGCTCGTGGGAGCAATTCAGTGCAGAGCGTTTGCTCAGTTTTAGCGGTTGGAAGAGGCAGGACTGTCCTGGGGACACTTTCACGGCAGTACGCGTGAGGGCTGGGGTAGGACAGCCGTGGGGAGGCGAGTGCTCCTGCCGGGTTCTGCACTGCTGGGAGTGCAGGAGCGTTTGTTGGGCACAGAGTTGTATCCGAGACTTGCTGGGAAAGGAAGCACGATTTGTTTCATGAGGACTTGCACTGGGATCCTGTGATCACTTAATGAGGCATCTGTGGAAAACAAAAGAGGAAAGAGTTGGGAAGGGTAGGGATTAATTCCTTTTGTTAACGCCTGTTGTTGTTATATTTGATAACTTTTTGAGGTCTCTGTATTTTTGTTCATTTTACTCCCTGATGGTGGGTGTTGACTGCTCATGTTCCTCGGCTCTCACCTCTTTACGAGTTGTTGTTTCCCTGTATTCATGTTTTAACCACTTTTTTTTCTAGAGCTGTGTGAACCATTCTGTGACTTGTTACATTACAACTAGGACGACGCACATGTCCCATAGTCTTTATCAAACCTGTAGAGTTGATGGGATTTCTTAGATTCCTGTTGAGTCCTGGGTTATGTCTATATGCGTGATGAATAATAAAATCAAGAGTCCTGAGCCTGTAAGTCTGTGCTGCGTGAGATGTTACTGTGAATGCCCTGTGTTTTGTTCTGAAGCAGAGTAACTGTGTATATAATGATCCCAGTGCTCCTGTGGTTTCCATGATTCAAGATGTTCAGCGGTCCGGAGTTACAGCTGTGGTTGCAGTAGGCTCTTTCCAGGCCTGACTGGAATATGAACAGGAACATCTTAAGCTGGTGTTGTTGTTAAATGTGTTGTACACTGAGTTTATGGCCCTGCTGTGGGTGGTTCTGCAGGACCAGATGAACTCCTTAGGGAGTTTTGTTGTGCAGTACCAAGTTTGTGAAAACAGCAGCAGCAGTAAGCACAGTCTGAATGGAAATGTGAATGTTGTGTGTAGCAGCTTACTTATCTGTGTTTGTTGAACAGTGTTTGATGCTGACATGAACTTAATGTGAAATGTGCTCTATGCTCTGAATTCAAGCACTATTTTCTTGCTGTTTCTTGCATGTTCTATCTTTTTTTTTTTTTTTTGGAAAAAGCCCTCCTTGTCTTGGCCTGAGACATGCCATTTTCCTTTCAGAATCCATCTTTCAGCTGTTGTACCAGCCTGCTTTCTCTCTTGAAGCTTTGGTCTCTGTCTTGTTTCTTGCTTATTTGTTGTGAGCTCTCTGAATTGATTCCCAAAGTTACTCGCTGTCACTGACCACATGTGGATAAGCTGCCTGTGAAGTTGGTAGACTTTTAGTCACCAAGTTTAGAAAGCTCAAACTTGCTACGTTTTTAGACTTCAAGAAGAAGTTCAGAGGAGCTGTTCTTTCTGCACTTCCAGGTACTTTAAAAGCAGCCTGGAAGGCATTTAGGGAGAATGACAGAGTTCAGCAAAGGAGAGGTGATAAATTTTGACTTGTGCTGAAAATTATCAGGGCACTTCTGTCTGATGTGCAGTTCTGTATTCAGGCACCTGCAAGCTTCAAACTGCTGGCCTAAATGATCCATACAACCTCGTTATATGTAGGTGATGTATGCAAAAATAGATTCTAATATTTTTTTTTTTTCTGAGGAGATAGGGTGGAAATAAGCTGTACTGAGAAGGCAGAGATGTTTTTCATGTGTGTGGGTTTGCTGCCTTTGGGTTTTTTTTTTTTTGTTTGTTTGTTTTTAAAATTAGTAGCAGTGGTATAGTACTACAAAGGTATAATTTTCCTATCTCCTACTGCTTCCATGGCCTCCATGTAGGAACACAGCAGCAACCACAGTGTCTCACCAGGCCCTCAGAGATGTATTTCCAGCTAGTTATTTTGTGCTGGTGAACAAGTTGGATGCTGTCTTTTCCTCCTATTCACTTGCCTTCCTGCCCCATCAAGGTGAAAGTATCTAAAGGTGGGTCAGTGTTATCCAAGGTTGGATCAATGTGTGGAGCAGCTGTTGTCAGAAAGTGTCTGGAATCTACAGTTCTTATGTCCACTTCTCATCTCCTGCCCTCTCCCTCAGAAAGGAATTATTCCCTCACAACACAGTTGTCTCCAGATGTCTTTTGTGTGGGTGAAAAAATTGCCAAAGCCAATTTATGGACAATCTGATACTGTCTAGAAAAAGGAAGATAATAAATTATGACTTTTTTTTTAAGATCTGTTTATCATAAATCTGTTTTTTTTAAAAATACCAGTGCAGAAGGTGAGATAGTCCAGGCTGCACAAAGTTCTTTGCTGTCTCTTTCCTGTGTAGGAACTTGGTGGTGTTAACTGGCAGCATCTTTGACCCAGGGGCAAACAATTGTGGAATCACAGAATGCCAGAACGGCTGGAGTTGGGAGGGACCTTAGAGGCCATTTCATTCCACCCCCTGCACAGGCAGGGACACCTTCCACCATCCCAGGGTGCTCCAAGCCCTCCACAACCTGGCCTTGGACACTGCCAGGGATCCGGGGGCAGCCACAGCTGCTCTGGGCACCCTGTGCCAGGGCCTGCCCACCCTCCCAGGGAACAATTCCTGCCCAATATCCCATCCAGCCCTGCCCTCTGGCACTGGGAAGCCATTCCCTGTGTCCTGTCCCTCCATGCCTTGTCCCCAGTCCCTCTCCAGCTCTCCTGGAGCCCCTTTAGGCCCTGCAAGGGGCTCTGAGCTCTCCCTGGAGCCTTCTCCTCTCCAGGTGAGCAGCCCCAGCTCTCCCAGCCTGGCTCCAGAGCAGAGGGGCTCCAGCCCTGGCAGCATCTCCGTGGCCTCCTCTGGCCTGGCTGCAGCAGCTCCATGTCTTTCCTGTGCTGAGAAGTGTATTGTGATGTGGACCTCTGAGCAGAGCCTGGTATCCTCTGTCTGTCAGGGCTGGCCGTTAACCTGGGAAGATGGGGAAATGTGGATCTGGCAGCAGATGTTCAGTGTCTCAGCCACAGGTTTCTGATTGCCCTTGTTCCTACAGCTCAAGCCGAGAGGGGCCCCAGTCCCTGCCGGGTGTTGGACCAGCAGCGGATGGTAATTATGGCCAGCCTGTATCTGATTTCTGACAGCATCCCAATGATGATTAATTTTCTTCCTAGGAATTGAGTGTAGTTCATCAGACTGGTAAACTAAGGTCATTGCTCTGAAGAATGCAGCTTATTTTTTGGCCCCAAATGCTTTTGTCTCTGAATGGCAATATAAGCATTGACAAAAACACCTTGCTGATATTATTATATGAACGTGAATAAAAACAACTAAGGGAGGCATTTGAAACCCTTCCAGACAAGTCTGATTGCTAAGGAACATCTAAAACTGCTTTCCTGAAACATTAAAATTATGACAGTTGAGATTTGTTAGACCAAAAATGTACTCAAAACTGAGTTTATGCCCAGTGTTTTTAAAACAATATTTAAAAAAAGCTTAAAATATGTTGTACTGAAATGAGTGATTCAGCATATGGAAATAGAATTTGTGGAAATGCAGCAGCAGATTTTAGTAATGGCTGCTTCTGGTGCTGAGCTATTTTTACTGGTAAAAGTGTTGGAATCTTAGGTGCAGTCAAGCTGAGGAGAACAAGGGTACTGTCCTCGTTTCAGGTGTGCAAAGGGGAGAAGAATCAAAGAGATGAGATCTGTTACGTCTGGAAAACCCAAAGGGTAGGCAAGTAGAAAGGGTTTGCTTTTTTCCCCTCATACACTGTATAAATGCTGTTCTTGAATTTAAGAGACAATCTGGATTTTGTGATTTCTCCCTCCCCCCAAATGACTTTTGATGTTTGGTCAAGATTTGAGGGGAATTTGAAGGAATAGTGCATGAATGCACGGTGAATCAAATACCAACAGGGCTTGCACTGCACTGTCCTTGTCCTGTGGTCTGTCTGTGTTCATGGAGAGATCTGTGCTTGTGAGGTGCAATATGCAGAGCTGTTGGGGTCATGGAAAGAGTTTGTATAAAGAATAAAAGGTGTTTTCTTGTAGATTATGGGGAAAGGCTCTGTGATGTAGAGAGGTCTGGATTAAGTAATGGAGAGAGATGTGTTCTGACTGTGGAGTGCTAGGAAACTTTTTTTTTCTTGGAGGCATGTAGGCCTAGGGGAGGGTTTTCTGCTGGCTTGGCTATTCAGGTGAAACCTATTCTGTTCCTTACAGTGATTTCAGAGAAGGCAGTATGTTGCTTTTTCTTCCCCCGGTGTCTGTCCTACTCTGTTGTGATTAAACTCTTGCTTCTCAATCCTGGTGTGACAGCTGCCTGCAAAGCAAGTTTTTGCATGACAATACTGTGTTGGATAGTTCTTGAAAACTGTTTTCCTGAAGCCGTTTAAATTTATGGAGGCTCTTCAGGCCCTTCTACATGTGTGGCATTGGTTTTGACATGTGTTCCATCCTGGACATCTCAGCACCTCTGCACCTGCCTTCTGGATTGGTTTGGCACTTGCCTGAATGTAATAGTGTTCTTTTTGTTCTGTTTCGGGTGTGGTCTCCAAGAAACAGCTCAGCAGCTTAAGACAAGATTGTTGCCTTGTAGTCAGCCATGACTCTGGTGGGGGGAGGCATGTCAACAAATATCCATGTGCTGGAGAAACAGAAGGGCTCTAGTAGCCTTGAGGTTCTACTTGATGCACCCCATTTAGATTCCTAAGTCCACAGGCAGAGCTCACGAGTAAGCCAATGAGACTGAAGTGCGAGCTGATGAAACAGCTCTGCAGCATCACTGGTTTCAGGGCTCCTGTTCATTTACCACTGACAACAACAACAAGGAGGTTCCACCAGCTCAGGGACTCTTGTCACGCACTGTCCACAGGAGACCTTCCTGTATAGAGTGTCGTGGATTGATGTTGACTTGCACTTCATTGCAAAGAAAGATGGAGGTTTTGGATGAGTAGCTGGGTCAGCAGCCTCAGGTCTGCTGTGGTTTAAGGACTACAGTGTGCTCACTGTGGCCCATTCCCAGTGCTCCAGTCAAGGTGCCATGAGCTCTGTGTCACAGAGCTCATTGATCCAGGAAGAATTTCCCATCTAGTTCTGCACTAGCTGATCCATCATTGATCCCACCTGAAGAGCTGCCACCATCTCTGGGGGCTCCTGCGCAAGAAAGACATGGACCCGTTGGAGTGAGACCAGAGTAGGCCATGGAGATGCTCTGAGGGCTGGAGCCAGGCTGGGAGAGCTGGGAGTGTTCACCTGGAGAAGAGAAGGCTCTGGAGAGACCTTAGAGCCCCTTCCTGTGCCTAAAGGGGCTCCAGGAGAGCTGGAGAGGGATTGGGGACAAGGCATGGAGGGACAGGACACAGGGAATGGCTTTCCAGTGCCAGAGGGCAGGGATGGATGGATATTGGAAAGGAATTGTTCCCTGTGAGGGTGGGCAGGCCCTGGCACAGGGTGCCCAGAGCAGCTGTGGCTGCCCCTGGATCCCTGGAAGTGTTCCAGGCCAGGTTGTGGAGGGCTTGGAGCACCCTGGGATGGTGGAAAGTGTCCCTGCCTGTGGCAGGGGGTGGAATGAAGTTTTCTCTAAGGTTCCTTCCAGCCCAGCTATCCTGGGATTCTGTGAGCATCTGGTTTAGGTGTCTACATATGAATTCGTGACCTCAGTAGTGGACTGGTGCATTTTCAGTCCTGTGAACAAGGTGAAGGTAGACAAAACCTCTTGCCTGGTGTTGAAGATGGACAGTTCTTGCCAGTGTTTGTGTTTCAGGTGATCTCCACAGATCCATACAGGTCTTCCTTAGCAAACATTTTGCGGTGAAATAATTAATAGCAGTGATTCCTAGAATTCTGGACAGAGATACAGAGTGTCATTGGGAAAAAACTTTTATTGGTCTGTTGCCAGAACCATTAAACCTGTGGAATCTGGTGTGCTTTTGTGAGAAGGTGATTGTCATGGTCAGTGCAACATTTCTGCAAATAATGCCCATGAGAGCTTTTCAGTCCAGTCCTGGGAATGCTGGCCTGGCTGAGGGTGCCCGAGCAGTCATTGGCACAGGTGGTGAAGTGTTAGGCTGTGTGAATTTGAGCACCTCCAGAATTAGTGGAAGATTCAGACACAGCACATACAGTTTCCTTTGTTGCTGTGTGCACTCTTGGCATTTGAAATTTTGGGGGATCTTACCCGAGGAAGAAGGTGGCTGCTGCCTTTTCAAACAAGCTTCTGCAGCATTTGATTATTTTTTTTTAAATTGTCATTTTAGGAAGTGCAGTGCAGTGGAACCTAGTCTTTAAGTTTTAGTTTTTTGAGACATAAAAATGAAGGCCTGTTTTGGAAAGGTTGCAAACTACCAATCTCTTTTCAGTCAGCCTTCCCAAATGGAGCCGTTGGGCCTTCTTGCCATCATTGACCTGTCCACTGGGAATATAAACGCAGTCAGTCTTTTGATTTATGTCATTGTGGATTGACAAACATCGGTTAACAAAGTTCTAACTTGCAAATTAGTGTGTAGGCCTGGTTCTCAAATCTAGAATATTAACTGATAGAAATGGATTGTTATCTCTTTGGTAGAGAAAGATCAGGATGTTCCCTCAGCGTATTTCAGTGAGAGCCGAATAAAAACTTGTTTTCCAGTGTAGTGTTGCTTGTTTCATCTGTCCTATCTTATAGTTCCTTTTCTTTTTGGAAATCTTTTCAGTATGCAGAGGTTACAGTTCTTTGGGGGCTCTTTTTAACTTTGCTGGCATGAGAACTGTTCACCTGTTGAGGAATACACCTGGTGCAGGTCGGCAGCTGCAGGTTGTTCTGGGAAGGGATTCTTCAACTCTGACAGACTTGGGGCCATGACCATTACCCTGGGGAGCCTCTTCCAGAACCTTTTCCTAATATCCAATCTAAACCTCCCCTGACACGTTGAAAAGACCTTGGACTAAACATCAGCATCAGGATGGGCGCAGCCCAGGGGGGCTTTGTCTGAAGTCCCTCCCTGGAGCATCAGCTGGAGCTGTTCTGTGTCACTGCACCACAGAGGAGCTGGGGTCTGGGACTGTGCTGTGGGAAACCTGGGGCCGAGCTGTGAGAGGAGCTGGTCTGACTGGGGGACTGTGGGGTGTGTGGGGAGTCACACAGGGCCTGTGGGGTCACTGGAGCCACTGCTGCAAAGGGGCTTTGATCCCAGCAGTGCCAGTCTGGGGCGGTGCCAGTGGGACCCCCAGAGTGGCATCAGACTGGTGGAATGGGGGAGTTTCCTTAACACCTCACTAGCAGAGGAAGTGGTGCCCACTAACTTCCAGGCTGGCTGGACAGTGTTAGTCCTGCAGCAGATTGTGTAAGTGCTCAGCAAGAGATTAGAAAGAAAGAAGTATTTTCTCTCTCAGTGCTCTGCTCCTCTAGCTCTTCACTGTGCCTTTATTGTTCCTGCATGCTTGGTTCCTGGTATCCCATGGAAACCTTTGCCAGGCCTGTATGCAAGGGCTTCCTGTGTTTGCTTTCTAAAAGCCTGAAGAAAAGCAGGTGGAAGCTTCCTTCCCACCTTCTAATGGCTCTGAATCAGCACTGCCCCAGGCACTGCTTGAGTATGCTGGGAGGTGGAGACTGTGAGTATTGCAGACACAGGTTAGAGGATGTGGGACAATGATGGAAAGTCAGTAGCCACTTGCCAAACTCTTGTCAATTCTGCTTTATGCCAGATATAAGTGTGGTAACTTGCCATCGCGGTGTGCTGGGAAGGTTTCTCTGCTCGGTATCTGACTTAGGTGCCTCCTTTTCAGGCAGCAGATACACCCTGGAGAATTAAAAAAAACCTCAAACCCCAATCTTTTAAGAATCTGTTCTTGAAATCATTAGAATTTATAGCAATTTCTTAATCTCAGCAGCAGGAAGGATTTATATCATAAATAAATGGCAATAAAGGGCAAAGTTGGTTAAAATGAAGGAAATTTTAACTTTTTCCTCTTTCAGGTGGAAAAATCTCAACTTTTCTTCCTTTGCTTACTAAATATTCTAGTTGTGCCATACAACTTGCACTCATCAACATATTGGTGTGTTCTGCTTGTAGGGCTTGAATTTTGTGGACCACAAAGGCAAACAAAGTTGCCTTCTATTCAAATAATTCTGAAAATGTGTGTTACATGGTTTTATGACTTAGACATGGTGACCACAGACAGTTCAGCTGTTTGAGCGTTGTTTGCCAGAACAGGAAACTTCTCTGAGATTGTGCTCAGCAAGTTCTGACAGAGCCAAGAGGAAACATGTATTTAATGATAGAATTTGCAGTACAACTGAGATGACCTGGCAGCTTAAAAATTGTCAGCTATGGGGAGTCTCTTCCCCTGCTTCCAGTTTTGCAGTGCCTCCCCCTGCTTTCCTATCCTGTAGCATTAACTGGTGCTTATCTTGCTGCAAGGAAAGCAGATTAAAACTGCTGACACAACAAAAAAGGCTTCACTCCTGTGTGGTTTTCCATTGCTTTCACAGTACAGATTGGTTATCCCATGGGCAGAGGATGCTGGAATGGGCTCGTGTTGACACTTGAAACACAAAAATGGGGGTAGAAGCTGATCTGTGGGTGAAGGGGAGCAAGAGCTGCCAGCTCTTAATGCTTCAACACATACTGAGAAGATAAAGATTCAGTTCAAATCCATACTGTGTTAAATCTCAAATTAGCATAAGTCTTCTCATGGTTTATTCTATAATCATGTGCTCAGGTATTTGTTTAAAAATTTGACCTTCACTGTCAGACATGAATTAACAGCAGCTGCTGGTGAGGGGCCTGGAAGTCCCTTCATGCAGGGATCAGTCCCTTTCTAGACTGAGGATTTCTGGTTGCTGTTTCTGACTTCTTCCGTTATTCAGCTTCTGTCTGTCAGTCATGGTGCAGTCCCTGGAAAGGCTTATCCTTTAGCAGATCCAGATCTGTAGATCCTGTTGCAGAAACAGGATTTAGATATCCTGATTTTGACTATTTCAAAGTAGTTGAAGTGCTTTAAAAACTAGGATTCTGGCAAGCCACGAGCAGCTTGAGTCTGGTGTGAGTTTTAATTGTAGGTCAACTAAAACATCAGGATTCAGTCCCTGATGGTGGATTGAGACAGAGTACCTTCCTGTGATAGGAATTCTGTATGTTTTCTCAAGGCTTTCTTTAAAAAGCTGCAAAAATAGAAACTCTGTCAAATACTCAATATGCCCCCAAGTCAGTGTGCAGCACAGACTCAGCAGTTTCATACACACAGTAAAGCAGCACCAAAGGCAGCATTAAGCAGTAATAGGTCTTGAGGTGCAGGATGGACAACATTTACAGGGGAGAACATTCAGAAAATTAGTAGTCTTCAGTTGAAACACTGAACTGGGTCAGATCTTGCTGCTTCTTGTCTTCCTGTCTGAAAAAGTTCTGGGCATAAGGTTGGAATTCAGGTTGAGGTGGCAATGTGATTGTGGCTGGTCAAGTACCTGGACACGGGGGAACCTGATTTTTACCTTGGCTGTTGGGAATATTTTGGTGTTACAGGAATGTCTTCAAAATCTATTTTGATGCTTTTTATTAATGTAAAAAAATAGAAATCCTGAAGAGCTCTTTAATGGTACATAGTTCTGTAAAATGTCATGTTTGTGCTTTTGAAAGAATTAATTGTTCTGGAATTTTCAACAAATAGTGTTTTGTTTTCTGAGTTGAAAAAATGCATTGCTGAAGCAGTGACTTGTTCTTAGTTTTTAAAAGAAACATTCAAACTTATTTCAGGTGGAGGAAGTTTGGTTTATGGAAATGTGAAGATCTGAACCTCACTGAGGATTTTTTCACTTTGCAGATATATTGTAAAATGTCCAATGGTTATGAAGATCACATGGCTGAAGATTGCAGGGATGATATTGGTAGGACAAATTTAATTGTGAACTACCTTCCTCAGAACATGACACAGGATGAATTGCGGAGTCTGTTCAGCAGCATCGGCGAAGTGGAATCTGCAAAACTTATTCGGGATAAAGTTGCAGGTATGATTTAGTATTTCAGAAATTGTCACCTTGTGCTAGACTGCGTGAGCAAATACTTGATTGAATGCAACTTAATCTAGAAATACTAAATGTTTGTGTATGTCATCAAACTATTGCCAAGTTTGCCTGGAGCTCCAGTAACGCCAGGATTAGGTATTGGGAGGATGGAATGCTCAAGGCTAAGTTAATGACTATTGTGTGTATGGCTAAGAATTCTAAGAAGTACAGTTCCCAAATTTGAACATTAATAGACAGGTCTAAAACTGGTTTAGATTTAGTCCCTGGCTGATTTATTCTTCCTACAGTCTGAGTGTTTTTGACTCCACCCAAGCTCAGAATATACAAACAAACCTTTTGTTCTGATTTTGATCAGTAAAATAAAGGTGTGCTGGAGTTCTGAAGTGGCTGTAGGTCTTATCACTGTTGTGGAATTTAACTTGTAAGTCCCTTAAATAGGATTGGTAGTAGTAGCTTTAAAATATGAGAGGAATGAATTGTTCTGACTTGTGAAACTTAATGTTTCCTTGAAGCAAAACAAATGCTGACAGAGCAACTGCTTCCATATCTGTTTAGTACCAGGAGGTTTTAGCTGCTCTCTGAAGAGGTTTTAATCCTTTTACAAGTTTTGGTTATTCTTGTTCAAAATTTGCAGAATCTTGGATTCAGTGAGAGCACTTGGTTGTTTCTGGAGGCGAAAAAAAAGTTAACTAGCTGTGCCCTGGTGTTTGTTCCCAGGCTGCAGCTCACTGCTTGTGGAATTCTGTGCTGCGCATGCTCAGTGTTGTATTTCAGAATCCAGCGACACTGATCGTTATCTAATCCCAACCGGCCTGAGACTGCTCCCCAGTCTGTAAAAGCTGCATGGGAGCTGATGGAACGCATGAGAGCTCTTTGTGCGTCATCTTTAGTGCTTTATTTGCTTGAGAATACCCATGAGAACTGAATAATTAAAAACGTCAGAATTTCCCTTCCGAGTAGCCTCTCTGATTTCCATGTCTCTGGCTTTCCTGATGTCTTACAGATGAAGTATCTCGTGATGTCTGTCTGTCTATATCTCTACTTAAGGGATGTATATGGTCAGTCATGGTAAAATAGTTACATAAACACTGATTTCTTTGAATGTTTTGTTAGGTGAGTGTTCATCCCAGATGTTGTCATGTGCTTTGCCTCAGAAGTTGAGGCTTACTCTGAAGGCTGGTTTTGCAAGGAGTAAGACCCCTTGCTTAATGATAGTAGGTCATAGCTGACCCACACCTTAAGACTGTAAAATAAGCACGGAATCACTTGCGTGGGAGGGAAGGATATTTTCTGTGGGAAGCAAGAGACTTAATCAGTCTCTGAAGTTGAGACCTGCTTCACAGGTACCTGTAGCATCAAACACTCTGGTAAGGTCTGGTTAACTTTAACTTGGAACTTGACAGTGCTGGGTAGTTTAAAGTCCAAAACATACACTTGTGTGCTCAAGGTTGTTCTTAACCTCAAGAATGAAAAGTAAAATTGTTGTTATTGTTGCAGAGAGCCCTTGAGTGCCTGTGGACAGAACACTGGCTTTTCTCTTAAAGTGGTTGCAGGTGCTGGATTCTGTGTGGCTGCTGTGGTCACGCCACTGAATTTTGTGGCTACCTAATTTTTCACTTGCTTGCAACACTATTAGGAACAGTTACCAGTCATCTCCATGCTTACTGATAGTTCTGGAATATCAGTGCCAAAGAACTGGCTCCTTCTGAGCATTTTTTGCTTTTGTTTCTGCCCCTTGATGTTCACATAATATTTTTATTCTCAAACTCTCTGTTAAACACATGGATGTGCAGCAGTCCCTGAACAGAAAAATCCTGTGGCACAGTTCTGCTTTTCTTGTGCCTCCACTTGCATTTCTCTGACTCCGTGGCAGACAGCAGGAAACTGGAACTGCAGAAAAACCTGTTCAGCTCCCTGACCTTGGTTTCTGGTCAGATAAGTTATAATATTGGCATGTGAGATAGAGCGGGTTGAATAGCCTGAGCAGGAGGGAGGGAACCTTTTGCTTTTGTTGGAATTAGACTTTTTGGATCAGTTTAGTTCTTTTCAATGAAGTCATAGCTTTTGGTGCCCCCATAAAGTTTTAATAATCAGAGAATTTTGTCTTTGAAGTTCCCTTTATTGTTTGTGCTTGCAGAGTTAAAATCAACGTTTAGTTGATAATGCTTGCTTTTTGTAAAACATTGAATGATACATACATTTCTTCTCAATTTATTGTCTGTTAATGAAATGTGGGGCAAAAAATACTTCTGCTTGGAATGCAGTTTTTCATGACTTATTGAACTGGCATAAGCTGTCTGGAGACTGATTACTGGGATTCAAGAACTGATTTGAAAGCCAAAGTTTGGGTTTGTTTGAGCAAATTATTTTGTTATGATCATTACATATGTTGCATTTTGCTTCAAATGCAGCAGAGTATTGAACAATCTGTGTTCCATGTGTTAGGCTATGGTTATAAAATGTAGAGAAGCTCCTTGAAGCCTCCAGACTGCTTACCCTTTATCTCACTGCTGATGAGCATTACAGGAAGGTGAAAGTAGCAGCAAACCATAGTGTCAGTTCACATTCCTTACCAGGAGCTTTTGGGTTTGTGTACACATGGGTTATAACCATTGATAAAGGTGTGACTGTGTGTCTGGTTTGTTGTTTGAGATGTGACAGCTTCTTTTTGTTTTTTTTTTTTCTTTTCCTTTTTTTTCAGTACCTGTGCAGAAAAACTTCTGCACAGAGATGAGCATTAGAAGGATGCATGGCTCCTCCTGATCATACTGCTGGGCTTTGCATTCCCCAGTTGGTGTAGTGCATTCCTCTGCACTTCCAGACATGGCTTTGCTTGACCTGTGATGAGTGAATCAGTGCTGGGGGTCAGCAGGCAAATACTGGATTGTTGCTGTGCTGCTCACTGTACTTGTGTTTATGTCTTGGACATCCAGGATTTTCATAAGAGAATTATAGAATTCATTGGACACTGTTCTTTCTGTCAGATCTTAATTGAGCACCAGCCATGCCTTGGGGCTTTGAACCCTAGAGAAATGTTAGAAGGCTGATTCCCACTTCCCAATATAGTATGGCACAGTGTCCAGCCTGCAGTGTAACTTTTCACTGGTGCATCTTCTGGCCTGTCATGATGATTGCTGAGGTCTGTGAGTAGCCATTGACCTGATTCCATCAATTAAATCCTCTCTTCCTGGGGCTCTGGCTCATGAGGCTGGGAGCAAGAAGTCTGGGGTTGGTCCAGTAGGCCTGCAGCATTGACTGCAGACACAGCAGGGCCAGACTTGTACTCTGCACTGATTCCCTCTCCAGGGATGTGTATGATGTTAAATGTCCACTTCCTTGGAGCAACTGCCTCGTGCTGGAGATGATCCAACAACAATACAGCACAAGACAGAAGAAATCTGTCGTGTGCTGTATTTTGCATGGTCAGTGTTTGACTTTGCTGCAAAATCTAGGTTCTGGGGTCTCGGTTTCCAGCCATTGTGCTGGGCTGGACTCCTCTCACAGGTGAGTTTTTAAAAAACATTTCTTCTTCAGTACCTGTTAATGCAGGAATGCAGGCCTCTGGGCCTGTCTGGGGTTGCTCAGTTTCTTGTAGCACAGATGCTGATGGCTTGTTGTGTCAGGATGTCTGACTTTGCACAGCACAGATGCTTCTGCTCAATAGCTCTAAATTTTCCAAGAGAGTGTGGTCATCTTTAGCCTGCTGTCCGTGCAGCTGTACAGAGGCTGTTAGTTCTTCTGGACCAAATGCTGAAGCTGAAAGTTAGTCAGTCGTGTGTTTTAGTTTCTCTGTCTTCCCCTTACCCTTCTGAAGTATTGGTACTTTCAAACCTGACTGTCCTAAAGCTCTGAAAAGGTAGAGTTAAACTGCTTTTTTTGTGGAATTATTAAAACAAAAAAGCTGCTAAACTCATGTGCTATGGTAGCACGTGATAATATTAAAAATAATATTCCTTATTGTGAGCTGTGGGTTGCTCCCACCTGTGATATTGTATGTAACTGTCCTCAGAGTGCAAGGGAAAATAATTCATCAAAACTACCACAAAGCTGTGTTGGGGGAGTTTAAACTGGATATTAGGAGGAGTTTCTTCCCCCCGAGGGTGCTGGGCACTGCCCAGGCTCCCCAGGGAATGGTCCCGGCCCCAAGGCTGCCAGAGCTGCAGGAGCGTTTGGACAGCGCTCTCAGGGGTGCTCAGGGTGGGGTTGTTGGGGTGTCTGTGCAGGGACAGGGGTTGGAAGGGCCCCACAAGGACCAGCAATTCAACTGAGAATATTCTAGAGTTCTATTCTAGGATTCTATGAACCTTTTTCCCCATGTGTTTATGGTCTCAGACTTCTGTGGGGTCTATTTATTGCTCCTGACACCATATCGCTGCTCTGAGTCCCTGGTGACAGGTTGCTGTACACACCTCATTCTGTGAGGGTTCCTTCTGACAGTGATTGATTTTGGAAAGGAGGCATCCAACTTCCTCAGGGTTCCTGTTCCTTCCCTCACACCTTGTGTACTGCCTGAGCAGGGAGTGTTTTCCCTCTGGTACTCATGACTGTCTGCTCTAGGAAGTGTAGGATAGGATCCTTCACACTGTTCCAAAGGCTCTGTCTGTACCTGTCAGCTCCCCAGACATGGCCCCCTTTGTGCAGAGGCTGGGAGGGAGACGTGGGCTTCCTCTGCACTCTGTGCATTTGCTTGTGTCAGTGTGAGTTCTGATACATCAGAAAGGTGATCAGCAGCTGTCAGGGCAAAGGGATCTCTCCACTGCTGCTGGGAAGTGTGGAGTGGAAAGGACATTTTGGGGTGACTTGTTGAAGTTTTATGCAGGAATTTGGGGTCCATCTCAAACATTGCTGTCGTGGTGGCTCACTCTCTGCAGGTGTGCCTGGGACATGTTGCTTACAGGACCAAAAGAAGTCACATTCAGATAGTTGCAATTCCTCAGGAATGAACATAAAGCTTTACCCTTTCCCTACCTTTTTCTTTTCATGTCTTCTCTGGAAGACTCATTCTCAGAAACTATGCAGCTAAAAAAGAAATTAGTGTCCTTGTCCTTGTGAGCTTTTCAAGAAGAAAGGGGAGAAGGATTTTACTGCCCAGCTGTCAGGTGCTGCAGGGTGGTGAGTGTCTCAAGTTCATGTGACAGGGCAACTACTCATTTCACCAGTGCAGTGAACTCAGTCTAGAAATGGAATTCTGAAGTGTTGTTGTTTGTGGAAAATACTTAAGTATTATCTTTGGCTGAAATAGTTTCCTTTTGCATGCCAAAGACCCATGAAATTGTTTATGCAGTTTTGCTGTTAACTGTGGAATTCGAATGCATCACTACCTCTGGATTTTTTTTCCTAGCTCTTTAATCACATTTGGTGGTATGTGATTTTTTTAAATATGCATTCAAGAATGCCTTGTGGCAATGGTTAACTTAATGAGAAGTGCAAATGGTTTGTAGACAAATTGCTCCAATACTGAAAATGTGAACACCAGCTTTGCCAGCTCCACTTAATTCCCTTTGTCATAAAGATGGCCACATAAACTGCCTCGGAGGTAGTAACTGAGTTCTCTCAAGGGTATAGGAACACAGTTAACCTAAATCAGAGAATCCTGGAATATCCTGAGCTGGAAAGGACCCTGTCCCTGCACAGACACCCCAACAACCCCACCCTGAGCATCTCTGGGAGCGCTGTCCAAACGCTCCTGCAACTCTGGCAGCCTTGGGGCCGGGACCATTCCCTGGGGAGCCTGGGCAGTGCCCAGCACCCTTGGGGGGAAGAACCTTGCCCTGAGCTCCATGCCAAGCCCTGGCACAGCTCCAGCCCTTGCTGGGCTCCTGTCCCAGAGCAGAGCTCAGCCCCTGCCCCTCTGCCTCCCCTCGGGAGGAGCTGCAGCCCCCGAGGAGCCTCCCCTCAGTCTCCTGTGCTCCAGCTGAAGGAGCCAAGTGCCCTCAGCTGCTCCTCAGACCCTTTCACTCCAGACCCTTCCCCATCTTTCTAGCGCTAAAGGTTGCCTGGGTTCTTTCAGAGGGATCAGAGCACAGCCAGTAGAAGCAACAGCTCTAGCAGCAGTTCTTGGGCTCTGCTTCTCAGTATTCAGGGCATATTTTGGATTTTCAGTGGATTTCTGGTACCCCTGTTATGACCCAGAGTGCTGGCTGCTGTCAGGGTGGGATAGCTGCAGGACACCCGGACTTGGAGCAGGTTGCTCAGGGCTTTGTCAGGTGTACTTGACCAAAAGGAGGTTGAAGTTTTTGTTCTGGTTGAGCCCTGCTTGGGGACAGTCAAGCACTTGTTTAGCTGTTGCTGAGGCCAGGCCTATGTACCATTCTGGCCTAGAGCAGAGCTTCCAGAGCACTGTGAGCAGGCAGAGTAGGGCAAGGACTGGGCACTCTGCTGTGTTTAGCCCATGTGCACTCAGGGCTGGTGATGATGTGCTGTGGTCTCCAGCAGTCGTAGCAGCACCTATTCCTGGAACAGCAGAGGCCTTGGCAAAAGAAAAGCTGCCTGAACTGAAAAGGATGGTGGAGCTGTGCAGGGAGGCCTGGGGCCTCTCACTCAGGCTGGGTAGATGTGTTCTTAGTGCTGCAAGTGAGGAGGACCTGTCACCAGGTGAAGGGCCTGTGAGTGTGTTGAAAACCAGTCCTTGAGTTTGAGGTTCATCAGCACAAGGTGCAGCTGGAGGGGAGCCCCTAGTGAAGTATCCAAAGGTTTGACATCAGGGCCAAATCTGTTGGAAATGTTGGTCACTGAGCTGGCTGATGGTTCTGATTGCACACTCGGTGTGTACGCAGTGATGCCAGACTGGGAACAGTGGCTGATCACCAGGTGGTGGTGCTGCCACTCAGAGGGACCCTGAGAGTGTTCTCTGAAAGCTTTGAGGCAGGGCTGGCACAACAGGCAGTGACTCCCTGCTGTTTCGTGGTCGTGGGTGTCCTTCCCCTCTGTCTGGATACACTGAGAGTGTTAAATATAACCCTCCTTACAGTACAAGTCAAAAAGGCCAAGAGAACTGTACAGACCATTCCATGGCTCTGCTTCCTTTTCTTTTTTTTTTTCCCCTCATCAAGCCATACAAATGAGCCATGTAGCAACATCTTTGGTTGTGTTCTAATATTTTTCAGCATGCTTTTAGTGGGAGTTATTTTTCTACATCTTACAATACTTTCATTCTCTTCCAATGGAGCAACTGCGTTTCTGCAGTGTAAAAGTTGGGTTCAGCTCAGCCTGTGATTGGGGTGACTGGGCAGTTGCTGAGGTTTTTGTACTGTAATGTTTGCAGCTAAAGAAGTGCACTGTTACGTGCACTTCTTTAGCTGTAAAAGAAGTGCAACTGAAAGTTGAAGTTTCTTCCTCAAGAGAAGGGAGAAACGAATTTTTGAGCCCTCAGCATCTTGAACAGTCAGATTTTTGTTCCAACAACAGGTGAACAAATTGAGTCCTGTTTAAAGAAATGAGATCTTGCAGTAAGTGGTCAGGCATTTTCCTCCCAGACTCCCTCCAAAAAAAACCAGCCTGTGGTATTCCTGCACAGTTTTGAGCCTGGTGTTTTCTGTGTTCACTTTACAAATCCTTTTCACTTCACAGCATCCCAGATGCTGGCAGTTCATGTGGAAAAGGAGCCCTGGAGCAACTAAAATTAAATCTCAACAGAGATATGTTCTGGAACTGAGAGAAAGGAAAAAAAAGAAAAAAAGAACATATAGAAATGATAATTATGCAGAGAGGCTTTGTGAAATAAAATTAATTACTAAAAAACTCCACCCTTTTCTTTTCAGGATTTAAAGCTATCACTCTTATGGTTGAATTTTTGCAGTATTGTGGAGATGGTGAGATCCCTGTGAGCTCTCTGAACCAGGGTTGACAACAGACTTGTAAAGTTAGCTTTGTAGCTTTTGACTTTTTCCCAAAGAGGTGTCTGTTTGAGTTGTTTGTATTCATCTTTGTTTCAAGGCAAATATCACTGATTTTACATAAGAAGGAGAGGCAGCTTTATTTGTAATTTGTAATGTTTTTCTGAGTTGTTTGAAGGTCAGGCTTTCCAAACCAGCTAAATGTGCTTTTGCCCTTAAATGTCTATAAATGAGACTCTTCATTGTTTAACTGTGAACAGAAAGAGTTGTGTCTTAAAGCCAGGGGAAGCAGTGGGGACACATTCTGGATTGGAAAGTCGTCATCAATATAACTAGATATTTTCTTTGTTTCATTGCTAGTTCCTTTCTGTTGCCATCAAGTGTCTGTTCAGTAAGATGTGCCGGTTTGAAGTCTTGAGCAGAAGCAGGAATTGGCTTAGTGAGCAGTCCTGGGTCTCAGTCACAGGAACTGCCACAAAGCTGGGTTCAGGTCCTGTAGAAGGAAGATCCTGAGCTGCTGCACGGACTAACAGTAAAGAGTGAAACATCATGGAAATGCTGAAATATAAACCTAAACTTCCAGCTCTGTACTCTCTGTAGGTGGAGCAGGTGCAGTAATTGCCCACGAGGTGTTAGTGTGACTGACCCAGCCCTACAGGAGCTCTCTAGGTTAGGCACAGCCTCGGGCTCTTTGCCTGGGCTGAGCTTTGCCCCCAGCCTGACACAGATAGGACTGTGTGGGGTGTTTCTGGTGCTGTCTTGGTGTTTCGGGGACTAAATTGTGAAAATCAGAAAAACAGAAACTTCCACAGTCTGTTTGAAGGGTTTGATCTGCAGCCTTGGAAGAAGCTGGGATTGATGTACAAATACAATGCACAGACAATAAGCAGAAAAATCATAAACTTATGTTTCTGTAGTTGTAAGTAAGAATATGCCTTAAGTAAGTGAGAAACAGTATTGAAGGGTTTATAATGTAGGGGTGTGGTTGTACAGAGTAAGCTAAGAGTTTAGAAGTTAGAATGGAAGCATCTGTGTGCATGTGAGTTAGAAGCCCGTTGGACAAAAGTATCCACAGTGCAGCAGAAGTAAGTAAAGGTGAAAGGTTAGAAAAGTAAAATAAACCCTGTGGCAACTGTCTGTTGGATTAGAAAGTTATGTATTGTCTTGTAATGAAGCACTTGTGACTTCTTTGAGCTGTGGCCGACTGCCTGCTCCTTTAAAATCTCATGGCCTCTGAAACTGATTTTCATCTGAGCAATAAATTGTTCTTAGCCCAACGATGGTCCCGTCCCTTCACTAAAAGCAGCAAAAATGATACTAAATGATAATTTTGGGCAGCATTTATGACTTAACTGGAGATGAGGCAGATGAAAGTGTTTCAGAATGATTAATTGTTGCTTCAACAAATTCTTTGGGTGAACAAAAAAATACTTGCTTCCATTTGGCAGAATATTTTTGATAAGCAAAGTAAAAGTGAAATTTACTTTTAACTGCTTCAGTACCTGCACTGAAGCTCCTGTACTCAATTCTGTCTCCAGTATTGTGTTTTCTGGAACTCACTGTGGCCACCACAGCACAAATGGTTGTGTCAGAGACACAGCAGCTGCTCAGTGTCACTGATGGGGCAGATGAGAGGACATCCCTGAACTGTGGGTTAGGGGACTGGATAAGAGAAAATTTTTGGTTCAAACTATGGGGTTTGATAGGCAAACTATCATGAAGCTATAGCTTCATGTGTTTCCAGAGTAGCTGAGATGCATCATCAGCTAGGATGCATGAAGGATTGAGTGCAAGGCTGGAGCCCCTCTGCTCTGGAGCCAGGCTGGGAGAGCTGGGGCTGCTCACCTGGAGAGGAGAAGGCTCCAGGGAGAGCTCAGAGCCCCTTGCAGGGCCTGAAGGGGCTCCAGGAGAGCTGGAGAGGGACTGGGGACAAGGCCTGGAGGGACAGGACACAGGGAATGGCTTTCCAGTGCCAGAGGGCAGGGCTGGATGGGATATTGGGCAGGAATTGTTCCCTGGGAGGGTGGACAGGCCCTGGCACAGGGTACCCAGAGCGGATCCCTGGAAATGTCGAAGGCCAGGCTGTGCAGGGCTTGGAGCACCCTGGTGTAGTGGAAGGTGTCCCTGCCTGTGGCAGGAGTTGGAATGAAATGGTCTCTAAGCGCCGTCCCAACCCAAACCATTCCATAATTCCATAATTTCCTGTATTTTAAAAAACATACTGTGAATTATATGCTCGAAGTTATTCTATTTATTACTGTCTGTGTTGTGATGATGGAATTTGTTCAGCATAGACATGGAATGGAAAATCATGCCCTTAATTGTTAGTTTTGAAAATTGGTTATTAACTACTTCAGATGTTTGTGTCCAAACACAGAAATATGTTTTGAAAGAAATCCTTCGTGAAGCTGCTTTCTTTTTGATATAAGAACACCTTGCAGTATGAAAACAAAATCTGCTAAGGATGTTACAAATAGCTGGTCCTTGTCTCTGGAGTCAAGTGTTCTGTCTTGTGGCTGTACAGGATGCTGTTACCCCTTTCCTTTGGGACACTGTTGGCTCATGCTCCATACCCTGATCCCCAGCTCATTTTCTGTAGAACAGTGTCCAGCCAGTAAGTGTCCAGTCTGTTGTTGCCAGGGTGTCTTTCTTCCCATGATCAGGGCTCTGCATCTGTCCTTGCTGCATTCCATGAGGCACTGTTGGCCTGTCCTCTGTGGCAGCCAGACCCTTCAGTCTAGGACAGGTTCCTCTCAACCTGGTGAGATCTCCAGTCTTAGTGAGGGCACATTCCCATCACCTCCTCCACAACGTGGATCACGAGGTAAACTGCAGATCCCAGTAGAGACCCTGCAAACTCCACTAGTTCCAGGCGTACAGCTCTAGTGTGTGTGGGGGGATGTTTTTGTCTCTTGAAGATGGATGTGGTGCTTACCTTCCTTCTTCCAATTTCCTGATCATTCAAAGATGAAACAGTTTTGGCAGGGACATGAGCCTGGTGTCTCATCACTCTTACATAGAGCCCATTTCATCCCCCCATGGGTTTGACTGGGCCAGTTCACTCAACCAGTCAGTCCCTGGCTCAGTGTTCATCCACTGGCCTTTCTCTGGGAGCTCTTTCCAAGGTGCAGAGGCCTGTTAGACTCTGCTGGTGAAGTGAGGCACAGAAAGGATCCTGTGCGCCTCTGCTCAGATTACATATTAAATCTGCTGCCATACTTCCAGCCTTATGCTGCTGGGACAGAACGGAATATTTTCTTTTTGCCCTTGATATTGTTCTTTTGTTTCTTTCCATTCTTTTTAAGTCTAAACTGCATTTGAGCTCTGCCATTCCTCAGATACAGTGACGGTGTTTCCCAATTCCTCCTGTTGTAGCTGTTACTACTTTTATCTCCTGTGCTCTCTGTTTCCCTTGGAGCTCTGCCATGGCTCCCTGCTCAGCCAGGCTGCTCTGCTCACACATCTGCGCCTTTTCCTGGCTGTTAGGAAACAGAGGATGCTGTGTGTGTGCTGTGACTCGCTCAGCAGTTAGGGTGCAGTCTCTTGATCACCTGCCCTGCCAGTCCTACCTTGCTGCACTTCTCCATTGTCATAGCACTTTTTCGGAAGTTTGATGCAGGATGGTTGCAGGCTGATGTGATTGTGGAGCCCTGGTTGTACAGCAGTGTAACTGTGCTAAAGAAGCCCACACAGGGCACATCTGGGCACTTTAATCTGTTCTTATCCTTAGGAACTATAGCCACTGCTTTGAATTCTGCTGATGCCTGGTATTTTATGTGGTACTTCTCAATGCATTCACACCTGTTTAGGCTCTCTGGTTATCACTCATGGCACAGTTTGTAAAGCCAAACAAAAAACTCAAACCCAGCTCACATCCTCCAAATGTGATTCCCAGTTCAGAAAACAAGTTCTAAACTAAGTTGCCATCATGCTGAGGTGCGCTGACATAACAGGAGCCAGGTTTGATTTTGGAGTTTCTTGTGGAGGACAGGATGGGGAGGATCTGAGTTAGCTGCTCTCAGTGAAGTGCTCTGGTGTGTATCAGACTCCTCAGTGAAGCTGGAGTTGTCAGCACTGGGCTGGGAATGAGGAAGAAGCTGCTGCCTGAAGCTGTGTGTCTGGGAGCTGGGAAAGGAAGTAGGGACATGGACAGAAACCCAAGTGATGCATGGAAAGAAAAGCAGTGCTCTCTCTCCTGAAAGGGCCTTTTATCATGAAAACAAAACTTGATTCTTTCTGCTGAAGGAGTGTAGTATTTTGCTTAAAACTAGGTTTTGTAGTTACTTTGTTAATTATTTGTGCAGATGAGGACCTACTTGTTGCTCTTTTTTAGCTTTGTCTCTTGAGTAAATTTATATTTATGTATATGCAAACTTTTAAAAATATTTTTTAATTCCTATCCACTAAAATATTTTGAAAACTGTTACAGCACCAATTTATTTTGTGCTGCAGGTTTCTGTAGCAGGCTGGGAACATCAGGAGAAAGCAAAAAAACTTCTCTCCTTGCCTGGGGTAAACACTTGACAGCAGTCATAATATTGTGTAAATGCTAATTCCTTATATATTTCCTGTCATCCTTAGCACATAGGTAGATTGTACTGTTTTGGAGTAAAATGATGACGCAAAGACCATTCCTGCACTGGCATCCATGAGGTGGAAATATCTCCTGCAGTGACAGGACTGTTGTGTGTTGGCCCAGCCTGTGTAGAGATGAACACTGGGCACTGAGTGGGAGGAGATGGCTGAGGCTGATGCTATTGGGTATTTTAGAGCAAGATAAGTTAACATGTGCTGTCAGTTTTGCATGGGTTGGGTTTTTCTAGCACTTAAGGACTGTAAGGTCATGTTATACTACTGTAGTTTAAAGGTGGTAAGTACAGACTAAAAGGGATGGTCTGCATTCTAGGTTATTGTTGAGAAATACAGGTAATTGATAGTTTCTTACCTATTGTCAGGTAAAAGCTAATAGGACTGTAATATTGGGGTTCAGTACAAACTTACTGTCAAATGCCTAGAGGGAATATGAGAATGAACTTTTGTGATCCTGCCACTTTGAGAGCCTTCCTTTTTTAGTCAGTGTTTGTTTGGGTAAACCCCATTATGTCCCTGCCCCCTCCCTTCCTAGGACATTCAAACCGTTGGATAAGGAATAGTCATTGAGGAATCTGTATAAAACTGGAAGTGAAAAAGATGCAGAATTTTGCTCTGACAGAAACAGTAAAGAAGGCCAGTCAAAACCAGTAAAAAATGATACAGTCACTATGTGATAGTACTTTGTGAACAGACACTTGGAAGGAGAAACGTGTGTAAGGATGTTGTACAAGAACAAGTGGATGCAGAATATGTACACCTGAGTTTGTAAAAGGAGAGCGTTGGCTGGAGGCTGTAGAATGTGCTTTCAGCGTGCCTGGCAGACTGCTTTTAATGTGGGCTTTGGTGTGCGTGTGTGTGTGTGTGTGTTAGGGCACAGTTTCTGATTCCAGGGACTGGGCCCAGGTCACGTGGTGCCTTTTACTCCTGGGTGTCCATGGGTGCTGCAACTTAGGTCTGGTTTTATCCTATGTGTAAGTAACTTAAAATTCCTTGTCGCTGATCTCAAATGGTGCATAAACACATATGTGATGCTTTGGAAGGAGACAAAGGAGTGTGGGCAGCACAGGAGAGGGGGATTCTGTCCCTCCACTCTGGTGAGACCCCATCTGCAGAGCTGTTTCCAACCCTGGAGACCCCAACACAAGGTAGACATGGACCTGCTGGAGTGAGACCAGAGGAGACCATGGAGATGCTCTGAGGGCTGGAGCCCCCCCGCTCTGGAGCCAGGCTGGGAGAGCTGGGGGTGCTCACCTGCACAAGAGAAGGCTCCAGGGGGAGCCCAGAGCCCCTTGCAGGGCCTGAAGGGGCTCCAGGAGAGCTGGAGAGGGACTGGGGACAAGGCATGGAGGGACAGGACACAGGGAATGGCTTTCCAGTGCCAGAGGGCAGGGCTGGATGGGATATTGGGCAGGAATTGTTCCCTGGGAGGGTGGGCAGGCCCTGGCACAGGGTGCCCAGAGCAGCTGTGGCTGCCCCTGGGTCCCTGGCAGTGTCCAAGGCCAGGTTGTGGAGGGCTTGGAGCATCCTGGGATAGTGGAGTGTCCTTGCCTGTGGCAGGGAGTGGAATGAAATTGTGTCTAAGGTCCTTTCAAATCCAGACCATGCCATGATCTACAATTCTGTGCCTGCTGTGTTCTCTGGGCACTTGTTGCAGGGGAAGGATACTCAGTGTACTGAAGACAGTGTAATAATTTTATAGGAGTGGCATCCTGCTCTTCTTCACCTGTTAGGGGCATAGTCCCAGAGTCCTCCCCAGTGCAGCATCCATCCAGGAAGTGAGAGTCCTGACTGCCAGGGCTCACTGTGGGTCACACTTGGAGGGATTAGTCTTGTTTGGGGTATGTTTCCCTGGTCTTTAAGGGCCCATTTCCATAATTTTTATTAGGACCTGGTTCTGTTCGGTAGTTTGCTGGAATATTCATGTTTATGTGACTTTTGGGACAGACTGAAAATATCCATAAAGCAGCTGTTGCTCTGAGCCTTCAGAGCAGGGCTGGACCTGTGAGGGATGTTGGATCCTTCCCATCCTTGCAAAAGTCATTGCCAACTGTCCACCTGGTATTTTTTCCCCTCTTAAGCTTACTTTTATTTTCTTAGTCTGGAAAAATAAGGTAGGGTCCAGGTGCTCAACATTTTTCTAATTGCTCAATTACTCATTTTCTTAATCAGAGGTAAATAATCTCAGTAGGTAAGTGGGTGGGAACCAACCATATTTGATCTCAGTGAGTGACCGTCTTTGACTAAAAAAACAAAATGAATGTTATAGAGGAATCACAGAAACCATGCTATGAGTACGTGTTAGAAACATTGATCAGAGTTTTGCAGATGTTGTCTGTAGGTCTCCAAAGGATGGAGTTAAATCCTACTTGGCTGGCACAGAGTGGTTTGCTGTTAGTTGTGTTCTGTGTCTGGTGTCACGAGAGGCTGATTTGGAGCTGGTTGAGCACCAGGTCTCTAAGGGAACTGGATGTTGTTTCTGTGCGAGGCTTGAACACAGGGGATCCGGCTTCTCTTAAGAGTTTTAGCAGACGGCAGAAATTACCTGTGAGTGTTTATACAAAGGGTCTATTAGACAGCAGGCTCTGACATGGTCTAGGTTCAGCTGAGTTACTGCTGGATTAGGTTTCACAAGGAAGCAGCCAAAGGCAGAGGCTGTGCCAGGAGCTGGTGCAGCTCTGCAGTCAGTCTGTTGGCATGAAAACACTGAGGGTTATTTGGGGCTTCCTTCCATTCCCTTGTGGATTTTACACTTGCAATCTTGACGTCTCAGCAGACTGGGCATCCTTTTTTCTGTGTCTGAAGTTAATCTACAGTTCTCTTGCAGCCCTTTTCTTCATTTCCTCTGACATTTGTGCCGCGATATCATCATTGGACACCTGTGTCTGTATTTGGTGTTCTGAAATGTCAGGAAAGCATAAGGAAACTTCCTTGTCAGCTAAGATCATTGCAGAGCCAAGCAATGTGATTAAAAAGGGCTATTTCACCACAGAATCCTTTACCATAACAATGAGATTTGTCTTCTAGTGTCCTTAAGCCTAACAATAGAACTTAATAACTTAAAAGTAGTATATTGTTAGAGGAAAATAGCACATATATTCCTATGCATGCTTACAATTTTCTTTAGAAAATCCCACAGATCTGGCAGAGACAAGGAGAAGTTGGCTGAAATTGCAGCTTTTTTATTGCTCTGAGACAGTCTTGAAAGTATTTTAGTTATTTTTAGGCCTTCACTGATAAGAACCTGTAGTTATTGGGAAATTGCAACCCGAAATGATCTTAGTATGTATGTTATAATTGATAGTAGCAATTGTGGAGATTGGAGATAGAAGAAGAACATGTAAGTATCCAAATAAATATCCTTTTCCATAAATATTTTAGGGATTTTTATTATTAATATCAAATTCTTCCTTTAAGAGTTAAGAGTAAACTTGAATAAAGTGACAGTACATTAATTGTCTGCCTTAAAGAGAATTTTTCACTCTTCACTTTGATGCTGTGTTTGGGAAACTGGGTGCTTGTTAGCTGTATTAATGAAGGATTGGAAATTTCTTTTTCCTTCTTGTCCCCAGGGGTGGAGGTTGGGATAGCCAAAGAAATCACAAGGGTCTTCATTTCATTTCATACCTGACAGTTCATCCGTTGACATTTTCTCACTTTCTGCTCTTTATCCACAAGACTTTGTACTGATAAACTTGGTTAAGTCATTCCACACCTATGAAGTTTGCAAGACTGGTCAGAGTTGGTGTTTTAGCCCTAAATTTCTTGCTGTTAAAGAGTGCTCTGTCCAATACCTGCTGTCTATGAAGGCAGAGGGATGTCCAGAGTGGAAATAAAAGACCTCCAAGTTACTCATGATGTGTGCCAGCCTCGGGAAACCTCCTTGGCTTACTGAAGTATTTGCTGTGTGGATTGTGTATGTTAAGTTAACTTCTTGTTTGCATTTCCTTTCAATTTAGTAGTGATAACATTATTTTGTTAGGATTAATTTAAAAAAATGTTCTTCCCTTTAGGACACAGCTTAGGCTACGGCTTCGTGAACTACGTAACTGCAAAAGATGCTGAAAGAGCAATAAACACACTGAATGGCCTCAGACTTCAGTCAAAAACTATCAAGGTAGGAGCTCTTCAGTTGTCTGTGAAAACAGCATTGTAATAAACTTTACTTTACTTTAATAAACAGAATAAACTTTATTCTGATAGTAAAGTTTGTGTGCTCCCAGCTGCAGCAAGCATGAATCTGGGAGGAGAGTAATGAAGTGTTTTGAAACAGCTTAGTATTTGAAGGTTCCCTTTCTTTATATTCCCACCATTTTTACAGCAGTAGAGGGACCGTTATAGATGGTTGCCAGGCTTTTTAACTCATGCACATCTTGGATGCTTCATAATATTTATTGTAAATCTTGTTAGTACGTATGCACTCCTTCCCTTATCCAAAACAACAGCCTGTGCTCTATGTGTAGGATTCGCTCCTGCTTAGGTGATCTATGCAGCTTTCTCCAGTGGCAGAAATTAGGACAGAAAACTGCACTCTACTCATGCCATCTTTTTGTGAAGCTTTAGAAAATATACTGGCAGGACAAGTTCCTGATGTGAGCTGGCAGGTCCAGTGGCTGAGTCAGAACTCGGGATTCTTCGCACGGCAGAAGTGTTTGCCGGGAGCATTGGTGTTGGTCTGTTGCTGCCTCCTTACAGCAGTGCTAATATAGTTGTTATCTCTTGGGTAAGCCCAAAATGACTGGCGTTATACAGAGACATGTCCTTTCTCCTGTTTGGTTGATTTTCCACTACTCTCTCTTGGTTCCATTTTTTGAACTCCAGTAAGAATGCATGTGTTGGTAATGGGGGAATTAATTAAATTGGCTCATGACGATAAATTGATCTTCCCTGTTAATGCCCTGCACATGTATTTTATTTGTTTTAAAGGTTTCCTATGCCCGCCCAAGTTCTGAAGTTATCAAGGATGCTAATTTATATATCAGTGGCCTGCCCCGGTCAATGACACAGAAGGATGTAGAAGATATGTTTTCCCGCTTTGGGCGCATCATCAACTCACGTGTGCTTGTGGATCAAACCACAGGTGAGTTCTGGGACCTTGGCTGCAGAAAACTGGAGTGTACAGCATGTGTTTGGTGTTTTCTGAGACTGGCAGTACCTAAATTTCTGTAAATTAGACTTCCACAAGCTAACCATGACATCTGCTGTCAGCCAGTGATAGAATTTTAACAGGATATCCATGTTCAGTGATTTTTTTTTTTAACACAGAATGACTCATGCTGCCTTTTTGCCAGCTTACAGCGCAAACCTCAGGCCATATTAAAGTAGGATTATTGTCATTTTTACCAGCTACTGTTTTGCCAAATCTACTTTCTTGCTCTGATGCTTGCTGGCACTGCAATGCACTGTGTTTCTAGGCCATGTGTGTTACCTGGAGTGCTGACCTTACCTTGACTTTACACACATGCAGCTCTTATCCACTGGTCAATTCCAGGCCATAGTTACAGATTTAAAGCAAAACAAAAATATGTTTTCTCTTTTGTACCAGCCTGGAACTCACTCACTCAATTTTCTCATATTTTAAACCATGTGAGATGTCTTACAGGCCTCTGTGGTTACTGCTAAGCAAAGAAATTAATTTCATACACTTAGTACTGCCCTGAAAGTTCTAAATGTATTTTGTGTATTAAAAAAGAAAAAGAGAAAGAGGAGAAATTACTTAGTTAGGCACTTGGCTCAGGGGAGACGAAAGTTAAGGTTTTCTTTGTGATGGCAATTCTGACTCTGTTACAGTGTGTTTTCAGAGTTTTAAGTTCTTACCCCATTATTTCAGACAGTATAACTGTCTGGCTTATCCTGTCACCCAGCTGTTCTGTGGTTTTACTGGTACCCCATCTGTCGTGTATTAATCTGGACAGAGCTTTTACAAATACACTTTTTCATTGATTATGCATCTGGTGTATTGGAATAGAAGACAGTCTAATTCTAGCAGCTCCACATTTAACATTTATAACTGGGATGTACATTTGTACACATCAGTTCAGAAGCAGCTTTCCTGCTCTGTAAGGAATCTGCTGTAGTTTGGAGTGGGCCACCAGCAGCTCCTGGTGGGCTCAGTCTGAGTGCAGGCTGAGGTCTGCAGGGCTGTGTCCCCATCAGAGCCAGCTCCTGGTCCAGGCACCACTTGCAGGTGTTTGGTCAGATGGTGCTGCAAATGCGACTGCGCATCAGAGAAACCTGAGGTGACTTGGTGAGATCTGGGGACTGACATGGCAGACACTCCATGGTTGAGTGAGGAAAATTCCATCCTGCCTGGAGAAAATTATTTGTTTTGCCCAACTCTGATACCTGCATGGTCCTGTCCCTAGAGCTGGTTATCTAGGACGCAGCTGTAATGAGAGGCAAGAAAAAGACTTGTGGAGCACAGCAAACTTAGTAATGCAAATCTCAAAACTAGTCGTCCCTCTCTGGCAGTCCTTGGGGTCTGGAGAGCATCTGGATTTTACAGAGCTGTAAAATGAGATGACGGAAGTCATACAAATAAAATCTCCCCAAGAATAATACAGTTTTCATGGGTGTGCTGAGGCCTGATGCTTTGAAATTCAGCTCAGAGCACACTGCCTGCTTTCCCGTAGCCTTAATAATGCATTGACTGAAGAGTGGGTTCTGTTACATCTCACAGTTAATGCCTGCAGAGCCTCGACTTGCCATCCCGCCAGGAATGTAGCTATGCCTTGGCTTTAAGCCTGCCTTCCATATCTTGATCTGATCCCACTTAAGACACATTTTAATTTGTACTTAGCTGTACCTTCTCACAGAGGTGGTACTCCAGCTTTTGAAAATTATTCTGTTTAAAAATACGCTTTCTAAAATATTTACGTTTTAAATGAATGCTTTGAGAAGCACTAGGATGAGCAGCATGAAAGTGGAGGAGTCACAGTAAGCTGAGCTCCAGGATAGGCCTTGCTGAGTTCTGGGTGATGCTACTACCCTGGGCCTTCTCAGGGTGGGCCCTGGCATGGAGGCTGATCTCAGTGGTACCTGAGCATACAGTGCTGTCAGCTCTACTCTGGTGAGCCCGTGTGTTGTTATTTATCAAAATGCAATCACACCTTGTTTGCTTCAGGCCCAGGCCTTGACATACTGCATTTCCTTCTGTGAAACAGAGAAAATGATCCTCAACTGTTACCAGCAACCTTGTGGTTTATGATAAGCTTAACTTCTCTGTCTGGCTTTGAAGATGGTCCTGGTTGGATGTGAAGAAAACAAAGTATCTGATATGTCCCTTTCTGAAACAGAGCTAATGAAGTCCTGGCCAATTAGTCTGGCCACGATACCTCCTTTTTGAATGGCATTTAAACAAAATGTGCCCTTTTAGCTTCACTGTGATAAACCATGTTTTCAGCCTACGGTCAAATCACAGATGAGAGGCAAGGGGAGGAGAGGAGAGCTCACAAGGCATAATTTGTACCTCAGTCAGAAGGAAACAGCAATCCAGGGACTGGGACTAGGAAAAAAATACACAAATTTTTAACATCTGTGATATTGGTTCAGTACAGCTACCAAGAGGTAATTCTTCATTGATTTTAATGAATAAAAATAATCTATGTGCCAGCTGGAAATAGCGTATGTGGTGCAGGTGAAATTCTGATCTCTCCATTAAAAAAGGTGGAAGTCCTTTATTAATATAGTCAGACATTTGTTCCCTCATCTTTGAACCTGAGTGTGTTTCTAGTATGGAAAAATGAACACATTTGCAAAAATGTATAAATTCTGTGTTTGCAGATGCTCTTTAGTGATAAAGTAATTGAAGCTAAGGGGTTTGGGTTTGTTTTTAACCATCTGGAGTTAAATTTTTTTTTTTTTACTTAATTTAAAATGTTGAGGAGCTTTTTGTGAATGGAAATGTCAGTTGGTGATGAATGTCATGGAATACTACCACATATTTTTTTTTAAGTGTTTAGTCACTGGTTGTTATAGCTGAAATGAGTATGCTGATTTGTCTTTGGTTTCTTAATTTTGTATTTTATCCACCAGCTGCTGAAGAAATATAAATGTAGAGAACTTGAAAGCTGTGACAATAGAAATACTGAACTTTTTTGGATTTTGTTTTCAAACTTATTTTGAGTTTATCCTGAACTTCAATTTTTTGTTTGTTTGTTTGTTTGTTTTTTATTGGTTTGGTTACAAGGTTTGTCCAGAGGGGTCGCATTTATCCGGTTTGACAAAAGGTCAGAAGCAGAAGAGGCAATTACAAATTTCAATGGTCACAAACCCCCAGGTTCCTCCGAGCCCATTACAGTGAAGTTTGCAGCCAACCCTAACCAGAACAAAAATGTGGCACTGTTGTCGCAGCTGTGTCATTCACCAGCTAGACGGTTTGGAGGGCCAGTGCATCACCAGGCACAGAGATTCAGGTAGGTTAGGAAGAATAAATGCATTTAAGGCTGTGCTCCTGTTCCCATGGTTGTGTGGGGAGCTGTGCCCCCGCAGCTGGGCAGTGATACCTTCACTGCAGCATGTGTGAATGAATACATAGTGCACTATGTGTCCTCAGTGTTATGTAAAGAAACTGTTGCATTAAAATATGATTAAAGAAAAATCTTACTTGTAAAATTTATATTGAAGTTAGTATGTAAAGGTACCTGCACTCTGGTGTCTGTTTCCACTACTGGGTTAAAGTGAGGGGAGAGCAGCAGCAGGTTCCAGGTGGGTGTGGTAGGTGCCTGTCTCAACAGATCCCCATTCTGTGGTCTATATATCTGAACACAGATAGAATTTGGCAACTTAATTAAAGCTCTGAATGGTTGGTTCCAGCAGGGAGATGTTACAATAAGAGAGGAAAACCTTATTTCTGACAAGGAGGTTCTGTGGGATTCCTGCCTGCATTGCATCCTGTGCAGGGTTCTGCCTTCCCTCGAGGCCTCATGAGTTTACTGATGAGAATATTGAGCAGGTGCAGCTTCCTGACTGCTTCCAAGGCTATGGAAGACACTGTGCTTTGCCATAGAAAATTGCTTTCGTTGCTTTGAATATGGATTGCTTGAATTGGAAGTGCCTTGGGTGTTCATGGAGAAAGCTAATGGTTGGAGGGTGCTCTGGAAAATGCAATGTATTGACTGTCTTGCAGAGAAGCAATAGGTTTTGAGATGATATATGTTTCTGAAAGTAGTGATTCCCTGTTGAGAATTTACTCTTTTTTTTTGTTTGTTTTATTTTTCTCCTGTGAGGGATCCAATGAGCTCAGTAAAATTGGACTAAAATCTCAGCCACCTTTTAGCTGTGCTGCTGTTTCAGAGTCGCTGTCTCCTGTCCACAGTACCGTAGCTCAGCATTTTGAGCACAACTCTGTGTAATGAGTCTCCAGAGAAAATTCATACTTTGTAGTCAGTTGTGGTTTTATACTGAGAGTGGTTGAACTGTTTGCCCAAGGAGACAGTGAAGTTTCTGTCCTTGGAGATGGTGAAACCTGGCTGGAGTTGATACCAAAAGGATTAATCTAATTTCAACTGTGCCTGTGTAGTTTTAGCAGGAAACAGGGTATGCAGGATCTGCTTTCTCAGCAAGGATGGTTGGAAGATAAGAAGACATTTGGCTTAGGAATGCAGCCACAGCCAAAACAAGGACTGAACCTTGGAAACTGGGGAGAGCTTTATGGTAATGAGCAAAATATGCACCTGGTGACTGTATATAAGCAGCACACCTATAGAAGATCATGTGCACACAAGGTGGAGTTATCCCCTGTGCAACCAGGACTGTAATGAATAATGAATGCCCTTCTGAACACTAAGGAGTTTTATTTGACTGGTTTTTTGGTGAGTTTTGGTGACAGGATAAGCCTGAGCAACCTGCTCCAGGTGCCCTGCTTTGAGCAGGGGGTTTATTAGAGGATTTCCAGAGGTTCCTGCCAGCCTCAGTTGTTCTCCAGTTCGCTTCAGCTGTAGCCCAGGGAAGTCAGCTCAGGCAGCTCCTTGTTTCGCTGAAGCAGTCACCCAGATCTCCACACCAAACCTCCTGAGCCACGCTGAGGAATGAAATTCTGCATTGTTTGCATTTAGGTGAATTATTAAAAAATCAACACATCTGCCCTTTGTCTCAGCCAGGGCTTCAGTGTGTCCAGATCCTAGTCAAATCTTTTTCATTCTTAACATTTTTAATTTACGTGGACATATTCATGATCGTTCTTCCGCCTAAAATTTATGCCAGGATCAAAATGCATCAGAATAAGGAGTGCAAATAATATTTGCATCCATAATTAAGAGACCAAATACTTTTAATTCAATTCTGTAGTGATCACTCAGGAACAATAAAAAATGATTAATGTGTTTATATTAAGAGTTGCTGGTGAAACTAAATTTTAATAACCAGTTTGTTCATTATTCTCTTAATGTACCATTTAGAGCAGCATTAATGTCAATTGTGTGCATTTCATAGAATCACAGACTGGTTTGGGTTGGAAGGGGCCTTAAAGCTCATCTTGTCCCACCCCTGCCATGGGCAAGGACACCTTCCACTGTCCCAGGGTGCTCCAAGCCCTGTGCAGCCTGGCCTGGAACACTTTCAGGGATGGGGCAGACACACCCAGTGTTTCGTAGGCTTGGGATGTCACAGTGGGGGTTAAGAGGAAGAAAATGTTCTGTTCCATGTCTCTGTTCCATCCCTGCTGCCCTGGGAGCTGTGTCCTGCTGGATGTCTGTGCCCAGTGCTTGTTTGTCAGCACACGTTGGCCAGCTGATGCTCCCGGTGGCAGACCTGCTGGTGTGGAAAGAGCTGAAGATTTTGGGGTCCCACAGCCTGGCAGAGGTCGGAGTAGAGCAGTTGAGGTAAGGCTGTGCTTTCAGGAAGACGCTTTGGACACAAGAGCCCCCAGTTGATTTGCAGGCACAAGCTTTTCATTTCTGCTTCATCACAGACTTGTGAGAGCTCCAACACTTACTACAAAGCTTCCTTCCCTCCATCACTCATGCAGGCATGTCTGTACACACATGCACAATGCTTACACCATGGAGTCATGGAATTACTAAGGTTGGAAAAGACCTCCAACATCATCAAGTCTGTCCCACAACCCTTTGTATTTTTCTTCCCACCTTTAGTGTTAGCTGCAAGTTCTTCTAGTGAGTCTGTCTTCCTCGAAGGATGCTGAACTGAAGGAGTTGTGATTACTCATGCTGTGGTTAAGCTCAGGAACCTGAGTTTGGGCTGAGTCTTGTTTGTTTTGGTAGTGAACAAGACATGATGAATGGATAAGCAGCTTCCACAGAGCCCGCAGTCTGTATAAATTAAAGTTGTGATCTCTGCTCCACAGAGGTTGATACATAAACTGATATTTTGATTACATTTCATCTCGTTTCATCATAATCCCTGTAAATCCAGGATTAAGCCTTTGGTATCTAATTTGTAATTATTAATTTCCTACAGATATTTCTCCAACCCTTTGTTTAATGTTCTTTTAATCCTTTTGAGTTCCTGTGGTGTTTGTGGCTCACATCGGGAACTGGTCTTAGTGCTGTGTCCCACTGGATTCCTGGGCTAGTTCAAAGACCCTAGCTCTCTGCTTCCATCCAGAGGGAATGATGCCACAGCATGGGGTTGTGTCTGGAGGACAGATAAAACATCTGGGGCTGGGGTTTCTTTAGCATGTAAGATTTGTTTACTTAAAGAAAATAGCAGATCTCCAGGTGCTGAACTGTGATGAAATGGAGGGGTTTAGCTCCTGAAGCATGAGGAGGCTGCTCAGGGCCCCTGGAAGTCCTGTGCTTCTGCAGCTCACCAGAGCTTTATAGTCGAGCAACATTCTTTTGAACCTCAGTTATTGCCAGTTCAGCTGATACTGCTTTCAGACTTGTTCAGGGTTGGAGCCAGTTCCCAGTTCCTGTAATGGGCATAACTCTTCCAGTATCAGCCCATGAGTTCTGCCCTGAATGCCTGAAGGGGAGCCGTTTCTGATAGTTCTTTGATCCAAGGGGAAATGCAAGAAGACTCTTCAACCCTGTCAGTGATACGGTTGCTCAGACAGCTCCTGTACACCTGCTTGGTTTCACTCCAGTGAAATTGTTTAAATTTTCAGTTTTTAGACCAATTTATAATTTGGATGCAAGCTGCGTGTATTGAGTAGAAACCACTTAATCCAGAGTAGTATTTCATCAAAGTTCTGGAAGAATATGGGAGTGAAACCCCAGTTGCTTCTGTTCTTCCTTATGTGTTTGTTTGACCCAGCACCCTGACTTTTTTCAGGCTTAGAGCTTGTGTCACTGAGTTCTCAACAAGATTTGTATTGGCCACAGCAGATCTCTTCTGTCTGTAACAAAGACAGCAGAAACAGTTGCTTGTCAGAAGGACATTGTCAGTGTAGCTGAGCTCCTGCTCTTTGTGGAACTATTAAAAAATAAAAAGCTGCCACAAGTGCAATGGCAACACAAGCTGGTATTAAAACTAATGTTCCTGCTTATTGGCATCCCACCTGTGGTGCTGCTGTATGGAAGTGTCCTCAGAGTGCAGGGAAAAGAGTTCAGCAAAACCAGCACAAAGCTACGTTAGGGGAGGTTTAAGTTGGACATTAGGGCAAGGTTCTTCCCCCCGAGGGTGCTGGGCACTGCCCAGGCTCCCCAGGGAATGGTCCCGGCCCCAAGGCTGCCAGAGCTGCAGGAGCGTTTGGACAGCGCTCCCAGGGATGCTCAGGGTGGGGTTGTTGGGGTGTCTGGGCAGGGACAGGGGCTGGGCTCCATCCTTGTGGGTCCCTTCCAACTGAGGAATTTCTGTGGTTGTATAAAAAGAATTTATAGGATTTGCATAGGCCTAAAAAGAAACTGCTTTCATTTAGGAGTGTAATTTCTGAGATTACATCCTCCAGTGAGTTAAACTAATCTCAGGATCTGTTAAATGAAGCAGTCTGTTAATGGCAGAGGGAGCAAAAGGTCATTAATAGCAACAAGAAGGTTATAAAGTAAAAAAGAGCTATGATGGAAAGTACACTGTTGTTGATACCTAATGCCCCAATATGTTGGCATATTAGGTTAGCATGGCTTGAAAGAACCATCCACAAATAACACTGGCTACAGACTCTTCGGGAGGGTTGAAAAAGTGATGTGGAGGAGACAGTGTAAAAATAATTTCAACAGAAATGAGGACACCAACTGTAGGTGTGCGAAGACTGAGATTGTTCAAGTTACAGTATTAAAGGAATTTTAACACCACTCTCTCTGAAACATCCTGGATCTCTGTTGGCCTTTGTGTTTGCCATAGTAGGGCATTGTTTTAAACATCCTTAATAAGTGTAACTTCCTAAAGGTCATCTTAAATTGGTGTGGCCACAAAAGTCTGTCCTGGCAGGACAGAGAGCTGTGTGTCAGCTGCTCTGGCCCTGCTCATGTAGGCTGTTACACTGAGCTGAGTGAGAGATCTGGGGTCCCTCTTGTGCAGAGTAAGAACAGAGATTCATCAGATTGGCTGAATAGTATCTCCTACAGATTTTTTTTGAAATTACTTTTCTAATCTTTTAGGGCAGTTGTTTGGTTTTACCCTGTTTTGTTGGTTTGGGTATTTTAATAAACCTGTAACATTTTTGTGAGTCAAAGCAGGAAGAGAGGACAATCTGTTTGAAGATAAGTGTATCCAAAGAGCAGAGGTACTTGCTATTTTAAATTATTTTGTCTGTAACAAGCACTTAGATTTGTTGTTTTCTTGCATTTAACACCAGTTGCTCTTCTACAATTGATTGCAGTCCTTGATATGGTGTTACCTGGGCTCCTGGGCAGAGCCTGAGCCTTTGGAGTAGGCAGGGGCAGAGCTATACTGACTGCTGGAACCAACATCAGGCAATTCTGAGCTCAGTGGTTTGAGAAGGGATTCAGGACTGGTGATCTGTTGAGATGGAAACTTGACAGATATTAAGATAAATTCATCCTGCCAGATTATTACTCACTTGGAAAGAAGCTACAGAACTGAAGGTGTCTGTCAGAACAAGTAAGTGTATCAAGCATGCAAGCACAGGAACGTTTTTATACAAAGCCAAAAGAAATACCAGATGTGTCACCTCTTCATCAGATCACACGGGTTGGTATGTCTCACTCATCTTGTGATACTTCTAACTGCTTTTTCAGTTTGGCTGTAGTACAAGGCTTCCCAAACTTGTTTTTTCTTGGGGCTGGCTGTCAGTGAGTTGCTGCAGCTCGGGAGTGTCCCACTGTGCTCCAGGAGCCCCTGGGCTGCAGAGCAGCAGTGAGGGAGGGATGGAGTGGCACTTGTTCTGGGGACAGGACAGTTCAGGAGCTCGGGTGTCCAAGGCAGGGAGCTCTGAGCACCAGAGAGACGGGGGGAGATGGGCACTGAGTGGTTCTCGTGTGTGAGTGCACTGTGTGTGTGTGTGAGTGTGAGTGTGCACTGCCACCCCTCTGCTCCTCTCCCTCCCCGTACTCCTCGAGCCCTCCCTCCTCGAGAAAGGCAGCAGCAGCTCCTTGATGCAGGGCAAGAAAGAGTCAGAGGGGAAGCATTTGGCACTTACTGCAGCATTCACTGCCCAGACATCCCTTCCCTGTTTCCTCCAGGTCAGCAGAGAATCAGGATCTGCCACCGCCCTGCTCTTGGCAGAGAGCAGCTCGTGTACCGCTTTTAAGGGGTTTGCAAATCACCAGTGGTACACCTCAATTTGGGAACCCCTGGTATAGTATCATTATATTTCTATGATCACATGACCTCATTTTTAAATAATAAATAAGCACAAGGGTTCAAAGTGAGTTTTTGACCTTAACTTTCACATTTCCTGGCTTTTGAGTGCTTTGCTGTGCAACCCTAATATTGCACTAAAATATTCAGAAGCTTTGATTTTCTGGAGTGTAGGCCAGAAATAGAATAAAGGGGAATTAGAAATGTGGGTTTTAGGGAAAAGAAATTAATACAAAACAAGACATAAAAAGGAGAAGATTTTTGCTTTTTGTTATGCATGAGTCCTGCTGAGGTATTGTGAAGGAGGCAGGATTCAGGAAGAATGGGTAGGTGATTTTAAAAATCCAGTTCAGTAAAGTCTGATCTGAGTTTTCCTGGAAAAAAATAATGAAACTCTCCATACACACTGGAATAATAAAACTGCACTGAGCCTGCTCATGTTGGGAGTGTTTGCCTGCACCTGCTGCCTTTGGGTGAAAAGGGAGTAGGTTTTGTTCTGTTTCACAAAAGAAGAAATTAATACAATCTCTACTCCTAAGAACCCAGAACACTTATCCCCTGCCCCAGCAAACACAAAGAAACTCTTTGACTTAAGAGTTTCCCAAAATGTTCTTTTAGAGGCAAGAAAAGGAGCATGGGTGAAAAAAAAAATCTCCTGTGAAATAAGTGGGAGATGCCTGGGGGTGTCTGGGGGCCTCTGGGGAGGTGTTGCCTGTGCCCCTGAACTCAAGTAGTTCTACAGCAATGCCGTGGACACTCTGAGCAGCCTGGCTGAGTTCAGACATCCATCCAGGTCCCCTGGGAAAGTGATCATGTAATCTTACCTTGCCTGTTCCTTGCCTATTTCTAAGGATAGTTCCCTGTTGATAAATCAGTTGGAATACTTTAACTTTTTTTTTTTTCTGGCAGCTGTCAATTTGATTGTCAATTTGAATGGGGAAACATTTATGTGGCTGTTTTGATGTGCCATGTATAAAATATTCATTCTCAGTTGCTTCCCATTCAAGTTAATTTGCTTAATTGAACATGAAATATTGTGCTTTTTATTTGCTAGGTTCTCTCCTATGGGTGTAGATCACATGAGTGGGCTTTCTGGTGTAAATGTTCCAGGAAACGCATCTTCTGGCTGGTGTATCTTCATCTACAACCTTGGTCAAGATGCTGATGAGGGAATCCTCTGGCAGATGTTTGGCCCCTTTGGTGCGGTTACCAATGTGAAAGTTATTCGAGATTTCAACACCAACAAGTGCAAAGGTTTTGGTTTTGTGACCATGACAAACTATGAAGAAGCTGCAATGGCCATAGCAAGTCTTAATGGCTACCGCCTGGGGGACAAAATCTTACAGGTTTCCTTCAAAACCAACAAGTCCCACAAATAACTTGCTCGTGCTTTTTGTATGGAATAGATAATGGAGTGACAGAAGTTGAAACATTTTTGTTAGTGTAAAACTCATTTTGCGCCAATTTTCACAAGTGTTTGTCTTAGTCTAAATGAGAAGTGAAAAGGTTTTATATTCTGGGATGCAACTGACATGTTCAAATGTTTGAAATCCCACAATGTTAGACCAATTTTAAGTTCCTTTAAGTTATTTCATTTAAAACATGTTAAAAATCCCCTGAAATCTTAAGTAGATTGCATTAACTAGACCCTCTGGATGGTGGTAAAATTGAAGCATGCTTTCACTTATGAGACTAACATTTGTTTCATTGAATGTTGTCTGCAAAAACTGGAATTTTCTGAAAAATATCAGGCTGAATTAATTGATTTTCTTTGGTTTTATGTTGTTCTTCCTACCCATCCCCCTCTCCTTTTGTTCCCCCTCAGTTTCAGTAGTATGGAAGAAAAGTTGAGAAATACTAATGTTTTAGTTGACAGTAAATTGTTTGATAAATTAATATTCATTACTCTGTGTCTAGTTGAGGATCAGGCTTTTTAAAGTCAAGGTCTTGTAAGTAGTAGCATGCCAGCCTAACTTTAACACCATTGAGGAGGTAAGTTGCACGCTGAGCAGTGGCCAAGCTGTCCAATTCACAGGTTTTAGAAACGTGACTTTTAAAGCCCACTTTGAGAGGAATGGACCAAAGAGTTTCACAGAAACTCCGGGAAGATTTCAGAGTCAAAATGAAACTCCAAAAAAGCGAGTGTGAATATATGTTGCTACTTTATCAGACTGAATCTCTTCTGTCCAAATATTTAATGCATGGTGCACTACTTACTGGTACATTATAATGCAGCAAGATACTTACTCATTTTCCAAGATCATTGTAGTTGGAATTCCTTTGGCAGTTCTATTTTGTAAAGAAAAACCAGTTATAAACATTTGAGCATTGTATTTCTCGCATCCCTTCTAATGAGTGCTAGTTTTTCTATTTTAATAGGATTTTGTTTTGACAACTAGCTTTACTTACTGAACACTCAGCAGAAAAGTACTTACAACTTGCAAGTTAGATATTAACCAAAAAACCCCTTTGATTTGTAGATTTAAAGATTAATCCCCCAGGTTTTCTGCAGACTGCCTTGAAACTTTGAGTTGTTCTGTTTCTGTTAATTTTCTTTTGCTTTTTTTGCTAAGTATTGCACAAAGTGTCCAGCTTTCAGAGTGCTGTTTAAGGAACTGTAGCTCCGCTTTAAGAGAATTTTAATTTACTGCTTTGACAGATGAGTAGAAGAAAAAGAGTTTTGAAACAAGCACCACAATAAATCTGTCATGTAGAAATGAGTGTCACAGACTGATGTAACCCTCAGGTGTGCTTGGATAGGAAACTGGGAAGGCTGATGCTGCCTGTACAGGTGTGTGAGCTGCTGTGCACAACTAGAGACTTGGTTCTGGTGTTTATGTAGATGGAGCAGGTGTGGAAACGAGGTCTGTGGCAGTTTAATGCAGTGTCTCCTTGTTTTACCTGAATCTCTACCAGCCCCAGAGTTCAAACTTGAGAGGCCAGTCCATGCTGCCTGCTCATCTCACTCCATCCTCAGCTGACCTTGCCTTGTGCTGCCACCGTTTGTCCTCTCCTTGTCCTCTCCTTGCCATGGGATCTGCACAGCCTGAGGGCTCCCTCAGCCTCCACATGTAGCTGAGCTGGTGCCCAGCTCCAGGGACGACCTGTGGGAGCTGCTGTTGTTCCTGGACCTGCCCAGGACATATCTAAACCCTACAGATAGGCCTTGGCCCAGCGAGCAGCCTCCTGCTGAGTTTGAGCTTGTGTGCAGTGAATGCAGGTGGGATTTTTCGTGTTAAAACATCCAACCTTGCCTCTCCTGCCAGTCTGTTCCCTCCCCATCTCTTGAGATGCTCGGTGGAATGGTGACTGTGACACAGCAGCCAGCCCACTCCCACCCCCCAAAGCTGCTCTTGGCTGTCAGAGGTTTCCTTGCACCAATTCATCACCATCCATTTATCACGTCAATGATTATTTCCTTTCTGCGTACAAGGAGAGCTTGGGAAGCGTTCTGAGGGTTCTCCCAAGTTAAAGCTGTGTAGTACAGAGAAGTTCTCTTATGTGTCCCATCATTGTTGAACCCTGCACTGTCCTGTTCCATAGGAGTGGGCTGTAGTCATTCCCAGTTCCTGTCATTCTCTCTTGCTTTATCGCATTTAAGGTAAATTTGCTGCTAAACTAAAGTGGGAGTTGCTGTTTGTCACAATATTTACCGGGGGTTCAGACTTCCGGCGAGTGACCCCAAGCATGACTCTGTATCAGTACTGGTTCCAAGCACACTGGCCATGTGTGTGTGCCATGTGGCACAAGCACAGCAATGTGCTGCTGCCACTTCTGAAAAACCCCCTTCTCTTGGATACTTTCTTGGCATCACTGTTCCTTTCTTTTCCCACTGCTTCCCTATTTTTCCATCTCTCATTCTTTGCTAAGTAAGAAGGAAATGCAGGATATGGTTTTGTACCGCTACTACAACAATCTCTTTTAGGAAAGGTCTGATTCCAGCTTTCTTTGATAGTTGCTCTGATAATAATTTTCAGGCAATTGGTATGAGCAAAGCACTGCTGCTCAGGTCAGGAAAAGAGGAAAAACTCCTGCTAATATCCAGAGCTGATACCCGAAGTAGCGTGTGATTTGTGCTATTCTAACAGTCAATAAAATCTTGGCATAAATAGCTGAAGTCCAGAAAAAATTGTGTATGTATTCTTGATTCTTTTGGTCCTAAATCAAAATGCTTGTGCATCCTACTAATAAAGACCAAAAGGAAGCTTCTGGGGGTGGAAACGAAATTCTAACAAGACATCTGCCAGGAGTTTTTCTGCCCAAAAGGTAGGAGCAACTGGTTTCCTCCTCACACTGCTTTGAAGCTCTCACTTGAACAGACCTGTTTCAAGAGAGGTTTGACCTCTTAATTCTCAAAGAGTGCTCTGCTTTTTCATCCATCCATTTGATGGAAGCCGGGTGTTTCTGTCAGGTGATGCTTCTATCAGTAAGTGCTTACAGGATCTTTGTAGAGCCGAAGGCTGTTACAAAGCAGAGGTCTCACAATGCTCATGAGATGCAGTGGTCTCATTGAGGTAGAGAGTTCTGGAAAGTCTTCATCGCTGGACTAGGATGTGATAATCAGATTTTGGAGACCTGAATTTTTTGGTCTGTACTGTGAGATGTGCTACAGGAACAGCTGAGATTAGAGTGTTTTGGGGTCCTTTAGAGTAGGTTGAGTCTCTTGGGACAGCCCCCGGTGTAGCTTCTGAAGGACCATGTGTAATTCCTGCTGAAAACACAGTTGTTCATGCTGCTGTCACAGGGTCTCGTGTATAGATGCTGAGGGGAGTTACTGCATTTGCTTCCCAGATGTCCACATGAATGGAATTCACCCTGTACAGAACGCTGGCCATGAGCCTCATCACCTGTAAACCTCCTGTTAACCATTAGCAGATAGGGAAATCCCACACAAATATGGAAGAGGAATCTCTGCATGTGCTTGGTGTGAGCTGGCAAAGGCACACGCAGATCCTTCAGGTGAGGGGATAGCAGCACCAGAAATCCAGACATGAGCAGAATCAGAGCAGCTCAGTGTGTTCAGTTCTCAGTGATTCCCTGTTAGATGGTGTCTGTGCACTGAGGTGTTGGATTTGTTTTATTTTATTCTTCAAGCTGCATTATCATAAAATTTGGTTTACTTGAGCTGCTCCACTCTCCTGCCAGAGACTGGCCAGTGCAGTTACTGTTGCCTCCTGAGCCTTCCTCTGCAGTCCCTGCATCTGTTCTAGCTCTGGGACTGGGAAAGGCTTGAGGATCCAGCTCTTAGGGTGAGGGGAGAAGTCACATCACCACAGTGGTGTGTGTGGCCGCACAGCTTTTCCTTCCATTTGCTTGGATATGTTTTTTGTACATCTGTATCATGTGAGTATGAAAACCATGGAAAATCCAGAGACAAGTCACTGGAGCAGGATAAATTGTCACCACAGTGAACACTGGTTGGTCAGTGTGTGGTCACTTGCTCTTGTCCAGATGACCAAAGGGTGTTTGCATGGAAAGGACACCTATTTTTATAGGAGGATTGAATGTTGCAGTAATGTTATTTATACAAAGCAGTTAAATATCTTTTTTAAAAAAGTTTAAAAAAAAACTTGGTATCATTTATAGAAAGAATATCCAGCAGTCAAAACCAAAATGATGAACTAACTGCAAAGGTGATCCATTATTTTAAGGCTGAGTTTGGAAAATGAATAGTCCTTAAGGTCCTTCAACATTTGTTACAATTCTATGTTGCTTTAATGTTCTGGGTAAGGTCAATAAAGTAGAAATTCTTCAAATATTTCAGGAGAGATTTTTTTTTCAGTGCATTTTAAATGGCAATAACTCAAGTTCCTTTTTGGATAGTTTATCATTACATAGGTGCTTTAAAAAAACAAACTTGGAGAATGTCCCCACGTTTACGAATCTACACAATATACAGGTCATATGATAAACTGTTTATTCAAAGTAGCTCCTCTGATAGCTCTGCCTGCAGAAGGTTGGAGTTTGTGGGAGGTTTTTAAAACACAGCTCTTGTGAACTACTGGTAGCCTGGTTCAATCACATAAGCACGGAGCAGTTTGTCTGGAGGCTGCCCCTGTCAGAAGGTCACTGTATTTTTTATTTCCATAATGAAGAAATGTCCTTTATAACTGTCAATGAAGCACCTTATTGTTACATTTCTACATTTAGGCATCTACAAATAGCTTTAGAGGGAAGGGACCAAATTCACCTTTAGCATAAGGAAACACCAACCCCTTGAGCTCCCTGAGTGGAGCTGCACTTGTGTTTTGTCTTTTTTGTGTTTTGTTTTTATTTTCCAAGAGCTGAATTTGTCACCTGAGGTACTTTAATCTCTATTTGGAAGCAGGAGAGTCTTTTTGTGCCTTTGGCAAGTTCCTCTAACCTAGCTCTGCACTTCTCAAGGTTGGCTGCTCAGCACAGTAGAATGAATAAATCCAGAGCTCAAGAGGCCAGTGGTTATTTTCTCTGATTATTGTATTTATTATTACTGGGCTTCTCCTTACTAATATAAAAAATGAAAAATGTGGAGTTCATAAAAAGGGTCTCAATTCCCTCCCTCTCGCTTGGAAGAGGCGGTGCCTCCATGACAACCAGTGGATTGAAAATCACCGGTAATTTCTGGGCGTCCGCTCGTAGGTTGATCAGGTACGGCATCATTTCGGTGGTTGCTGTTTGTAGTGGTCTCAAGTAGTCAAACAAAACCAAACTCAAAGTGTTGCTTTCTCATCCTGCATGATTTAAAGCCAGTCCAAGTCTTTATGATCTCTAAAGCATAACTCACCACCCCATGGGTGGGTCTGACATTCATCTCTGGAGATTCCTTCTAGATCACACTCGATCAAACAGCAACAAAGGTTTAGAAATATTTTTCTGTTGAGTGGAGTTTTCAGCACTGAAATTCTCTTTTGTTGCTAATGATGGGAAAACAGTAATGGTAGAACTGCCACCTGAAACCTTGGAAAATTGCTTCTGTGTTCACATATTAGAATCTCAATATTCTCCTACTGTTGTTCCTTATTTCTAAACGTTTTTGAGCAAGTTTTTAGTGGTATGGCTGAACTTTTTCACTTGGTCATTGAGAAGAAAATGCCTTGAGACATTTGAAACATTAAGTTGGGATAAACCTTTATTTGATGAGTAATTTGAATAATACTGTACTTCTAGTCTTTTTATTGATTTCCTTTCCTTTAACTTATGTAATCTTTTGTTTATAAATTAATCTGTTTGTGGGACAGAAGGTTTTATCAATTGCTTTCCATACTGTACAGTATATGGTTACACATTTTGTATATTTAGCGTGTTTTTAAGTTATTGATTTGTTTTATATCAAATAATTTATTTTTCAGGTACCATTTTCATTTAAACTTTGTTTTTACATGGGTTTACTTTAAATAAAGTATGACACTGCTTTCCAAATGTCTAAAGTGAAGTTGAATCCCATTGTGTTATTTTGAGATGATTTATGTAAATTAACTTATTTTAGAAATAACTGCAAAAATGTACCAAGTTCATACTTTGGTTGTGCTTCAATTCAAGTGCTTGGAAATTCTCTGCAATGATTTTTGAGCAGTTTGAAAAAAATGGAGTTTTCATATTGAAACAGTTCAAAGATTTGTTGATGAAGCAGCAGTTTTGTAGAATCCTGTGGATGGAGTTATGAACATTGTTTTCTATATGGATTTTCAAAATTAAATGAAACAACTCATAGATATTTTGCACTGGTGTTAAGACTTAAATGACGTTATCTGTGTTAATAGTGCAAAGGAGTTTTTGTACTTTTGCCACATGTTCATGGCTGGTTTTGTTGAGCACTTGTTTGGAACATACTTGGGATGCTTTTACTTGAGCCCTGTTGAAGGGTGATGTACTTCAAAATAGAATTAGGCTTTTACTTAATTGTTCATATTTTGTCTTTTTTTCCCTGCAGGAATTGGATTATTATTGTACAGTTTGGAATTTGACATGTTTTCAGGAGAATCTGAACTGTGTTCAGGAATAGGCCAATCAAGGTTCCTCCACTAAAGATTTTGTAATTTGTGGCCTTGTTAGAAAGATGGAATTAAAAGAAGAATTAGTTTCCTTTTTATATTTCAGGGAAAAAAACTGTTGTCTTTATCTTACATTTTTCTTCCTGATTAAACCAAACCCAAAGCCCAGTTACCCAGAAATGTGCAGTGAAACTTCTTCAGGGAGCTCCTGGAGAAACACCTCAAGTTGGCCCATTGGAGGTTTAGATTGGATGAAGATTTTCTGCAGATCGTGCCAGGGTTGTCAAGCCCTGGCACAGGCTGCCCAGGGAAGTGGAGAGTCACCATCCCTGGAAGTGTTCCAAAAACACGTGGCTGTGGCATGGGAGTCACGGGCTAGTGGTGAACATGGTGGTGCTGCCAGCTTGATGGTTGGGCTTGATTGCCTTAGAGGATTTTTCCAGCCTGACAACTGTGATTCCATGAGAAGGGACCATCAGTGCAGGTCAGGCTCCCTGGTTCCTTGGGTGAGGCTGGGGCAGGACAGACACCCCAGGTAAAACCCTGGAGGAGGTTCTGTAAGGGACGTTTTCCAGAAATGCTTCTGAGACCACGTCCTTTTGGTTGAAGGAGTACGTATAACCCTGCTGGCTCTGCACAGACTGTGTTCCAGTCTTAGTCCTTTCTTCATCAAAACAAACTTTTAGTTTTGGTAAGCTGAAATCTGTCCTGCTGCATTTCAGCAGGTGCCTCCTGTCCTTTAGTCACAGAAATAATCCCTCTGAGGGCTGGGCTAATTGTTGTACCTTTGAGACATTGCCTCTGATTTTTCTCTTAAAGACTTACTGAGAAAAGTGATGTAAAGTAAGAGATATAGATAGTATTTCGTGTATGATGTCATGGAACGTGTGGCAATGCTGCCTCAGCTCAGGATCTCTTCCAGCTCGGGAGTTTTTAGATTTGCAGTTATTTTTTCTGTGATGGGAATTTCTCAGTTCAGCACTGTTCACCATATGGAATTATTTATTGAGCTAAATTGGTAAAGAGCAGAAGTGAGAATTTCTGTTCCTACCATTATATCAGTGGATTGTTGAATGTGCAGCATCTGGTGTATTCAGGAATGCTTCATCAGGATTTAGACCTTTCCTGGGTTTTCCTTTGCATGGGGCTGGAACACCTTTTCAATTTTTGCTCCCACCAGGGTTCATCCCATGTGGTTCACTTTGCTCATGTTCATTTTGACCACTATGGTATTTTCCATGTTTTTCTTCTATGAAAAATCATGAGGGAAAAAATATATTAAATTCCAAAAAGCTTAATCACAGACATAGCCATGTGAAGTTCTAGCCTCTCAGAAATGACACTTTTTTTAAAAGCAAACCAAAAAACTTTGTGTAGACCCATTAACACCTAGACAGGGACTCTGTTTTTTGCAGAATTCCTGACAGACTCCCTGGCTTTTGACTATTCCCCCTCCTTGCTCTGCTCTTGTGGTATCCTGCTTCAAATTTCACCCCCTTCATTTCCAGAACAGTGAAAGAGGGAGGGGGGAGAAGAAAGATGTTAAACCAATATGTCAGAGATAGATGTCTGAACCCTTTTCTCTGTATTTCCTATCCTTAAAAAAACAAAACCAGAAGAATATGACTGTAAGAAGTGTCCTGGATCATGCTGACAGTACACTTGCTTTGGATTCTGCCCCAGCAGTGGCAGCGAACAGCTATTTAAGGAAAGCCTGTCTGCCATCCCCCCCTCCCTTCATTCCACTTGTGCTTCCCCAGCTCAGTGGCAGAGGGGCCCTAAATACCTCCTCTTCTTTAGAATCCTGATTTTTGAAACTGCCTTTCTTTTCCCTAAACTGTCCTCTGCTTCCTCCTGTACTGACAGCAGGAAGTGGAACATTTGGGAGTGGTTTTACACGTATGTGTTATCTGTGCAGGTGAATGAAGGTGAATAAATCACAATGTATCGCTCTTTGCACTGTGACACACTTTCTTTTTTGTCTTTTTTTTTTAAATGTTTATGTATAGAAACAGTGATGAGCAGAATGGGACTCTGAATCTAGTTTGTCAGAACATAACTTATACTAACATCTCATTAGCAAATAATATTTCATTGCATCAAAATTAATTTAAACCAAATTTGGCACAGTTAAAATACAGATTTTCTTTATTTGAATTTTAAGTGTGGTTTATAACGTTCTGAAGGTTGACCTTTCCAGAATTAATTGACTTCTCCCTGCAGGGCTGGAGCTCCATGCTTACAAAGGAGCATGTGCTGTCAAACTAGAGCTTACGAAGAACTGAGTTTAATAAAAATAAGTTTGAGGCTTCCTATGTTCTCAGAGTAGGGATCAGAGGAGCTGTTAAATCTACTTTAACAAACCTGTTAAACCTACTGTTTGAATGTGTTGGAACAGATTCTGCCCCAAGAGAAGGCTCATAGAGGAGAGCAGAGCAGGAGTGGTTTGGCTTGGGAGCAGAGTTGGGGCACTGTGAGCAGTGCTGAGCTGCTTTCTGCCATGGGCTCCAGCTCTGCTGTCATGGGAGGAGGAGGCACTGGCAGGACTCCAAGGCTGTCTCGCAGCCCGTGAACAGCTGTGGTAAGTAGCTTGTGCTTATCACTCCTGGCACAGAGGGGTTTTGTCTTGGTCTAACCAGACTTGCAGAACTTGTGATTAAACACTTTTGTGACCATGTATCCTGCTTTACCTTTCTGTCCCAGCTTGTTCCTTCTGCTTTTCATCTTTCAAGAGACACAGAGTGCATGTGTGTTTGTATGTGTGTGTACACACACGTGTAATACCTGTGTGTAATAAAACATGTGTAGACTGTATTTATACATTTAGAGTAGGTACACATAAGTGTCAGTTGTGTGTTGCTGTCTCTGCTGTATAGGTGCTATATATAGCACATGTGGAGTGGCACATCTGCACTGTCCCATATCCTGCACAGTGCAGAGATGTATGTCCTTAAAAAAACAAGATTATGTGAAGCTTTCTAAGGCATTGGTCACAACTCTACGGTGATGTGAGGAGCGAGCTGTGGATGTTTGAGAAAATGAATGCCCGTCTTAGAAAGAATTTAACATCCATGTTTCTGTAACTCTGGAAAACCGCCATATCTGTATATTTTGTCTCAGTGTTTTTCAGCAGTGGTCCTGTACTGTACCATATCACTGCTGCTCAGGGAGCACGTCCCATTCCCTTCTCCCTGTGAGATGCAGTGCTGTCACTCCATGGGAGTCAGTGACTTTGGAAATCAGTGATTTTGTTTTAAGCCACCTTTACTCTGTATTTTCCCCCTTTCTGTTTTTACTATATTCCATAGGTCTTAATGTTTTAATCTTTTCTTACTGCAGGAATGGAGGAAGGAAGACAGTTCAGCTGCAAGAAGGACTGTGGTTCTAGAGAGATGGCAGTGGCTGAACTGCGCCTGCCACGGCACACGGCACGACAGCCTGGGCTGCATGGCCAGGCCCCCCTGCCCCCATCACTGGATTCCCGGAGGGACATCAGGGCTGCTTATGCTTTTTTAGATAATACATAGCAAAGCTTTGTTCCAGTGTGTTCAGAGCTGCTTTTCTGAACAGCACAAAGTTCAGGTTTGAGGTTTGACTCACTGTGATGTCTGTGCCTTGTTCAGTCACTCAGGTAGCTCATAAAGACTTACACCAGGTGTTTTATTCCAGGGCAGTGGTGCCTCCAATACTGTAATAGTTTCTGGAAACATTCTGGCTGCCCTGATTTGCATCTTATCTTACTTAAACACAGTGATGCTCAAAGGCAGAACAAGAGCTGTAAGATGGAAACTCTGCTTCTGTTCTGATCTTGGTGCTCTGTGCTCACCTGGGCACGTTCTGTTGGACTGCTGGGGGCCTTGAAGAATGAATGTTTGCAATGGAATATTTGCCCTGATTTTGGTCTTTCCATGTTCATATGACAAATCTTGATGTTACAGAAGAACATCTCTAATGTCCATTCCGCAGAATTGGATGTCCAGCTTCTTTGTCGTTATCCATTCTGGGTTTGGGTGAGGGAATAATGAGAGCTGGTTGTATCCAAGAAGGAATAAAACAAGAAAAGGACAGACTTGTTGAATTGGTGAGATTAAGGCAGCCTGGTGTAATTTGTGAAACGTGACAGGAAGGAACTGTGTTGGGAGCGTTGGGGTCGGCGTGGGGTAGGGAATTGTTTGGTAGGAACTGCGTCAGCCCTTTGCTCAGTGAGGATGGTGAACAGCATCTAGTCCTAACAGAAGGTTTGCTTAATTTGCTGCACAAATGAAAGGAGGGAAAGAAGTGTGATGTCTTAATGTGGACAAGGATGAAGTGATTTTGCTCAGAAATACTTTGGCATTATGTGCTACAGCTGGGAGGCAGTGGGGCCTATGGGGCAGTGCTGCTGACTGAGGTGTCAGCTGGGCACTGTCCATCCACTGTTCCTTATTGGAGATGGAGGAGGAATTCCTTGCAATGGGTGCATTTTCATCCTATGTGAAAGCTTAATAGGTTATTAAAATAATGTTACATGGTACAGCTTCATAAATGTTTTTGTATTAGAAGATTTTAGATATTGAAGTCCTGAAAAAAACCCCATAATCATAATAATCATCGTCATCAAATGTCTTTGAAGATGTAAATAAGGCTCCAAAGGTGAGCTCTGGATATGTTTTTAGGTGCTGGTGTTGCTCCAGTGTCCAGCATCTTACACCAACCTTCCACCGTCATCTTACTTGTGCTGATAAAACTGTTAGTAGGCATTTCTTTAATTAAAAGAAAGATAACTGTTGCCAGTGATTCCTTTAAACCTGGATCAGTTCTTGGATCTGGTTCCCCTGTAGTCTCCATTCCAGCCATGCTAAAGGGGCAATTAAAGGGTTGGGATCAGGCTGTGTAACATGGCACTTTTATCAAAAAGTGCACTGGATTGTGCTTGGGGTCAGCTGGGGGGCTCAAGAAAACTGTAGGAATTAATTATTCTGAAAAGCCAGCTGGACTAGAGCACGGACTATGGATGTGAAGGACAGTCCTTGGAGTCACTTCTTAGTCAAATCTGCTGGTACGATCATCAGTCCATGTACCTGGCAAAAGCCAACCCAAGGTATTAAAATCACAGTAAATGGAGTAGTGGAGGACTGGTGAGAAACCAAAGGTACTTTTCAAAGGTCAGGAGGGAAATGAGCTATTTGTAAGCTGTGAAGTGGGGAAGGAAGCAGCTCCATGTTCAGCCACAGGGAGAATGTGGCGTGTTGGTTACAGGAGATTGGGCAATGGAAGTGCAAGGACCTGCAAGGAAATGGCCATGCCAAAGCCAGGAGAGATGTGATCTTGAACAGAAGAGTTCTGGTGGGAAGTACATTAACTTGTCCCTCTTAGAAGTGTCTCATGTGTGGAAAATTGCAGACAAATGTGTATTAGGGGTGTGTGGCATGGGCTGGTACAACTCTGTTAAACTAATCCCTGTGCTGCACCGTGTGTTTCCATAGACAGGACACTTATCCCTGCAAAGTGCTGAAGCAGGGAATGAAGGCTGTAGCAGCTTCTTCCAAGGGGCTCTGAACTGAAGAGGCTCCATCCCACCAAGGCATGGTGAAAAAACTACTCTAAAGCCATATGCTTCAAATTCCGAATAACAGAATTTAAAGATACAGAGCTAAATGAAAATGTTCAAATACATTTTGTCACGGAAGAATTAATTTGGTAAGTTACTTTGAGAATAGTAAGTAAATAGATTCTTAAAATTCAGTAACTCCCATTTACATGGACTTTTGTAAAGCATTTGATACGGTGTTGGATACCACTAAATAAACTTTGGTAGTTACAAGTACAGGAAATTTAGGGTGGGAGTTGCTTTAAAGAAGGAAGGCAGCATGGAAGGGTTAGCAGGAGGTTTTCAGCTGATGAGATATTACTAATTTCTCAGATCTTTGGGATGCATTTTCAGCATTTACCTATGTTGAAGTATCATGTATGTGCTATGGCATCCTCTGCTGGAAATTGTGGAGAGATGCTGTAGCTCTTCCCTGACTTCCCCATTCCCACACTCCTGTATGAGGAGAGGTTTTGGTGAGGCAGAAGCAGTGTAAATGCTCTGGCCTAGAGCGTGGGTTGGTCGTGATGCAGAGGGGTGCACAGACAGGTTCAGGAGCTATGACAGGGGTAATGGGGATGTGGGACACAGCTGTGAGAGGGAGCTTTGGGTGCAAATTGTTCAGGGCCTGTGGGAGTGGGGGAGTCCATGTGAGTCCTGTAGGCTCAGTCATGTGCTTTGTAGCAACTTGTGACGCAGGACTGAAGCTCTCCAGAAGAGCTTCTTGCTGGGTAGTCCATTTACACCTGTGTGTGCTACCAGTCTGTATCCTTTGGCTGGGAGATGCACAATGCTGGGAGTGGGGATATCCTTCCAAGACAGGATTTGGCAGTCTACTGGCAATATTGTCACTTGTTTGTTTATGAAAATGCAGTGGAAGGCTGTTGATGAGAAGTTCAAAATCTCAATGCAGCTGTTGTTCAGGGCTTGGTCACACAGGTGACATAGGAGGCTCAGAATGGGCAGATAGTGAATTCTTTCTCCCAAAGAAGCTGGAGTAGAGAAGCTTTTTGGTTGTCCCGTTCCCAGGTGCAGCATGTGGCACTGCTGTTGAGCTGTTTTTGCTTATGAGGAAATAGATGGAGAGGCCCAAACCTTGTGATACGTGTTTGTGCTGAACTGAGCCATCCTGCCTTGCTTATTCTGACGGGAACCAGCTGACCGATTTGGTGGCTTTCCTCATGGGGGTGGGAGATGAGGGAAGTGAGCGTGTTGTGTAGGGTAATGATGCAGTGGTGAGAATGAATTGTGCACACCAGGAACCTGCTGTTGACAACTTCGACCAGCTCAACATGTTTCTCAGGTGAAGTCAGTGCTGGCTCTGCGGTGATGATGGATGTGGCTGTTTGCTGTCCAGAGCCAGCCAAGGACTTGTGGGGCTTGTCACTGAATCAAATCCTCCTCAGAGCAATCTTTGCAATCCTGGGTTAAAGCAGTGTGTTCCTGATGCTTGCAGGTGAAATCTAGCTGAGGGGTGGTTTGGTGAGGAGGGCAGAGCTTACCTGCTGTGTGTGGCTGCCAGGAGCATCAGGGCTGTACAGCCGGGGTGGCCCCATGAGCTACGCACACAGGAGGGGATTGTCCCTGCCCTGCACTCAGTGCCACAGCTCTGTTGGTACAGGCACCCAGCCCTGGGTTCTTCCTTACAAAACAGGGTGTTGTTGCGAAGCTGTCTGCTTTGGGCACCAGGATGTGTTGGTCCTTGTCCCCAGCCTGACTCAGAGTAGGTGGAATCGTGTGGCTGCTGGTGCTGGCAGCAACGGATGTTCCTGGTGGGTGCTTTTTCTTTTCAGCTGTGTTTGAGTGCTTGAGGGTGCAATGGACAACAGAAGAGGAGTCCTGATTGTTTATATCTCCCCATTTGCAGGGTTCTTATGTCTCTGGTTGTTCTATATCTGCCAGTTTTATGGGGTTTAATGCCCCAGTAGAGCTGCTGGGGGACGTGTGGTGTTCACCCTGAGCAGTGGGACTCACCAGGTTGTTTCTGTTCTCTCAGCTGCTTGGCTGTGTCACTGCTGAGATTTACCTTGGCTCCTGCCTTTGCTGGATCACGAGGGGAAAGTCAGGTTTTATGATTGTGAGTTCAAAAGGTGAAATAATTCAGGTCCATAGGTGAACCCAGAGCCTGAGCACTTCTCTGTGTGTTTGGTTTGCACCTGGTTGGAAAGGTGAGAGGGTGAATTGGAACAGAGTTCTGCTTTGGTAACTCGTGAGCAAGTGGGTAATTGTTGCTCTGGAAGGATACCTATGAATGTTTTATTTCCTACTTAAGGCTTCATGTCTAGGAAATGCAGATTGGTGCTCAGGTTAGAGGGAAGCATGGTTGGGAAGAGCAGCTCATAACCTCTGAATAGCAACTGGGTGGATGCTGCGTCCTGTGGGGAAGAATCACTTGATACATGAGCAGTAAAAACCAACAATTAAAGGTCAGGATTCGCTTTTGTTTACATTAGGAGAATTGTGAGGAAGCTAGCCTGGCTTGAGCTATAACACCACCAGCAGATGTCTGCCAGGCTGTAAGTGCAAAGAACATGTGCTTTGTCTGTCTCTAGTGATTGCAGCCTGTCAGAGTAACTGCTTGGGGTAGAGGAAGCAAGACAGAGAAATGGAGTGAGATGTCTAGAGACAACACAGTGTTCTGAAGTTGGGGTCATGATGCTGCTCTTCTCAATGTTTTAGCACCAGAATCTGGTTTAAAATCCTGCTTTGCAGATGGTTGAAGACTCCAGGAATATTGAAAGGGAAAGAAGGAGGAGAATGGCCAAATACCCATTTTGTTGTGTTTCAAGGAAGGACAGTGCCTAGAAGATCTCTGAGGTGAAATGGCCAGGTAAGTGGAGCAGCAAGTTTTGGCTTGGGTGTAATGTTTCAGCCTTACTGTCCTTTCCTGTCTAAGTCCATGGCTCAGAGTGAAAACTAAAATATGACCTTTTGGAGTTTGAAGGCTCAGGATTCTAAAAATAGGTCTCTTGCTCAGACAAGTAATTTAGTGTGGGATTCACCTACTGACTCAGACTAAAAAGTCTTAGCACCCAGTCCAAATCCATCAGTAAGAGCCTTATGAAGACATCTACTCCTAAGGCCTGAGATGTACTGCTCAGAAAGGTGTCTGGCTCTCACTGTTGGCTACAGGGCACTTCATCTGTGTAGTTTAAATGAGACACGAAGCTTCCAGAAAACAAAGGTAAGTGCACATTGCACACCTGGGTGCCAGGACCTCTGCACCTGCAAAAGTCTGGCTACTGCTGACATGGATTTTGGAGCATCTTACAGAGGGATGTTACAGTTTCCTCCCCACACTGAATCCTGGGAAGTTTGCACCTGGAGAATGTCCAGCATGGTGAGGTGGAACACGCTGCAGAATTGCCCAGGCTGGTGGAGGCCCAAGGTAAAGAGTCCATGGGGCACCTCTGCACCCTGTGCTGTGCATGGCTGGGGGCTCGTGGGGTCTGCGGGGCACAACGGGGGGTCTGAGCACCAGCTCTGAGGGCCCAGCAAAGGTGCAGATGCAACTTATAGGGAACTTGCAAGAGACGCAGAGAGGGACTTGAGACGAGGGCCTGGAGTGCCAGGACAAGGGGAATGGCTTCCCACTGCCAGAGGGCAGGGTTAGATGGGATATTAGGAGGAAATTCTTGGCTGTGAGATGGGGAGGTCCTGGCACAGGGTGCCCAGAGCAGCTGTGGCTGCCCCTGGATCCCTGGCAGCGTCCAGGGCCAGGTTGGACGGGGCTTGGAGCAGCCTGGGACAGTGGAAGGTGTCCCTGCCATGGCAGGGGGTGGGATGAGATTCTGTGCATGTGAACACTGAATGGCAATTTATGAGCTGGATCTGAACTGTTAACTCTTGTACAGTTTGCAAATGGTGCCATGAGCACAGGCACTGAAGTGCCTCGCTGTGCTCTGCCCTGACCTGGGCTATGCTGTGTGGAACCCTGGGTGATGGACTGAGCTGCACCTGCCTGCAGAAGGGACTGAAATAATTCATTCAGATCTTCTAGAAAGTTTTATTACCACGTCAGAGAAAATAAGGAGTTCCTCAAGGAAACAAATGAGTACAGTGAATTGGAAAAGGAGAGGCAGAAAACACATCCCCAGGGAGGCACTCACTCCTTAGAGGAGCATTTAGTGGAGGTTACATGCTGTGATTCTCAAAAAAAACTTACTTGAGCCATATTTGTCGTTCAGAGCTGCTTTGGAAATCTGGTTTTACAGAGAAACCTGGGGTTTTAATAGATTTAAATAATTACCTTTAAAAATTCAGTGGAAGGGACTTTTCAAAATTATCCTAGAAAAACTTGCAGACTAATTTTGAAGTGGGTAGTATTTTAAATTAAAAGAGAGCTTTGGGCTGGTTTTCACATCCGTTGTTTAGATTGTATTTTGCCACATGCTACAACATTGAGTTATTTTGTTATTTTTTTCAGTTTTAGTAAAACACAAACCGAGGTGCATTGTCATCCAAAGGAAGGATGGCAGCAGTACTCTGCTGACAGTGCCCTTCCAACTCCATTTATACATCCTAAAAAGATGTGAAAATAATATAAAAGCAAAAGTCTCTGGTCAAAACTCATAATTTTATAAATTCAGATATGTAAAAATAATTTGTTCTCTGGAAGACAGCTGATGCAGAGAAAAGAACCAATCTGTAGGATCAAAGCAACTTATCCATGGGCTTGTAGGAACAAGCCAATGTCTTTTGGATAAAGTATACACTCGAGTCATTCTGTTCAATGAAAATTCACTTAAGCTTAATGTTTATGGCCAGTCACATCCTCAAATTCCCAAATACCATTGCAGAAATGTCATTCCCCAGTCAAGGCTCATGTGGCCAACAGGTGGGTTTTCTGCCCATGTCTGGGAGGTGTCCCAAAGCCAAGGGCTGCTTCAACTTTTCCTTTTGCTTAATAACCACAGACCCCATAAATATCTTCCACATGGATTTTAGTTCAGCAAAGTAGCTTTCCTTCCATGTTTTTTTCCTTCATTTTTTTTTTCAGTAAAATAACACTTGTGTAACAGCCAAATTCCTTTACCCAGTTGCTCTCCAACTTTATTATGATATTATACACAGCAACCATAACCCAGGGATCACCTATATTACCATAGCGGCTGAGATTTTTGTTTGTAAGGAAAACAAGGATTTCCAAGGAAGAAATACAGGTTTGAGCTTGTGTGCTTCCTGTACACCAGATTTCTGTGCTGTAGGGTGTGTGCCTTGCACTGCCTGTACTTCTCCAGTTGTTTGGAAATAACACAGAGTTAGATTTTCAGTGCTAGAACAAGAAAGGCACCTCTTCTTACAAGTGTCTGGGAAAAGAGTTTATAATACTTTGAAGGTGCAGTGTGTCAGTCAGTAGAATTTAATTATGGAACCACAGAATATCCTGAGCTGGAAGGGACCCACAGGGATCATCAGCCCAGCCCCTGGCCCTGCACAGACACCCCAACAACCCCACCCTGAGCATCCCTGGGAGCGCTGTCCAAACGCTCCTGCAGCTCTGGCAGCCTTGGGGCCGGGACCATTCCCTGGGGAGCCTGGGCAGTTCCCCAGCTCCCTTGTTTTTACCTTTTTTGAGGCTGTATAAACAGGTTTCAGTTTGCCAAGCAAGACACCTCAGGTTTCCTGATGAGGGACACGTGGAACTTCACCTCCCTCCCATCCTGGTCTGAATACAGTTGGTGCAGAATAAAACTCCTCCAGCTGGTGCCCAGTGACTTTGTCCAGACTCTGCTACATTCTCGTCTTCTAGAAATCTCTTGTTCCTTGCCCCCAGTGAGTTTGTGTTGCTCTCTACAAAAGCCCTGCTGGCATTCTGGGGTTCCATGGGTGCCACCAGCTCTCGGGGCTGGCACAGGGAGGCTGCTGTTCCCCCGTGAGCAGCAGATAAACACTGGTGTCAGTGTTTCCCCAGCAGCAGATTATTGAAAACACGGGTGGGGTTGGGATGGTGCCATCCCAAAGGCATAGTCTGGGACAGTGGGCCCCTCACCAGCTGGGCCATCCCATAAATCTGCTTTGTTTACTTTTCTGCAGTTTCCACCCTGTTAAAGGTGTTTAGGTGCCTCTCCTGTGCCTGTGTGCAGTGCTGAAGATGGATTGTCCTTGCTGCTTTTCGATTTTCCCCATCAATAATGATGCCTTCCCTCTATACCAGGCCACAAAGAGATTTTCAGAAGCACCTGGATTATTTTTTCCCCTTGTTTTATCCTGTTAGAGGGGCACAGTGATGACAGCCCAGTTTTGAGGCTGCTGGACTCAGAGGTTGCTGTATTTGTCACAAGGATGAGGCTATGTGGACTCCAGCATGACACTTAACCTTATTAGCACCAAAATACTTCCTGCTGATTTCCAAAATCAAAACATCTCTGCTAATGTGAATCTCACATTACAGCTAGTAAGAGATGTTACCAACACTTTCAAGGGCAGCTTGAACAGGGCTTGGAACAGCCTGGTCTATTGGAAGGTGTCCCTGCCCATGGGAGATGAGCTTTAAGTTCCTTTCCAATCCAACCCTTCTGAGATTGATAAAGCACAGGACTTGCAGCTCCTGGAGCAAGTTGTACAGGGTGGGATTGGCTTCACCAGCTCTAGATTTGTTACTGAGATATAATACTCAGTTTTTTCACTAATAATTTTTTCTTTGTTGCAGTGAGCTCAAGGATGTGCTGTTTAAGTTGTTTTAGTATGACTTGTAGTTTCTGGGCCAGGGGATGAGGTGGTCTGGTCTGCAGCAGCCAGAGCCCAGTGATGGGGAGTGACTGCCCAGAGGCTCATCCTGCAGCCCCAGCACTCACTCAAGGACCTTTGCCGTGGATGCTGCATCCTGCCTTTGGTGTAGGGTTAATTGTGTGCTGTAATACCCAGAGCTCATTAATGAGAGGAGAATGGATGTGAAAGTGGGACTTTTCTCTGCTGCCTGTGCTGGTGTCTGTGCTGGTCAGCCTGGACTCATCCAGTGAGGGATGTGGGCACTCCCATGCACCAGTGACTGACCAGACAGGTCTCGTAAATCTTGCCTGTTTAAATTACTGTATTGGAGCAGGTGCACTGGAGGTGTCTGCCCAGCTGTGTCTGCAGGATGTGGGTATCTTGCAGATGGATGGGATACTCAGGTCCTTGTCCAGAGCTGGAGCTGCCTGGAGCCTCCCCAGTGTTCACCAGCATCTCCCAGGGGGGTTTGGGTGGCTGAGCTCACTCCTGCTGTAGAGGAACAACCACAGAGCCCTTCAGAGCCAGTGATGCTGAACCAGCGTGTGATGTATCAAGGTGGTCATAAATGATATGGGAAGGAGGGATGGATGTCTGGGGAAGCTGCAGAGATTGATTTGAAATGTGATTATTTTGGACTTGCGAATGATCCGACTGCTCCTTGAAGAGCAGTTGGGCTGTAATATTTAAGAAGGTATTCATTAACCTCACCAAGAAGAAAGGGTGAAAAAGGCCAAAGTTAGCAGCAGTGTCTCAAGCTTATGTTGCCTAGGAATCTAATTATGTGAAGGCTTTCGTAAGTTAAAAGAAGATAATTTTTGTGCAAAAGCTGGTTTATGATATTTAATAGTTTCTGCTTTTCATTTGGCAAAACTGGAATGAATATTTCTTCTAAATTAGAAAATTTTTTACAACCTCTGACTTCAGCTGGAAGGAATTTTGCACAGAAAATGTTTTCTTTATGTACGGTTGGAGAACAGTTCAGTGATGTGAGTGGGGGGTCTGAGCTGTGTTACGATTCCCAGTTCTATGTCAGGAAAGATCAAGAAGGAGAAAAGGGATGAGTTGACATTTTGAGAGACAAATTAATTCACTGACATGAATTGTTAGTATAAAAGGCTTTTGTGTAGAAGGCTGCCCTGGGAAGCCTGGATTTTAAGGCTGTAATTGGAATTTGAGCTTGGGGACAGATCCTTAGCTGGGAAAATCAACACAGTTGCAATTGGGCTTGGTTAATTAGTTCTCTGTAATAAAACAGCTGTAGAAACAGGTGTACAGCTGGGCCTTCCTTCCTTCCAGCCAGTGGATCCCACTGTCCCTGAGAGAGTGCAACAGCTCAGCCATCCTGTCTGTAACCTGACAGCTGGGAAATCCAGTTATGTCCAACTTGGATTTTGAGCTCTAGACAAAAATTCACTTAATCTTAGTTTTTAGATGAGAATGCAGTAGTAAAATAAAAAGCATTGATTAAAAAAATAATCTCTATAATAAGGAAAACAAAAGTTTCTGGAGCACAGCCTGGCCTCCAGGGAAGAGCTGCTGGCCAGAGGGTTCAGTGTTGCGTCCCATCCCTACTGCATTCTCACCAAATCCAGTCTGCTAACACCTGCTCACCTCCCTACCTTTCAAAAATAGGTGAGCTTGGAAAAATGGGAGTTATAAATCCTTCAAACCCAGCCATTTAAGACAGGGTAGCAAGCTCCCAGCTGTGTCCTCAGGTGCAGGGAGGAGCTGGCTCCCTGCCCCAGTGGCAGAGCCATGCTCTTTGGGTGCCTGCTGGGAATCCCATGGTCTTCAAAGGGTAAGAGAGGATTTTCCCACTTTTTTTGCCAAGTAAGGCAGAGCATCCATATGCGACACTCACAATGTCAGTGTTTAGCACCAAGATGCCATTTCTGGGAGCAGGAATGCTGTTATCTACACCTGGCAGATGTTATAGTGAACTCCTGTCTGATCCAACAGGGTTTCTTGAGTAATTTCAATCCCACTGTCTTTGGGATGCAGTTGTGAGGTCTCTGCAGAAGGAGACTTGTCTGTGTTGCTCACTGGGTTTTGCTGCAAAAAGCAAAGAGCAGAGTTTTAATTTCTGGAGCGAGCAGGTGCCTTGTGCCTGTTGTCCCACGACACCCTGCCCTCCCACCATGCCGCACGTACCGGGGGGGGCTTTGGGGCAAAGTCCTTCTCGCAGACGTGCGCTATGATGCCAGCAGCCAGGGCGTCACCGAGGACGTTGGTCATCGTTCGCAGTCGGTCCCTGCAGGGAGACAGCGCCAGGATGCAGGGGGTGGCCACAGCCAGTGTGCCCGGGATGTTGATGGCTTTGGAACACGTCAGCCCCCATCCTGAATGTCCCTCCCACTCGTGTTGCCAAGTGCTGTGTTGGTTTTGGAGATGCAGAGAGAAGACGGTCCCTATGTGAGCCCTGTGCTGGGGCAGCATCTGTCTCACCCTGCCTGTGTGAGCAGTGCAGGGACCTGCCAGTGCCACCTCCCAAACTGGGAGAGGCACTGTTGTGCTAAGCACAGGGAGAGCTGCCTCAGCAAGTCATAAAACTCCTTGAGATGCCTCTCGAGGAGAAATTCTGTAGATCCAGCCACTGGTCCTCTCTTGTCTACCCAGGCACCTCTCACATTAGTAGAAGGTGCCAGCAGTGCTGGGTACCCTGTGATACTGAAAGGTTGAACTGGTGGTGTGTTACCCTTCCTTTGTTGGGAGAAAGAGAAAAAGGGGAAGGAAAGAGAAAAGCAGCCTTGATACTTGGCACTGTTCCCTCTTTTCCCTGGGGGGCTGGAAAGTACAAACCAGCCACCTGCGTGTCACTTCCCTAACTCAGCATCTGTTCTGTGGTTTCTCACCTAATGACTCACTTTGTTTTTATCTTAGTACTTTAGAATGGCACATTTCACAAGCTGTGAGTTTATTTGTCTGTGACAAGTGTAATCTAGCATCAGTTTCTGTCTTGAGAGCAGTCTGGTTTCATCCATCAAGATGAAGATACATCACCATGAATTGACACGGGGCACTGCCCACAGCAGTGGCCTGGAGAGCACTTACAGAGCCCAGTCGACGGCAATGATGAGGGTGATGTCCTCGGTGGGCAGCCCCACGGAGGTGAGCACGATGACCATGGTGACGAGCCCGGATTGTGGGATCCCAGCGGCCCCAATGCTGGCTGCCGAGGCCGTGATGCTGCAAAGAGAAGGTGGCTGTGCAATTCAATCTAGCGTGTTTGCATGGCAAAGTAAGTTATTGCTGTCTGGAAGGACTGGGTTGGATCTGACTTCCTCCACCTTCCTGCTCCCAGGTGCTATCCCAAATTCCCCTGCACACAGCAGGGGCTGGCAGTGGGTGCCCTGGCTCTGTGCTCCCCCCTGCCTTCAGGGTAGGGACTTCCTCATTAAAATTACTAAATATTTGCAAATGTACTTAATTATTATTTAGTTACATGCTTTATTTCCCTGCTTATAAAATGAGAATATCCCGTTCCTGAAAGTGAGTAAATGACACCTGCACAAATCCTTCTGTGCTCAGCCCTGCAGTGCTGACCTGCTCCAGCTACATGTCTGTGCAGCTAGGCTTTTCCCTACAGGCAAAGTCCTTGACTTGCAGCGGGTTTGGGGGTGCAGAGCCAGCCCAGCTTTCCCTGGCACACAGCATAGGGACTGGGACATGCTGCTCCCTCTCCTGCTCCTCAGCTTCCCAGCAGAGGTCACTCTGCATTAACAAGATCTCTGCAAGCAGGAAAAATGCAAGAGGTTGTCCTAATGTCCATAAATAGGAATAGAGAGAAATAATCTGGCTGCTGCAGAGAAACTTTTACCTTATAGTTATAATTTGTCCCAAATCCAGTTCATACTCGTTGACCTGGGCGATGAAGATGGCAGCGACAGCCTCGTAGAGCGCGGTGCCGTCCATGTTGATGGTGGCCCCGACGGGGAGCACAAAGCGCGCCACGCGCCTGTCAATGCCGTTGTTCTCCAGGAGACACTTGAGGGTGATGGGCAGGGTGGCTGAGCTGCAGGACAAGAAACGAGCAGTAATTGCTGTTTGTGTTGAGCTTTATAAGTTGGAGTCAGTGTGATGGGACAGAAGTACCAGCACTCCTGGGGGTGGATGCTGCAATGTTGCACAAATTACTGTAGCAATGAAAGTCTCTTCAGCTCTCACCACCCAGGGAATAGACATTATCAGCCAAGTGAGCTGCAGGCTGAGAGAGAAAATGTCAGAATGTCATTTCAGTGGCTGAAGGCACCACTTTAACCACCTGTGTGCCATGGCTGCAACTCTCTTGACCATCTCTGGTGCCCATGTTAATCCTGCAGCACCTCCTGGAGTGTGAGACAGTGTGTGCCAGCACTGACTGCATTGGGGTCCAGCCAGACCCCCGTTGTCCTCACCTGTCTCCTCCATGAGGGATGCCTGCCTCAGCTTCTGCAACCCTGACCTCTCTCTCTTGTTTCTGTCTAGCATGAAGATGACAACTGTCCCACAGGAACTGGGATGAGGAATGGAGGAAGAAGAACAGGTTGAAGAAAGGAAACGACAGAAAATAAGTCCATGGGATTGCAACAGACTCTGGGAGGTGGAGACTGCATTTGGGAAGGGCTCTGGATGCAGAGCAATGGCCCCAGCCCACAGACCATGGGGCTGGGACAAGGAGCAGGGTGTTCTCTCTGTGACAGTTCTCCCTCCCTTAGCTGGCTGCAGAGCAGAAGCCTGATGGAGACAGAGCTGGAGATCCAGGTTCAGGAGGAGACCAGGTTATTAAGAGCTGCAGAAGCAACAGTTGCAGCACTGGGCATTGGGGAAGGGAGGCAGAGTCCAGGTGGTATTTTTGGGATTATGTGAAGAAGCGACAGAGAGGCCAGAAGAACCCTTTGCCTGGTCAAATGCACTCCAGGAAAATGTTTGAATTTGTGTCTTCTGGAAAGGATAGTAGTTTATAGTGTGAAGTTTTTTTCATTGTTATAAGGAATGCATTTCAATGAAAATAGAATAGATAAATATAAAATGATTAAAATATTTTCAAAGTAGGCAAGATTTTTCTGTGGATGAACTTGGGATACACTGTAGTTGATTTTAGATTGTCAGTAAAGTGTTTAGAAGACCTTTTGGTGTTTTCAATTAAACTCCAGGATCATAACCCCATGCAGTTTATAAAGCACCTACAACAGTCCTAGTTTGAATTAATGGAAAGAAAACTGCAGCAATTGAATGAAGTGTGCACACACACACAAAAACATTGCTGGTTTGCTCTGGGAAAACCCTGGGAGAGGGTGAGTGGAAGAGCACCATGAGCTGCCCAGGTTGGCCAACCAGGGCAGGGCCAAGCATCTGCTTCCTCCTAAAACCAGGAGCATTCCCATTTCAAACAGTGCTGGAGCACAGTTTTCTTTTGAGCTACACCTGTCCCCCCAGAGCTCACCTGGCCAGACACAGCCATGTCTCCCTTGCTAAACCAGACCCCTGCTCTGCAATATCCACAGGTTCCAGCCATGTTTTCCTACCTGGAGGATGTAGCTAAGGCGATCAGCAAGGCTTGCAGTATCCCCTGAATGAAAGCAAAGGGGTTTTTCTTGGTGATAAGCACAAAAAGCAGAGGTAAGAGGATGATTCCATGGAAGGCAAGCCCCGACACTACTGTAATGACATACAGTCCCAGCTTCTGTCCAATAACCGATGGATCTTCCATCTCCAAGATCTTTCCAGCTATGAGAAATACAATGCCAAAGGGGAAGTACCTGTGAAAAATAAGCATAAAATATTATGAGGATGCAGCAATCACTATAGCACTGCAGGTTAGACATGGCAGTGTTTGGTACTGTGCAGTGCAGTTGTACAAAAACAAATTCAGTGCTTACAACAGACACTTGCAGACGTGTGACCAGCACTGCCATTAGATAGAAGGAAAGAAAATCAATCAATCAATCAATCAATCAATCAAAACCAGATTTACCAAACGGCCATTGAGACAATTTTCATAACTGCTTCGTTCAGACACTGGCACACGTTCACCAGCGGGGCTCCTCGCTCGCCCATTTTCCCCAGGAGAAGTCCTGCAAGCAAGCACAGCAGGTTACTTTCCTTGGGAGCACCACGGCAGCAGCACCTGACAGGCCAAGTGTCTTGAGGGTCTGGTGGCCACAGAATGGGGGTCACCAGGCAAAACCTGATTTAGTACTGGTTGCTGTGTGCTCTTACGAGTCAGAGCCATTCTCTGTTCCAAGCAAACACAAGCATCTGGCCTTTTCTCACAAAGCCCCACCAGACCCAAATCCAGGATTTGGACTCTTCCTTGCACAGAAAACAGATAAACTTCACTGCTGCTCAGTGCTGGAAGAGTCATTTCCTGAGGTGGATAAACTGTGGATTAGCTGGATTAGGTGGATATCTGGATTGCTATTTGGTAATACAAGAATAATGAACTCTAGAAATAAAAACAGAATTCTTTTAAGGATAAGGTGTGGTAGGGCTCTCTGTAGCTGAGGATGTGATGCTGTGCTGCATCCCTGCCCTGCTGTGGAGTGAAAGGGGCCTTGGTTGCCACAGGGACTGAGCAGTGCGCAAGTCCCATGCCCAGTTCCCCCATGGGCTGGCCTGTTCAGTGTTGGTGGCTCACAGGCTGTGCCATGGTGGTGACAACACATGTGGCTGTACAGTGTGATGTCAGGAAGGATCTGAGTGAGTTGCTTAGATACAGGTATTAAGCCTTCTCTCCTAAGTCTGTTTTTTTCCTTTGATGTTGTTGCATTAACCTAATCCAGCCTAATTTTCTGTTGAAGGAATACTAGAGCAGAAATACAGACTATGGTTTGAATGGTTAGAAGGGTGCTGTCCTGTCTGCCAGTGCTAAACCCCATTGCTTTCACTGGCTGGGAGGCTTTCCAGGAACCCATCAAGCAAAGGGAAAAGGAACCTTTGAGCATTTGCCCATCTTGTTTCCACTTGGTGCAAGTCCTTCTTCATGTGATGGCTAAAATTAATTTTGAAGCACTGTGCAGGTGTCTGTTTTATCTTGGAAAAGAAGAACATAGACAGGATCTTGTCCTGCTTATCCCTCTTCAGTCTTCAGGGTTGAGGACTCCAAGAGGCCCTTGGTTGGTGGTTGGATCTCTTGCCTTGCTCAAAAGAGAGATGAGGTGGGGTCACATTTGCCAGAAATAAGACAAGGCTCGGCATGTTTAAATCTCAGCTCTGTGGACATTCATCTGGTATTTGGTAGCCACAACAGCTGCTTTGGAAGAAAGTAATTTCTCTTCAAGTCCTACAGAGCTGATTTAGGAGACGTGGCCCAAGTAAACAGATTCCTGCAAGGATATTGAAAGCTCTGCCCTCCCAGGGGTTTCAAAAGCAACAGAGGGGCCCTCAGTGACAGTGAAGAGCTGTCAGAGCTGGGGTAGCTGTGTGGGATCACCCGTCATAGCACAGTCACTCTGGGCACCTGGTGCGTGCTGCATGGATGCCTTGGTCTCAGCCCCACGACCTGCCTGTTTTGGTGTTGGACACAAATACACTGCTGAGAGCTCAACCAGCTTCCACCTGCCCCCCACCTTGCTGCACGGAGGAGGTGATCCCTTTTTCCCAAGGCATGGGGCTCTGGTGCCCTGCCTGTCCCTCTCCGGTTTTCTGCCAGGCAAACTCAGTTCAGCCTCTCCTCATAAGGAAAGCCCCCTGTGGGTGTATGAATGCCCTTTATCAAGCTGCCTGTGCCTGGTGCAGGTGATGCTGTGCCAGTCTGTGCCTTTGTGGAGCTCTAATCCTGGGCAAAACATGGGAAGTCCAGGTGGTGGCTGGGGCTGGCTCAGGTGATCTCCCACTGCCTCCTAACTCTGGCTGATCCCACTCCCACGCTGGAGGGGTTGTGGAGTGTCATCTTAGAAGAGAAAAGCAGCTTCTCCTTGCAGGTTTGGCAGGGTTGGAGGGGACACGTGTCCTGTGGGCAGGAGCTCAGCAGCTTTCCTGGGTGTCCAAGGTGTGCAGAGGCTGTTGGTTGCTGGGACAGGAGATTGCCGGAGACATTTCTCTGGCTGTAGGGATCTGTCAGTGGCTCTGGCTCTGCCCAGTCTCCCTGTGGCCACCTCCTCTGAGGGCTCACATTTGGAAGTGGCTGCTCCTCGTGGCTCTGACTGCAGTCCAGCGCACTCCGGTGCTGTGCTGGCTGCGCTGCCTCCACACCTCAAATCCTCTAATTGGCTTTTTGGTTCCTTATACACAAAGTTCAAGCTCCTTGCCCTCACCTCTTAATCTACTCATAATCCTGCCACCATGCTCATCTCACTGCCTCCTACTCTTTTTCCTTCCTGATCCCTCCTTCCTCCCTTTCTCCCTCAGCCTTGCACCTGTGTCCTCTTACGCTTTGAGGCAGCTTCAAGTTCCTCCTTTCAATGACTTTCTCCCCTTTAAACCTCGTCTCTTGCACATGTCTCTCCCCAGCCTCTGCTCCTTCTTCCTTCCCAAAATTGCTGCCAAACACCTTTTCCACACAGGACTGCAAGCTGTTCAATGCAGGATGCTGCCCTACCTCCTTCACAAAGTCCTGTTGGGAATCCTCATATATTTGTAACAGTGCCAAATCTGACCCTGCTGTGACATCCTGCTGGCTCAGGGGCTGAACACTCAGCACGAAGGGCTTGGGGCTTTGTGGTGAGCTGTGTCCCAGGCAGCCTCTGCAAAATTACACCTCACTTCAAATTTTATTAAAAGGAATCCCCAGTTTATGTAATGGTTTGAAAACCCTCAGGACCCGCACATGGGCTGTGAAGGAAGTACGGGATAAAAACAGCCTTCCCCATGCTACAGCTTTAGTGAGCTCCAGCACAGAGGTGCTGACAGGGGCCTGGGCACGAGCTCTGTGCTGGGCCCAGTTCCCAGGGACTGGGGCAACTGAAGCTAAAAGAACCTCGTCCCACAGCTCTGTAAAGCATGGTGACTGCAGCAGTGGCACCCTGGGCTGCCCTGGCCTGTGGAGGAGCAGGTACCTATGGTTGCTGAGAAGATGACAATGCCCAGGACATTCATCTCATTGCTGGTCCCAGCCAGGGTCCTGTAGGTCATCTCGGGTGATGGTGTCAGCTCAAGGAACACAGGCCGATGGATTTCAGGGTTTTTGTCATCAGGTGCAAAGTAAACAAAATTGACAGGTTTTCCTGGGATCTTTGGAAAATCAGGAGACTTCACCACTGGGACAAGAACAGTTCGGTACTGGAACAGAAGCAAGGGAGGAGGTTAGTGTGCTGCTGGTGTGAGCTCCAGCCGGCTCTCAACACGGAGGCCAAGCCAGCCCTAGGCTGGGTGCTCCTGAAGGTTACAGGTTTGGTTTCCAGACAGTAAAAGGCTGGTGGAAACAAGGATTGAGAGTCAGGCAAGGGGAATTGTGGCTGTTGGCTACAGACCGTCCTCAGCTAAGGCGTCAGAGCAGACTCGTGGTGTTAGTGACCCGGGTCCCTGCGGGATGCCAGCACAGCGCTGGGGTCCCTCTGTCCCCCCATCGCTCCTCCTGGGAGCTTTACCGATGCTTTCCCAATGCCAGGAGTTTGCTTGTTTTCCCTGTCCTTCCAGCCTGCCTGGCCACTCCGTCTGTCCCCTTTGACCACTCTACCTTCCCTCAGGCGTCCCTTCTTTGTGTCCCTTCTTTGTGTCCCTTTCCCTGCCTGCTGCCGACCCACCCCGCGGCCGCCACGCCCCAGGAGCGGGATCCGAGGGATGTGCGCTGCTTCCTTAGAGAGCCTCGCAGGCACAGAGCAGGCACGGGGGTCCCTGTGAGCTTGTGCCCACCCCAGCACCCTCCTACCCGCCCTGGGTGAGTGTGGGGGGATGCAGAGGAAGGGAAGGGGCTCCTGTCCAGGCTATGGGTGGGCAGAGGCAGCCCCGTGTGGAGCCGAGCACCATCCTGGCTGCACGCAGAGGGCTCAGGTGAACTCACCTGCTGGAACGAAGCTTCAACCAGGTTAGAAGGAAACATGTTTCTGTAAGAGACCAATGACACAGGGTTAAAGTGAGTTATGAGAGCATAGGGAGCATCCTGGGAAGCACTTCTGGTGGGCACAATGTCCGGAGGAGGACGTGAAAGCCAACCACAGCTTAAGACAGCTGTGCAAGCTGAGAGCAAAGAAAGGCTGGAAGGTGAACGCAAAGCAGGACTGAGAACCATGTGTACATGGGTTTGGTGGAAAGCCTGAGCCTGGGATGGACATCTGCCATCTGCAGCCCCCTGCTCAGAGCCTGGTCCAGTTGGTTCAGTAGCTCCAGAAATGGAGCTTCTCCCCCAGCCCCTGGGTATTTGCTGCAGCCCCTCCCCGGGTAACCCCATCCACTGCCTTAACCCAGCTCTGGGCCGGCTCCAGGCTTGGCATGTCCCAGCTGGGGCTGCAGAGGAGAATCCAAACCTTGCAGGGAACAGGACTCTGTCTGATCTCTGCTGCAGTGCATCTCTGTGCTGATGGCTTTGGGAGAGCAGTGTGTGACAGAGTGGCCAGAGGGGCATGGGTGGGGGGAAATGAACCCCGTGTTGCTGGGCTTGGAGGTACCAGCACCTGGCCAGCAGTTCTCCTGTTCCCCTTGATATCTCAGCGTCTTCTGGGACCTCAAAACCTTCTGGGAAGATTTTGTTATCACAGCCTTGGCTCTGCTGAATTCCTGTGACACACCTGATTAAATCCAGTAACGCGTCGGCAGAGCTGAGCACCACTTTCCCCACAGAGTAGTTGTCCTTCTGGGCAGCTGCACCAGGATGGATGCTGACCACGAGGATGATCCCCACGGTCACTGCCATGAAGGTTGTCCAAAGGTAGTAGGTGATGGTGATCACCCCCATCCTCCCGCAGGCCTTGGAGTCCATGGTGGCCAGCCCAGACATGAGGCTGCAGCACAGAACAGAGTGGTCACTGCCTGCTCCCCAAACTGCACAAGATGCACCTGATGGGCAAAATCTCCAAGGTGGGAGGGGTTTCCATAGCTTTTTTAAACCAAAGTCTAAGGGCATCACTGAGCTCTTGCACATTCCTCTGCCAGCGCCCACAGGATCTCACACCCAGGATGAGCTTGTGACAACACAAGCTGAGCTGTGAAGGGCAGGAGACACCTCCAAGCCCCTTCTCAAGGTCTGGCTGTGTTTTCTGTTTTCTGTGAGGGTTAAGAAGTTTATGTTCTTACTGTAATTTTATGTTGAATAGCTGATGCTGCCCTTTTTCATGAGATACTGTTATACCTCCTGCCACTGCTGTGTGTCATTGTGAGGAGCAAAGGAAGGTACCAGCAAGGTTCATAAAATCCTGGTGGGGATGGACCCCATGCCCCCAGGAGAGGTGTGCAGGTTCAGATTTCATGCACACATAACCCATAAGCTACTTCTCAGCAAAACTGGGCTAAAAATAGAGAGGGCATTACAGGCTGCCCCAGCAGGGAGAGCAGTGCTGGTGGTGGGGACAAGCTGGGTGCAGGACTGGGTTTGCTGAGGCCACTCACTTGGGAGGAACTGCTGACATTCTCAAGGACAGAGAGGCCACACAGAGAGACCCTGACAAATGTGAGGATTGGGAAATCCCCAGCCATGTGAGGTTTAATGACAGCCAGTGCTGGTTCCTGCCCTGGGACGGGGCAGCCCTGGATGCAGGGACAGACTGGGAATGAGAGGCTGGAGAGCAGCGCCGTGGGAAGGGACCTGGGGCTCCTGGTCAGTGGCAACTTGGATCTGAGTCACCGCTGTGTCCTGGCAGCCCAAAGGGCCACCCTGTCCTGGGGGCACCAGGCCCAGGGAGGGATTGTCCCACTCTGCTCTGCACTGGGGCAGCCTCACCTCCAGTGCTGGGGGCACTTTGGGCACCACAAGCTCAGAAGGATCCAAAGCTGTTGGAGAGTGTCCAAAGGAGGGACACGGAGCTGGGGAAGGGTCTGAGGAGCAGCTGAGGGCACTCGGCTCCTTCAGCTGGAGCACAGGAGACTGAGGGGAGGCTCCTCGGGGGCTGCAGCTCCTCCCAAGGGGAGGCAGAGGGGCAGGGGCTGAGCTCTGCTCTGGGACAGGGACAGGAGCCCAGCAAGGGCTGGAGCTGTGCCAGGGCTTGGCATGGAGCTCAGGGCAAGGTTCTTCCCCCCGAGGGTGCTGGGCACTGCCCAGGCTCCCCAGGGAATGGTCCCGGCCCCAAGGCTGCCAGAGCTGCAGGAGCGTTTGGACAGCGCTCCCAGGGATGCTCAGGGTGGGGTTGTTGGGGTGTCTGTGCAGGGACAGGGGCTGGGCTGATGATCCCTGAGGGTCCCTTCCAGCTCAGGATATTCCAGGATTCCATGAAATGTGAGTGTTTGGGGGCTGCAGTGTGCCCCCCATGCATACAGACCCCTGCAGAACCCAGCCAAGCCCTGACCCTGAGGCAGGACATGATTGAAGGCTGCAGGGGTCAGTGCCAACCTTGGGGACACACAGGGTGGCTGAGGTGGGGGTCAGCCCATGGATCCTGTTCAGCAGCCACACGTCCAGGAGGAGAAGGGCCTTGGAAATTCGAGAGAGTCCAGAAAAGCAACATTGGCATAGGTGGTGCTTTCCAGCCTGGGGCTTGGGGATCTCCAGAGCTCCATCCCCAGAGCACACCAAGTCCCCTCTGGGATGGTGTGTAGAGGGAAGACACCACTTCACCATCTTTCACCTGGTTCAATCCAACACGGAAGAAAACTCCCAGGAGGCCTCTGCAGACCCTGCACCCACAGCCAGCAGAGTGATCAGAGGAGACCACTCAGCAACTGAGCTGCAGGGAGGGTTGAGAGCAAAGGGAAACCTCAGGCACCTCAGGGAGGGCTGTGAGGTACAGACCTCTCTACAAGGGCTGGTACTCAACAGGTCAGGTGTGGCCAGGATAGAGACCAGTCTGTTCCCAGAAATGAACCAGAGGCAAATGGGACAACAAGCAAACTCTGACAAACAATAGAGAAAAGACACACCCTTGAGGGAACAAGGACTTGATCATTTGTGTGTCTGATGAGCACATGCCAACATATTGTTTGCAGTATGTTAATCCATACAAGGTTTTCAAGACCTTGCTTAGATTCCAGTAGGACTGCTGTCTCTGTTCCTTATTTCTAGGTCTGTATGGGCCAATAAAATGAGGATTTGCAAACACAGGCACAGCACTGGGGAATGCTTATGATTTTTTACCTGAACTTTCTCAAATCCCTCTAAGAGAATCTGCTTTGGGTTTAAGCAGCCCATCACAACTGCCCACAGATGGTCCTGGCATCACCAGCTGCCCAAAAGAAGGGAAATACCCCAGCCAGTGCAGGTATCTGAGATGGGTGCAAGTGCCTAACAAATCCAGGTGAGGATTTGTCCCAGACTGTTGCTGGGAAATCATGGGGTTTGATGGACACCCAGCCATCTGCTTGACTACCAGCTGCTTGGAGCCAGGATTATTCTCACCCCATGCAGTTTTGGGTGAGGGTCGCAGGGTGATCTTTTCAATGTGATGGAAAGATGGTGCTTTAGAGCAGAAGGTGATGTCTTACCTGGAGGTGATCAAGGGCAGGATCAGCATCTTCAGCATCCTCATGAGGAGCTCTCCAGGAAAGGAAAAATACTGCTTCTCCTGCACATAGAGCAGAGCATGTGTCAGGTAAATGATTATGGGTTAAGGGCTCAAACTTGATCAATCTGCCTTTTTCCCAACCAGACCCAGCTCTGAGCTTGGTTCTGAACTGGCAGCCACTCCTTGAGGCACTCCATGATGCCATTTCTCTGCTGTCCCTGACTGGGAGCTGGCTCAGGGATGGGGAATACTGGCCACATGGCAAACCTGGCTGTAAACAAGGGAGGAGCATGTGGGGTTGGTCCCCTCCCAAAAACATTCTTGGTTCTTTAGCCTTCTAGGGAATGGCCCACATGGCCCCACCACTGGCTCCTCCCAAAAGTCATTGCATTCATTATCAGGGAGCAGAGGCTTGGCTGCATCTGATTTGGGGCAAAAGTGCCCCAAAGCTGTTGGCAGCAACAAAAGGTGGGAATTATCTCGTGGCTGTAGGTGGAAAAGGAGCTCAGGGAGAGCCCAGGTGTCTGGCCCATCCATGGGACAGCTTTGGTGCCATGGCATCTCTCCACCCCCTACAGCCCTCACATGGACATGGGGAAGGGCTGCAGAGACCTCCCCCAAAGTCTGGATCCCAGAGCCATGACCAAAGGGAGAGTGAGGGGTCTGTGGGACCAGCAGCCTGGTCAGCATCCCTCCTTCCCTCTATCCCTATCTCTACCCACCATCCATCCATCCATCCATCCATCCATCCATCCATCCATCCATCCCTGATCCCCCTATTTCACTGTGCCACTGTAGAGGTGTCAGGGAGGGATCTGAGTTGGCTCCAAGACAAGAAGCCACCACCTCATGCTGGGGCTTTGAGAGGTGCCAAGGCAGCTGTTCAATTGCTCCCCTGTGCTGTCCCTGCACTGTCCCAGTGTGTGACCTGGACATGGTTGATGTCCCCAGGGAGTGGAGCTGCGATGGGCCCAGCTGGGCACAAGGGGTAATGCCAGATCTGAACAGCATCTCTTTGCCAGGGAGTCTCTCAGCTTTGTGACACTTTCCCATTGCAAGGAGGAAAGCAGGGACTGGCCACCTCTCCAGCTCTCCTCCAGATTTTGTGACAAAAGTCTTTAGTGGGGACAGTCTCTAGTGGCTGCCAGGCCCACAGCACAGGGCAGGATGGGCTGGAGCAGAGGATGGATAAACTTGATGCATGGCAGGACGAGGGGCTGGAGCCCCAGGACTCTGCCAGCCTCCTGCCCAGCATGGGTGGCTGCTGGGCTCTCACGGGTGTGTGCACTGGGAAGCAGGGAGATTACACAGCTTCAATTAAGTAACGAGATCATCCCTGCTGCGCTGATGCTGAAGGGCCTAATTGAAATGACAAGACTTTGCTAAATCCTAGTGGGCAACACAGGGATGTTCCAGCATCAGCCGAGCTCTCCTGGAGCAGCATTCCCCCTCCTGGGCTCAGCAGCCTGGCTGAGGATCAGGGCTGAGCCGTGGCCCAGCTGCCCCAGGTCAGAGGTCTCAGCTCGGTGCCGTTTCCAGCGCGATGCTCCTGGAAAGGGTCGAGCCAATTGTGCCTTTCTCGTGTGTTTTCTCCAATGCATTTGTCTCCAAGGCTTCTCAAAGGAAGGTGACTCCTCAAAGCCCTCCAGGCTCCCTACCAGCCCTCTATCTATTTGCTGAGTCCTCTCCAGAGCATGGAAACGTGCTTTGATTGCACACAGCTGGGAAGAGTAATGGGAGGACCCCATCCCTCAAACCCCATCCCTCAAACCCCATCCCCTGGACCCCATCCCTCAGATCCCAACGCTGCTGGTGGTGTTGGGAGGAGCCTGTTTACTGAGCATGTAGCCCCTGAGTAAACATTCTCCCCTTTCCCATCCTCATCCCAACTCGAGCTCCTGCAGCCCCATGGGGTCCAACCCAGAGCTCCCCACTCTCATTGGAGGGAGGTAGGATTCGTCCTATAACTTGGGCATTTGTTGGCACCTTCTTGGAAAAAAAAAAAGAAAAAAGAGAAAACAGAAAAAAAAACATGGGCAGAAACCTGCCTTGAGGTGGTTTTCTTGGGCAGGTGCCTTTGCTTTTAGGGCTGTGCCCATCTGGGACCCTTACTGGCACCAGGGCTTGCCCCCTGCCCCACTCCATCCCCCTCACTCCCACCACCACCCCAGCCATGCTTACCAGGTCTGTCAGCTCCAGCGCCCGCAGCAGGAACCCCAGGAGGCATCCGGTGACAACCGACAGCATGGACAGAGTCAAGAGGCCATTTTTGTACCAAAAAGCTCGAACCCACTTCCAGAGGCGCAGGAGGGCCGTGGACAGCGAGTGCAGCACAGCTCTTCTGACCCACTCCCACATGGTCGTCCTCAGCCGCCCAGATGATGCCCCCGGGAGCAGCTCCCAGCCCCACTCATGGCCATGGGCCCTGCAGTGCCAGTGGACCCCTGCTCTGTGCCAGGAGCTGAGTGTGCTGGTAGTTAATCCCCAGAACCAAAAGCTCCAGGGATATTTGGGAGCCTTTCCCATAATGGAAAGTGACGTCTTCAACTGGCTAATCTGGGCTTGGCATCCCGCCGGGAGGTGCTGAACCCTCCCAGTTTAACCCTCCAGCCCCTGGGATGGGGGCCAGTGTGCAGACTGAGAGCAGGGACTCAGCCCCAGAGCTTCTCACTGTTCCTGATCCAAAAGGATCCACCAAAAGGTGGATCCTGCCACCAGATCTGGGTTCTGCACTAGATTTGTGCTCCCCACTGGCTGTGAGTGCACCCCGACCCTGCCCCCATCTGTGAGGCCTTCATGGGCAGGGTTTGCAAAGGGAAACTCTCAGTGAATGAGAGAACTTCCCATGGCATCTGCAGACACAGCCCAAGGCACCAACAGGTGATGCTGAATGTTCCCACACAAGTATCTGCCCCAATGGATCCAGCCTCCTTCCAGCTCTCCAGGGAAGCTGCCTCAAGGCCACGAGATGTTGCTGGAGCACCTGGTCCATAATTCATGATATTTTAGAGTATTTCTCTGTCCAGTTTGCCTCTGGTTCAGGCCAGGAGTGTCACTAGGGCCAGAGTGTGGTGCAGAAAGGGCAGGTGGGTCCCAGGCTGAAGATGGTCTGGGAATGGGAAAATATTAAAACCTTTATTGGCCTGATTTTACCCCTCTCTCCCCACTCCCCAAAAGAAAAAAAAAAAAAAAAGGCCATAAAACCCTCTTGAACCATTGTTATATTTTACACAGAAAAAACAGAGCTATGGTGATGATGACTCGAGGATCCGGGGCCTCCTGCCCCAAGGGACAGGATCTGTGCAGCCCCATGTGCTGAGCAGCCATGCTACTGTTCTGCTCTGCAGGGACAAGGTGGTTTTGCAGTCTGTCTCAGAGAAGCAGAGCTCCTTCACAAAAGGAGCCTGGTGTCTGGTGCTGTTCATGTTTCAGCCCTTGGGGAGGTCTCTGTGGTGCTGTCTTGTGCCTTTGGCCTCAGCGTGGTTGGCTCAGCCTGCCAGAATTAGATAAAGTTTGTGCTTGTGAGCAGAGCTGAAATACAGTTGTCTCTATTCAGCTCCATCTTCAGAGCCAACTGCCAGCCAGGGATGGAGTTTGCATGTCAGGAGAGAGCAACTGCTTGGGAAAGGGAAGTCTGAGTTGTCTGGGGGATCAGGGACACCTCAAAGGACACTGAAGGGGCCCTGGGGCTGGCAGCGAGTGGAGGGAGCAAGCTGAGAACAGGTGCAGAGAAGCCCAAATAATTGGGAACAGAGGAACATGAAGACTTTTAGGGAACTGTGAGTAAAGGATACCTCAGGGAGAGGAAGAGGAATTACACAGAGGGAAGAGAAAGAGGGAAGGCAGCAAAACAGCAAAGGGTCAGGAGGAGGGGAATCCTGGTGCTTGGTGTGGTGGTCACTGTGGCCAGTGAAGGGGTATGGCAGCAGTTCTGTGCACCTACCATAAATCTCAACGTCATCATAGATGTCAGTGTCCCTGCAAGGACAAAGATGGGATGCTGTGGGTACTGTGGTGTCCCATGTTCCACCACCTCCCAACCCCGAAGGGCCAGCTCCTGCTGCCGTGTCTGTCTCAGCTCCTCCTGACCTCTCTGTGGACTCTGGTGTCCACCTGCAGCCCCGTTTCCCCCTCCAAGTGCTGTGCTCTCCCTGCATGGCTGGGACCATCTGGAGTGGGGTTAGGATGACTCTGGCCCCTCTGAGGACAGTGGCCTCATCCCAGACTGCCAGGAGCTGCAGACCTCGCCCTGCAGAGGGGCTGCACCCTCATCCTGTCCCAGCAGCAGCCTCTGAGCAGTGTCTGGGCAGGTCCCACACGAGGGAGCACAGCCTGGGGAGTGCTTTCAGTGCCCCAGTGACAGAATCTCTCCTGACACCAGAAATGGCAGATTCTAACCCAGGGGAACCTGCTGGTGTTAGGCTTATGGTTACAGCCTGAGCTGGGTAGTTTTGAGTTGTCAGCCAGGACTAGTTTGGTACTGACCACTCATGGAGGAGTTGTTGCAGCTCATGGAGTTGAGATAAGGGGCTGGGAAAGGGTACTCACAGAGGCAGCATCACGGCCCGGGGCACGTAGCCATCTGCAACAGAGTGAAGAAAAACATGTCAGGTTGTGCTGGGAACCAGGGCATGAGCAGGAATCACCCCAGCACCTGCCCCTGCCCAGGGTTTAGCAACACCTCATGTTCCCAGAAAGAGCTGGGACAAGGAGGAATCCAGCTCTGGGCAGCTGAGCTGGACCCTTAGGAGGAACCTGTTCTGGGCAGTGTCAGGAAGGAGCCTGCCAGGCTGAATGGCAGCTGGCAGGGAAGAGCCTGATCCCTTCCCCTCTGCCTGAGGGATCTGCAGCTCATTCCACCTGGAGGCTTCAAGGACTGCAAAAGCTTTTAGAAGAGGGAAAGGACAAGCCCAGCTCACAGCAGAAATGCTGCTGCTGAGTGGAAGGAAGAGCAGGACATTTGTGCAGAGAAAAGTGGGAACCTTCTCAGGGTAGCAGGGTACCTGTCAGATCTGTCTAACAGGTAGAGGAGATCTGTCAGGAGGTCTGTCAGGGGGTGTTTGCCCGAAGAAGCTTCTTCCCAAAACTGTGCTGTGCTCCCTGCTGTGGGTGAGCCCCATCACCCTCCAGACTTACACCTCCTCTGGCTGTTCCGGCAGAGGATTTGTTCCTCATTTGTAAACTGAATGACATCAAGGATTTCTCCCCGTCTCACTGGCAGGTTCTTTGCTCCACCCCTCTTCTCTGTCGCTGCAGGGTCGACCATCATCTGAGTCAGGACATTGATGCTGCCTTCAAACTGAAACGCAGACAGCAGTGCCCATGGGGAGCTGAGTCAGGCAGGTTTGACCGCCCTCCCTCCTTGCAAACACCAGATTCCTCTCTGGCCAAATGGTCTGTGGGACTGGTCTGACCTGGGGGAATGGGGCAGGTGTGACCTGGGGGAACAAGGCAGGGTGTGATCTGGGTATCACTGGTGCCTGTGGAGCACAGCTCCTTTCTGCCATTGCACTGCACCCTTCCCAGAAGGGGAGAAGAAGCTCAAAGGGAAAAGTGATCACTCGCTGCTGCTCACCTTGAATTTCTTCTGAAAACCCCTGTCCATCTTCTCTTCCTTCTTGCATGCCTTGAGTGTCATGGTCTTCATCTTCTGGGAGACCTGGGATTCTCTGCAGCCATTAAAAGGCATGGGAAGGTTCAGATGACCCCATGCTCTGCTCCCTCCCATCCCCTTCTCCCTGCCAGCTGCTCCCCATTGCATTTCCCTGTGCCAGCCCTGGGGCTGTGGAGGCTCTCGGGGCAAGGTGTACAGCCTGCAGCTTGTGCTCTTCACCACACACCTTCCTATTGCAAGTCCAGCAGACACCATTAAAGCAGCAGTTTTGTTGGAGCAGCAAGGAGCCCTGGCCACTTTGGGACCCTTAGAAAGAGTAAAAAAACCCCATTACCTCTGTGTAGCTGCCAGCAAGGTAACCCTGTTAGAGGCTCGTCCAGCATTTCCACCTGTAAAACCAAACCCCAGGAGAGGTGCTGCCATGAGGCTGCTGTGAGCTGTAAACACTTGCCAAAGCAGGATACAAAGAGCAGCAAGAGCTCTCTCCTCCTGGCACCAAATCCTGAGTTTGCCCCCAGGTGTGGGGGGATCAGGGTTTCCTGTGCCCATTTACAGGAGGAACCCACTGCCCTCCTGTGTGGGGGAGCAGCAGGCTTAGCACAGGCCCTGCTGCTGCCCATGGCTCACTGGGGCCTCGCAGCTCTTGGAGCTGCAGGTCTCACCCCAAACAGCATCCAAGCCCCTCCTGTACTCACCTCCTCTGGGGCAGGGATACACTGGCAGCTGGGACACAGAAGGCAGCAGAAGGCCTGGGCTTCTCCCGGCCAGCTCAACAGGCTCAACATCATCGTAGATCTCATCTTCATCCCTGCAGTGAGGCAGAGCACGGTTAGGAAGTGCTGCTGCAGTGACGGCGTTGGGGGCTGAGGGCAGAATCGGGGCTGCCAGGAAGAGGGTGGGCTGGCCATGGACTGGTCCTGGCTCTGAGCAAGAGCTGGACATTGGCTCCGTGCCCTGTGCCAGCAGCTCCTCACACAGCTGGATGTGGATGGACAGCAGGGTGCAATGGCCACAGTGAGGTAACACAGCCCCAAGGGATGGCCACACTTCACACTGTGGGACCTGCTTCCACACCCTGGGCTCCAGAAGTAGGCAGGAAAACCCAAACATCCTCTTGCTGTCACATCTCATGCCCTTCCCAGTGGCTTGGCACAGCCTGGCACAGCAGTGCTGCCTCAGTCCTTACCCCGTGCCACTCGGAGCATCCTGCAGAGGGAAGTGTGCAGGCACTGATGCAGCACAGCCTGGATGCAGGTGACCTGGGACAAACAACAGAACAGGAGGGAGCAGGGAGGGATTATTTCGTATTTTCTCCTCAGCCCTATCAGCCACCCTGAGGGCAGAGCCACTCCGGGTTGGATTTAGTGCAGGGGGAGATAAAACTGACTACACATCTTGATCGAGCAAGGAGTTTTTTACTCCATAGCCCATCTAGGGATTTTTTCCCAGCACACTGGCGCACAGCTCATCAGGTTCCTCACTGAGGACCTTGAATATGTATTTTTCTGTTTGTATATTTCTAATGTTACTTTCTTCCTGCACAAATGATGGAAGGAGAGGGGAAGAGGCCAAACAGGTATCATGAATGTGGAAAATCCCTAAATTTCAGATATGTACCAGAGTCAGGGCAAGTCCTGGATATGTCCACGTGCTCAGGAGCATCATCAACCAGAACATACTGCTGCCCCTTTTAGGATTGCCAGCATGACCATACCCCTGCTAACATGCCCTTATTTGTATCACAAGCCTTGTCTCCAGCCTGGTCATCCAGACCAACCAAGAATGGGCACAAAGACCTGAGTACAACATCAAATCTCTGCTGGTTTATGGTACCAAGTAATACACAATCAGATACTTGGTCCTAAAAATAAGATTGCCCTAAAAATTAACACAAAATTATCAAATCAAGTCAAGGTGTGATTCTAGATGTTGCAGCTTGCCTCAGGACCCATAAGACAAATAAATACTTGTAGCTAGTCATGTGAGGATCTCCCAGCACAACAGCATGGCCAGCCCTGATAACACCTTTTAATTATAACATAGATCAGCTTGATGTTTCAGTTCTCTTACGGAAAGGAAGGGAAGTCTACTCTCATGGTTAGAGAAACTGAGCAAGAAATGGTATTTGAAACAGCTTTCATCACCTGTAGTGTGGATTAGCAGAACAGCAACTGTGAGAAACCACCACAGTGGCCTAGCTCTGGAAGGTGGGGCAGTGTCTGACTGGCACCTCCCCTACTGGCCATGCCCATCACCCCCAGGCCTGCCCCTGGGCAGCTCTGGGAAGAGTCTGGCCCCATTTTCTCCCCATTAGGTAGCTGTGGGCAGTTAGATCTCCCCTTCTTCCCTCTCCTCCCAGCTGAACAAGCCAGGGTCTCAGCCTTTCCTTCTCCATGTGCTCCAGTCCCCAGCCATCTTGGGCTCACTCCAATTTGGCAATATCTCTCATGTTACTTACTCCAACCTTACTTCCTACAAACACTCCAGAGATGGAAACTTGTGCCCAGCCAGGGCCAGGGCACTTTGTTTCTTCACCTGCCCTCCTTCTCTCATTCTCATCCTCATGCTGTTGCCTATAAAAGCCTCTTTGGTAATACAAACTCCCACCTCTCCATAAGCCCTCGCAGTATTTCCATCTGCCAGGAGCTGCAGGCTCTAACTGGGGAGATTTTCCTTCCTGAATGAGCAGCTCCCTTCCCTGAGGGACATTCCCATGCCTGGCCATACCCAGCTGAGCACTCCTTGGTGGTTCTGTGGCAGGACAGATGGATTTCCCAGGATGTGCAGCTGCTCTGAACTTTGCCAAATCCACATCAGGAGGGCGCCGGGGCTTGTCTGGCTTCACTCCCAGTGCCCTGACATGTGGCAAAGGCTTCCTCTGGGGCAGAGCTGGGTGCTCTGTCCTTTGGGGGCTTCCCACGGCAAGCAGGGGGGCTGCAGCAGCTGCACCTTTGGCAAGAAACACTGGAGCCCCCTTGTCTTTGGCAGGTGGCCGTGTCTGCTGGGCTGGCTTCCTGTGGGGAGGATCAGAGCTGGCTTCCACCTTCTTGTTCAACACATCTCCTCCTGGCTTTGCAGGCACTGGGTGGAAGTTGGCACCTGGAGCCGCCCCCTTCTTCCGACACACCGTTGGTGCCAGGGTCTCGCAGGCAGAATGGGGTGAATGCTGTCCCACACTCTGACCTGTCCTGTGAGGTGGAGAGGCCCTGGTGCAGGCCCTCCTGCTCCAGGGAGCCTCCTGAGGAGGATCACCCTTGGAGGCCATGGCAGAAGTCTGTCCTGGCTCTGGTCCATGAGAGGCTGCAGGGTGACTCTCTGGCCAGCTACCCACGCTGGGAGGTTCTTTCCAGTTCTGTTGGAACTTTGCCCGAAGGTGCCTCACCACGGCGTCTCTCCCCTCCAGATGCATCTGCAACCATTAAGAAAAACAGTTCCAGTTAAAACACCACGGAGGAAAATGAGTCAGAATTCCACCTGGGGAATGTGGTATTCCTTCAACATGGTCTCACACTAAGTCTTCTCCACAAAACGAGGTCTTTGCTCAAAAAGGTCCTGAATATATCTGAGAAAACAACATGGGGCTGCACCAAACTGGGACCAGGTTATCCCACCACGAGGGCATCCAGGAGACCTTTCATGGAGTCTTTTGGTCTGATCCACCCTCTGTCCAAGGACCATCAAATCAGAGGGACTGGGTGGTAGTAGCAAAGCTCCTGAAGGCAGAATCTGAGATCCAGAGATTTCCCAGAGCTCAGATGGCAGCAACCTGCCTTGCTCTGGTCCTGTTTTCCATGATGAGTTGGTGGGGGAGACTGCACAGGGCCATTGGATCCCTCCCTGGAGGAAAAGCTGGGATGGCACTGCTGAGACTCATCCCACCAAAGCCTGCGTGCAGAAATAAAAAGCAAGGCCAAGAGGCAGCAGACTGCCCTACTTTTCTGACATGTGTCTTTCCTGTGTGGTTCAGACTGTGCACACACAAACCAGGACACATCTGCTCCAGCACAGAGCTTCCTCAGTGACCAAAATTCCCCTTTCTCTAGAGCCTCCAGAGAAACATTGCCAGGAGGAGGCTGTGAATGCCTCTAAGAAGAAGACTGCCAGGTTGGAGGTATGGCACAAAGCTACGGGATGGGGCTACATTTTTTCCTAATCTTCTCAGATGGACCTTGTGAGAGGGGAGGGAACACCTTACCCTCCCCATCTTTCTCCCACACCCCTGTCCCCAGACCACAGTGTCCCTTTGCACCGGAGCTGGCTGCTTCGCTGGAGCTGTACTCTTTGATTTTGGAGTTTTTATCCTTCTGGGCTTTCAGTTTGGGTTTGTGATTGCATAATTTTTGTTTTCACAAAGGAAGGGCTGCTATGGAGAGAAGCTGATGCAATATTTTTAGACATAACTGATCAAATGTATATATACAGACTTACAAAAGTGCAAGTTCCCCAGGCAAACACCCCAGTTTTCCTGGTAAACCCTCAAATGCACACTTGGTATAGCAGTGCTGAAGCAGCATGAATGTACCATTTCCTGTATACCATCACTGGGGCTTTCACTCAAATTAGTGAAAAAAGCTATGTTTTCCAGATTCCCAAACATGCTGTTGGGATTTTTGACACCTGAATGGTTTGGTGGTTTGTAATGATCAGTTTTGGGCCTGTTCCATGAGCTGGGACTTGCTCAGAGCCCATGGATGTACAGCGCTGCCATCACTGTGATCAGTTCCAGCTTTTCCAGTCCATTTTGTCTCGGTGGGGGCTCTCCTGGACTTGGCGGGAGTGTGGCCTCCTCCTTTCACATATGTTTATATTCAGCCTAAGTTCACCCAGCAAACCTTCCTCCGAGCCCAGAAACTCATCAGAGACCTTTGAAGCTCCATCCAGCTCAGATGTACAGGAGGACTTTGCCTTTCAGGAGGAGTGAGGGTGTTGGCCAGACCCAGCCCCTCACAAGGACGAATGGCTCCCAGAAAACCCTTCCAACCAGGACGTATGGCTCCCAGTGTCCCATCCCCATGTCCACTAAAGCTCAGGTCTGGTTCTTACTCACCATCTTCCATCAGTGGATGCTTTCCTGTGTGCTCACCTCCTTGCTGCAGACCACCCGAAGCATTCTGGACAAGCTTCTCTGAGGCCCCCTCCCTTGAAACCAAAAGCTCTTTCCTAACAGCTGGTGAGGAGCTGTGTGCAATGCCAGGAAGTTGCTTCTGCCTGATGAGACCTGGTGAGACCGCACAAGGAGGAGGAGAAAGAGGAGGGGCAGCTCTTGGTACACTGCTAGTTTGGTTCTGCTGCTGTTTGACACTTGCAGCCCACCAAGTCCTGCTGGCCATAAAGGAGAGCCCCAGATTTGGCAACTGACTGCAGGATGCAAGGGGATGGGAGCAGGAGGGTGGGCAATGTCCTTGTCCAGTGGTGGCCCAGAATTCCTCTGCAGGTCAGGTCTCAAAGCTGCACAGGACTTGCAGAGCGGTGAGGTGCAGAGGGTGCACAGCTGAGCTCTGAGGAGCACAGAAAAGCTGTGTGAGAGCCTATGGCTTCCTGGAATTAGGCTCTTCATGTGGGACATGAGCTCCGCTGAAGAGCCTAATTCCTCTGGGAAGCAAGGGGAAGCTCTGCACGGCGGGGTGCTGTGTGGGGCCAGCACAGTGCCCAGCTGTCCTGGTGTCACTGTTCACTCCCTCTGAGGCAGGAATGGTCTGACAGCCTGGCAGAGGTGCTCTGGCCTGCTGGCTGGTGCTGGTGTCCCTGCTCCGGGATTGGCGCGTCCCTGCAGCCCTTTGGGACGGTGTCCCACCAGCAGTGCCCGAGGTGGCTCCTGCCTGCAGATGGTTAGAGGGTAAGACAGAGTTTGAGGACATGGGGGAGGCTGGGGCAGGCACCTGTTGGCCAAGGGAGGTGGTCCTGGGGGTCCTGTGGAGGGTGGTGGGTGCGCTGGGGGGCACTGGAGGGCTCGATCCCACCAGCTGGAGGTGGGATGGAGAGGGAGTGCTGGGAGGTCCCACACTGGNGCAACGGGGAGGGCACGTCCCTGTCTGTGGGGAGAGGGAGGCCCGAGAGCCGCGCTGGGGCAGGGGGGTGGCAGGGAGGCACTGAGCGCCATCTGTGGGGAGGACAGGGATGGGGCTGTGGGGGCTGTGTTCGGGGACACGGCGAGGGGGNCCCGGAACACTGCGGGGATGCTGCTCCGTCTTGCCCAGGAGGTTTTTCCTTCTCTCCCCAGCGGCGGCAGCTACGGACCCGCGGGGCGGTTGCGGTCGGCCCGAGCTGGGAAGGGTCTGGAGCACCAGGAGGGGCTGAGGCAGCTGGAAAGGGGCTCAGCCTGGAGAAAAGGAGGCTCAGAGGGACCTTGTGGCTCTGCACAACTCCGTGACAGGAGGGGACAGCCGGGGGGGGGTCGGTCGCTTCCCTCAAGCAAGAAGGCACAGGACAAGAGGAAATGGCCTCAGGCTGCAGCAGGAGAGGTTTTAGGATGTTGGGAAAATTCCTTCATGGAGAGAGTTGTCAGGCTGTGGCACAGGCTCCCCGGGGGAGTCACCATCCCTGGAACTGTTCAAAAAATGTAGCACTTGGGGCCGTGGGGTGGTGGTGAACGTGGATGGTGCTGGGTTGATGGTTGGACACAATGATCTTTGAGGTATTTCTCCACCTGAAGGATTTCATGATTCATCTCCTGAGCACAGGACACCTTTCCCCCTTCTGAAGGTGCCCTGGGAGCCCCTGGTGTGGAGTGGGTCTCCCAGAAAATGTGGGTTTCGAGGAGCCCACATTCCCCTCACTGCTTGTCCTGTGCATCACTGTCCAGCCATTTCCTTTGGTATTTTCAGACCTGTTTATTGGGAAGGGTTAATATTAGGATGAAGATTCTGATCTAATCCTGAAGCCTTGTAGGACCTTTCTTTTTCCTCAGGATATTCTCTCTCTCATCTCCTCTGTGAACCTGTCCTGTTTTGCCTTGCAGGAGCTGTTTGTTGAAACCATAGCCAAAGATGCTTACGTGTATGCCCAGCAAGGAAAAAGGAAAACACTGCAAAGAAAAGACCTGGGTATGGAACGTGTTCTGTGCTGGCCTTAGCAAAGGGTTGCTCCGATGGGGGATTTTTCCACCTGTCTGGAGGTGCTGAAGTAATTAGGGATTTATTCTTTCTTTCCCTGAAGATGGGAGAGAAAAACTTCTACCAAGGGCTACACTAATAATTTCACACACCATCTCCAAAACAAATAAATCTCTTGGAAATTGGTCACTGTGCTGTGATGTAATTTCAAATACTGCAGTTTGAAACAGATGCAAATATGGAGTTGGTTTATCTATTTTAATTGTTCTCAATTTGCTTTTCAGATAATGCCATTGAAGCTATTGATGAATTTGCTTTTTTGGAAGGTGAGTTTCTACTTGATTTCAGTATTTTGTGTAATAACCTACTTAGGAGAGAAAGGACTGAATCATTTGCAAACTCTCTGCTTCCACGTCCTCAGTAATTCCTAGTGTGGCTTGCAGTGCCACTCTGAGCACTGGAATGGCTCAGCTGGACCCTGAAGCACGTGCAGTAGGTTTTTTTTTTGCTAGATTTGGTTTTACTCGTGTGTGATTTGCTTAAAGTTACTGCACTTTCTTTTGCCAGCTTCTAAACAAGATTTACTTGTTCACAGAACTGCACTTCTGATTCTTGAGACTATCATGTGTTTTTTCATTTTCAGGTACTTTGGACTGAGCTGGACAGAGACAGAGCTCTCTGGAGAAGGAGACTGCAGAGGTGGTGTGAGATGGAAAACAGGATGCTGAGAGTTCAAAAATAATTCCTAGAATTGAGACACTGAAATTGAGACATGGCAACCATGATATTTTGTATAAAGTTGAAGTTGTTGTAAGTTCTTTATTTAAAATGCATATTTTTTCATAACTATTTTGTATGTCCCTTCCCATGTGGCTGCAGTGCAGCTCTCTGCTCTGGCCAGGTTACACAGCAGTTACTTCCAGTAGCAGTCCCAGCCTCTCTGGATACTCTGCAGCACCACGGAGCTGTGAACAGAGAGTGACTTGGCTCAGGTGTCCAGGCACAAGGAATTTTTTTAATGGAAATGTGGATTTTGTTAATATGTTTGTCTCTTAACACAATTAAATTGTCGTTGTTGTTGTTGAGCAGCTGTGCTGATTCCTGCTCTGGGCTGGGGTTCCTGTAGCCTGGTGGGAAATGGTGTGGTTTTGATAGGATACCTTCTCTAGCATTTTGGTTTTGCTAATTGTTTTCTCAAGGCATCCATTCCAGAGAAGCCCAGCTGTCCTCCAGGAGCTGGGGATAAGCTCCAGGGGAGCTCAGCTTGTTCTGAGGGCTATGCAGCTTCTCTAAGTGTCTGTGACTGTTGCACTTGTAAGTAATTGTAGGAAAAAAGACCCCAACCCAAACCCCCAAAGCTCATTTTGAATGCCAGAGGAGTGTCCATGCTGCCATCACTGTTCTCTTGTGTGCTCTCACTCCTGAATCTGGTAAAACATTTTCCCTGGGACCTGGATCTGTTCCCTGCCCTGTGCCCTGGAGGAGTTGGTGCAGAGACCCTGAGTTCCTGGTGAGGAGCTGAGTCCATCCTGTGTTCAGGAACGCTGCTGCCACCTGCCATGTCTGAGAGCCCCTGGCAGCACACGGGCACCAGCGCTGCCTCTGCTGCTGCCAGGACTCTGGTGACTGGAGCTTTTCCACTTTAACTAGGGCTTTCCTACCTGGAGTTAACAGCAGAACTGTGTGGCCGTGGGGGACATGCTGCCATCACTGTTGTGACATGTCCTGCTGTGTTGCCAACGTTATCCAAGTGCCAGCTCTGACTCCCATTTGGTGTGGGGAGGGACAGAGCAGGGTTGTCCCCAGATAAAACCATTGAATGGCATGAAGGAGGATGAAGGATGCATGTTCTTTCAAATGAGGGTATTTGAGAATGGCTCCCAGTCACCACAAACTTAAATTAGTTTGGAAGTGGTGGTAAGAACAAGGACCCCCAAGGGAGCTTCCCCAGGCTGTCAGCAAATCCAGTGGCTCTCAAGAAACAGAAGTTTGCTAAGAGCCTGATACAAGCCTGATGATGCTGGGAGCACAGTCCTGATCTTGTGGGAGACATGCTCATTTCCCAGGCTGCCAAGGTGTTTGTTCAGATCACAGTCAGGGGACATTTGCCAGGATATGTGAGCCCATTTGGCTCGGACCTGTTCACCTTCTCACCTGACAGGGAGGGCAGGTATAAGTGTCAGAGGTACTGGAGACTTTCCTGTGCTTCCCAGGGTACAGCATACAGGACCCATGAGCTGTGGTCTTCCTCACAGGGCTCTTGCAGGCTGCCATCTTTGCCAGTAAGTTCCTTTTCCCTTCTTGTCCTTGGCACTGCTTTGGCCTCTGGCGTAGGAGAGCAGGGGTTGTGGTGTGGGGCTGTGGTGGGCTCTGCTCACATATGATGCTGCTGTGGTTGGTGTGTGCTTTCCACAGTGAACAGCAAGGAGGTGTGCACTTGCACTTGGCAAGCAGTGTGGGGTTCCTGTCAGGAGAAGCTGCTGTGCAGGAATCCGGGGAGGTTTAGTGCCCTTGAGCTCCTTTGGGCTGTGGGAGGGGACTCCTTTCACCTCGGTCTGCAGTAAGGTAGAAGAGAGCAGATAAACAGTGAGAGAAACAGTGCCAGAGTGTTTTTCTGGGGTAACTAAACAGGGTGTTCAGCCCACCCAGCCAGGGTCAGATGTGTCATGTCCATCTATAACAAAATCTCTTCTTTATTCTGGAGCTGTTTAGTTCAGGATAGGGAGCAGCTGGAGCTGTGCTGGCTCAGTGCCTCATCCCAGCTCAGGCAGAAAAGGTGTGGAATTGTAACTGTGGTAATGCTGGCCTCGGTGGTTTGTGACTGCAGGTGCAGGAGCTGTCAGCAGAGTGGGGGAGCATGGAAATCTGTTTGCAGAGAGGTGCTGCTGCAGGAGGCAGAGCCATTTCCTCTGTGTTGGGCACGGTGAGTTCACAGAATCATGGAGTTGTTTGGATTGGAAGGGACCTTAAAGCTCATCTTGTCCTACCCTTGTCACAGGCAGGGATACCTTCCACTATCCCAGGTTGCTCCAAGCCCTGTCCAACCTGGCGAACACTGCCAGGGATGGGACAGCCACAGCTCCTCTGAGTTCCCCTTCACCCTCCAGAAACCAAGATTCTTGATGCTTCCACACTCACATCCTGCCCATCCCTTGGCTGTTTTTTGTATGTTGACGTTTTCCAAGTGACTTTTCCCTTGGGGGATTAAGGACAGAAATGTGCTGGGGACCTGTTGCCCAGATAATCCAAAACTTAAACATCTTTTTTAGCACAGGAGTTGATGAGTAGCCTGACCCCTGGGTCTGTTCCTTTGCACAAAGGAGCTCAGTTCCCTGGACCTGAGCTGCACCATGGTTGATCCTGTGTTTGAGTTTCCTGTTTATTGCTGCGTAAATTCAGGACAACTGCAGACTTTTGCTTCCCAGGATTGATGTTGTAAGTGCCATCAGAAGGACAACAAGCTGCCCTATAAAAGTAGAGAAAGCAGATGAAGTAGAAAGTAGTTCCATCTGTTCATCAGAAAAAAGTCTGTGGCCTTCAGGAGCAGTCTGTGGGCCCAGTTCCCCTTTGCAGTGGCTGTAAGGACACAACAGCTTCACTCTCTGAAGTTTCTTGGGATTTTTCAGTGCACGAGAGCAGCACTTGTACAAATTTAACTTTTAGTGCTTGCCAAATACCAGCTTCTTGTGTACAGTAGGAATGATAAAATTATCATAGCCAAATTAAAAGCTGTTACAAGCAGTGACAGCTTGTCAGTACCACCAGAGACACTTGTCAGAGACACCAACTTTAGAAGAATAAATAATGATGAAAATATAATCACAGAATCTGCTGAATTGGAAGGGACCTGAAAAGATCATCAAGTCCAACTCCCTGCCCTGCATAGAGCCATCCCCAAGAGTCACATCATGTGCCCCAGAGCATTGTCCAAATGCTTCTGGGGCTCTGTCAGGTTTGGTGCTGTGACCATTCCCTGTGGCAGTGCCTGACCACTGTCTGGGGGAAGAACCTTTTTCTAATACCCAGCCTCAACCTCCCCAACATGATTCAGCCCATTCCCTTGGGTCCTGTCAGTGTCACCGCAGAGGAGAGACCGGTGTCTGCCCCTCCTCTTCCCCTCACAAGGAAGGTGTAACTGCAGTGAGGCCTCTCTTCAGTCTCCTGCATGCTGAACAGACCAAGTGCCTTCAGCTGCTCCTCAAATGACTTCTCCCCAAGCCCTTCACCATCTTCATTGCTCTTCTTTGGGCACTCTCCAACAGCTTTGGAGCCTTCTGATCTTGTGGTGCCCAAAGTGCCCCCAGCACTGGAGGTGAGGCTGCCCCAGTGCAGAGCAGAGTGGGACAATCCCTCCCTGGGCCTGGTGCCCCCCAGGACAGGGTGGCCCTTTGGGCTGCCAGGACACAGCGGTGACTCAGGTCCAAGTTGCCACTGACCAGGAGCCCCAGGTCCCTTCCCACGGCGCTGCTCTCCAGCCTCTCGTTCCCAGTCTGTCCCTGTGTCCAGGGCTGCCCTGTCCCAGGTGCAGGGTCCAGCATTTTCCATTGTTGAACTTCATGTGCTTGGTGATGATCTAGCCCTCTGATTTCCTGAGGTCTCTCCGTGGTGTCTCCCTGCCTTTGAGGGAGTCAGCAGCTCCTCTCAGTTTTGTGTTGTCTGTGAACATGCTCAGTGTTCGTTCCAGTCCTGTGTCCAAGACATTTATGAAGCTGTTGAAGAGCACAGGGCTGAGGATGGAGCCCTGCAGAACCGCACTGGTGACTAGTGCCAGCCTGATGTCACCCTTTGTGCCTGACCCATGAGCCAGTTGCTCACCCATCCCATATGTTTATCCAGCTCTGGGGTGGACAGTTTGTCCAGAAGGATCCTGGGAGAGACAGTATCAAAACCTTTACTGAAATTCAAAAAGATTACATCAGCTGGCTTTCTGGGGTCAGCCAGGTGGGTCACGTTGTCACGGAAGGTATGCAAGCAGTGTTTGTCCGTGGGTGTGTTCCCTGGCCCTGTCCTGTGCCGCTGCAGTGAGAGTCCCGGGGGTCCTGCTGTGAGCCGGCCCGGCTGCACCTGGAGCGGCTCCTGGAGCGGCTCCTGCTCCTCGGAGGCCTGAGGGAGGTGCAGGTGGTAGAGGGCTGCCACTGCAGCACCTGCCCTGAGGAATGGCTTTGGCTCTTGGCCCTGAAAACCTTTCCAGACTCTCCGTGGGAGGTCACAATCATGCTCTGACCCAACCTACAGTGCAGGGAGAGCTCCTCTTCCTCTCTTGCTCCCTCCCTCCCTCTGGGAATATGGGAACAAGCCCTCTTGTGTGACCAGCACCAATGTCCAAGCTCAGGGCACCCAGTCTGCTGAGCAGAGCCTCTGCCTTTGGGAGTATCGGATTGTGGTTTGGGGTTGAGTTCCCTGTTGTTGGCCTTCACCACACAGATCTGCAAGCACAGTGATAATTCTCTGCCGTGTGCATGGGCAAGTATGGGGATACAGCCACCTCATGTACAGGGAAATGTCCTCTAGCCAGAGAGCATGGAATCAGAGAAACCCAGGCTGGGAGGGACCTTGGGGATCTCTGCTCCAACCCTCCCAATCAAAGCAAGGAAACCAACCTGATGATAAAAGCTCTGCTGGAAACAGCACTGGAAAATTCAATTTCCTAACTGACAGTCAAAAATGCCCTTTTAGTACCAATGAACTACACTGCTGGTTCAAAAATCACTTGGAAATGGAAACTCCAAACTAAATCATTCCAAATGGGTCAAAACCTCCCACTGGGACGAAGCTGAACTCCTTCATTGTGAACTGGTGAGCTGTCTCATGAGTTCACTCATAGAATAACCCCAAGAGCCATCAGTGGAGATGAACTGATTTTATCAGAATTGAAAGTGGTGTTGGAATGATTTAGCACAAGTGTTTGACAAATTCCATTGTCCTGGAATTTGCTGATGTAATTTTCTTGGCATTTCTAAAAGCCAATCCGCACAAACCTCCCGGCAGCTGCTGTGGCAGGGCTGTGGCACCGCCGCTAGAGAGGGACAGAGCCCGCGGGAGCGCTGAAGTGAGCCCAGCGAGCAGCGCAGGAGCCGGGGAATTCATTCCACTGTTCCGCAAGCTGCAGGGACCGGGAGTGGGCGGCGGAGCCCCGAGGGCTCTGCCTGAGGCCGGGCCCCTCCTGGGGCAGCGCCAGGAGGGCCGCGCAGCTGCAACAGCAGCTGGTTATCCAGCTGCAAGTGGAAAAGGCAATTAGGCAGCGTGAAGTGCTTTCTTCCAGAGCTGGGAGAATCAGCATTTACTTCCCAGACGTGTTAGTGGAAGGTGCTGGACGATTCTGTTGCCCCGGGGAGGGGAATTCATGGAGTGGGGAGGGAGAATCTCAGTCACAGTAATAGCCCAGGGCTGGCAAATGTGGACTCGCCGCCAGCTTCGCCTCTGCCCTAGGGCAGGTCTCTGCACTTTCCTTTTGCAGCTTCCCGCATAAAGTCGGGCTGATACTTTCAGTGTCATGGTAAAAATCTGGAATCATCAGAGGAACGGGGCTGGGGGGGAGGAGGACAGGGCTGGAGGAGGATTTTGAAATCTCACCCAGAATCACTGACATCCAGAAATCCGTTGTCATTTTGTGTCCCACTCTTAAGGCATCCCAGAGGTATTTGCTTTCAGAAATCACTTTTCCTTCCCCTGGAAACAGCTCTATCCTGAAACAAAGAAATATCCTCCAGCAGCTGCTGAAGTAGTTGGGAGGGGGCAGGAAACTCTCAAAACCCGTTCAAAGGCAGGAGCCAAACAAACCCCGAAGGATGTACACCCAAGGGCTGGGGCAGGGCAGGACCGCCTCCTAGACAGAGCCCAAACACACTTGGCCATCAGCTCAGCCATCCTTCTCCCCCTCCTCTAGCTCATGCAATGCAGATTTTTAAGCTTAATTTACTTGGTGAGGGGAGAAAAGCCAGGAGATTTAGCACAGAAAAAATGTAGTTTCCTTCTGCACAGAACATCAGCTCAGGCTGAGCCACGTAGGACAGCCTGTGTCTCTGCCCTTCCAAGGAGATGTCGTTGCAGCTGGAGGGCCCTTGTCCCTTCTCTCCAGTTTCTGAGCCCCTGCCTGGGCCATCAGGACCTGCCACGGTGGCATGTCCTGGTGTGGTGGTGACACAGCAGCAGGGATGTGGCTGTTGATGTGCCCACCCAGAACCCCCTCCTCCCCCAGCTCTCTGCAACCAAACAGGGAATGTCAAATCCAGACAGAACTGCTTTGTGCCCTGTGAATTTTTAATTGAGTTAAAGCTGGAATTGGGAAAGAAATGGCAAAGCAGGATTTTGTTCTGCACCCCCAGAGCTGGGGTCATTGTCCAGCTCCCCCTTCCAACCCTCTGGTACCAGTCTTCCTTCATCCCACACCCCAGAACTGGGGCCTTCCCTTCCCTTCCCTTCCCTTCCCTTCCCTTCCCTTCCCCCCACAGTGCAGATGCCACACCTGGTGCTCCTGTGGGGAGCCCATTCAGGGCAAACCTGTGGAGGTGCCTGGGGAATATATCTCCAGGAGAGCCCATAGCACTGGCTCCAGCATCTGAGAAGCCCATTCAGGGCACAATCCCTGGCAAATCCAGAGGGAAATGCTGAATGAGATAATGCTAAATCACATTCCCCCATCCCTGGTGTGAGAGTGTGCCTCTGGGAAAAGTGCTGCCATCAATATTTTGTGTTCAAATACAGTTTTTCTCAGAGATAGCATGGAGTGGTTTGTGCTCACTCCCCAGTACTGGGGCTTTCACAGGGTCAGGGACAGCAGTCACCACTTGCAGCACAATAGCCTCCCTTTCCTCATGATCTGAAACTGGCATGGAGGAACAAAACCTCCATGTTCACCACCCTTCCCCACTAAGGCCCTGAGCTGGTGAAGGAATGAGCCCCACACTCCCAGCTGGGACCCTGACACAGAGAACAGCCTTTTCCAGGGGGTGCTGGATGCCCACAGCTGGATGGTCTGTGCTTCTGCCGCAGGAAACTCGGGTGCAGCTCCAGGTTAATTTTCCATCTTGCTTCCTTGCAGATGGAGTTTTCTGTGTGCCCACAAAGTTCAGCACTGCCCTGGTCAAAAACCCACATGGTGGGGAGTTGGTTCAGACACTGGAGAATTTGTGAAATGGAGGGAAAATGCTGTTGTGTCTCCCAGGTGGAATACTATGAAATTGTCCAGAGCTCTGCAGGACACAGGGAGGAACAGGGCAAGGTGGGTTCGCAGGGGTTTGGCTCCTCTCTGGTGGGCTCAGCTGGGCCCTCATGCAGGGTTTGAGCTGCTGGGTGGATGCTCTAACATTGGCAGCTTCACTCTAGCATCAAACTAGAGTGGTAAAAACCTCACATTTCTATTCTCTTATGCTATAAAACGTATTTTGCTGCCACTAATTTGTGCATGTATCAGGGCCATAAAGGAACAAATGGTTTTTTCTTTGGAGTGAGGATTTCTTTAAAAAAGTAATTAAGGAACAATGATATTTATTTTAAAAAATATTTAGTTGTTAGATATCTCTTCAGTTTAACAGAGACCCTGCTGTCTAGTTGAGTACACCTTTGTGCACGAGGGTCTCTGACTCAAAAACCACTGCTATGCCCCCAAAATACTTCTTGCCAGCTGTGCCTTGCTGCTGCTCTTCTTTGGGGCTGGATGCTGAGCCTGAGGCTGGAGGGAGGATGGAGGGTCCTGGGGTGTCCCTGCTGAGGTGCTGCAGGGGATTTTTGTGCCTTTGTTTTGCAAATCTTTGCAGGAAATCGATGTGGGAAGGTGCTTGGGCAGTTGCTCCTCGGGGGATCCCTGCTCGCTTAGGTAAGCACAGCTGCCGGGCTCCACCCGCTCTCCTCCCGCGCATCCGCACCCCGGGCCAGGTGGGAGCTGCCCCTGCTCCTCTCACCCAACGCATCTGCGGCTCCCGGGGGGGGGGGGCACGGGGCANACACGGAGCAGGGTTTGGGGAGCACCCCCAGCTCACCCACCACGCTGTGCTGTGCCAGGGGGAGAGCTGGACCTGACGTGGCTGAATTGGGCAGGTGGTTACAGAGGCTGTGGTGTCCCAGGACAGCAGACACAGATCTGACAGTGGCTTCTGCAGCCTGGAATGTGCCACTCGTGTCCCTCACCTGCTGGCAAAGCTGTGGGGCAGGAAGAGCAGGGGGTTGCTGGGGCAGGGTGAGTCCAGGCAGTTTTTTTCAGGCTGAAGGTGCAGGACTATATGTTGATTGTAGACATAAAAATTTGGTCCCCAGCACAGGAAGGACATGGACAAGTTGGAGCCAGACGAGGCCATGGAGATGCTGCAAGGGCTGGAGCCCCTCTGCTCTGGAGCCAGGCTGGGAGAGCTGGGGCTGCTCACCTGGAGAGGAGAAGGCTCCAGGGAGAGCTCAGAGCCCCTTGCAGGGCCTGAAGGGGCTCCAGGAGAGCTGGAGAGGGACTGGGGACAAGGCATGGAGGGACATGACACCGGGAATGGCTTCCACTGCCAGAGGGCAGGGCTGGATGGGATATTGGGCAGGAATTGTTCCCTGGGAGGGGGGGCAGGCCCTGGCACAGGGGGCCCAGAGCAGCTGTGGCTGCCCCTGGATCCCTGGAAGTGTCCAAGGCCAGGCTGGATGGGGCCTGGAACAACCAGGCATGGTGGAAGGTGTCCTTGCCATGGCAGGAGTGGGGATGAGATCAGCTTTAAGGGCTTTAAGGTGCCTTCCAACCCAAACCGTTCTGGGATTCTTTGCATGCAAAGGGAAGCAAATCAAACCATGCAGGAAGACCTGCTCTGCTCAGTCAGGGGGAGGTTACAGCTCACCAGTTACTCCAGGAGTAAGGAATAGATGCTGTAGGAAAATCTGCCTCCCTTCTCCCCCATCCTACTCCAGGGCATCTCCCCTTTTCCCGAGCGTGAACAGAAGGTCCAGGATGTGGGGGCCGGGGCTGTACTGGGGATGTACTGGTTTATCTCTAATTGCAGGGAGTTACAAGACAGAGAGGAATGCCTGGCTTGGGCATAAGCTGCCCCGAGACGCTGTGCCCCTCACGGCGCTGACATGCACAGGTTCTGGAGACGCCGGGACCAAGTCCGCACCGTCGCTGCCATCCGGGAGTGCCGGGGATAGCGGGGCTGGAAGCTGCGGGTGGGGTTCCTGGAGACCCCGCCAGACTGTCTGTAGGATATGTAAATGAGAGAAGGCTATTTTTTTTGAATAAAAGCTTCTTTAACCAGCGGGTAAAAATGAACCCTCTACAAAATGTTTTGCAGCTTGTAAAATAAACATCGTGGGCAATTTGCAGGTCCTTGGGGCTCCGCTGTGCAGCTCTACGGCCCCTCCGCATCCAGCATCCCGGGAAGATGCAGCCGTCTGGCACGGGCTGGGGGTGCACGAATTGGCTGCTCCCGGTTGCAAACTATGGAGCCGGAGACAGGAGAGGGAACCAGGAGCTGAGCATGTCGGGGCAGAGCTGTCTCCTCTGCAGGCACCCCCAGATATCCTGTGGGACGTGCTGCTGGTGAGCTGGGAAGAGGAGGGAAAGGATCGCGGGAGTACAGATAAGTTTCCTCTCTCCATTAACTCCAGCCAGTCGGTGCCGTCGTGCCTGTTCTGCATAATTAACAGCCCTTTGGGTTGGAATAAACTGTGGGCACCGTTGGACATTAGCCTTCACCTTGTATCCCATCAGGTGGTCCTAGCAGGGCTTCAGCCGGTGGATGAATTAGTTAATTAATGCTAATTTTTTCCGTTCATTCCCATGGCAGCTCTACAGTGTGTCATGTCCACCTGCACCAGCTTGGTTTCTCTGTGACTGGGGAATAAGACCTAAAGAATTGGCTTTTATCCCACTACCCGGATATTTCATTAAGTTCAAGCATTCAGGAATTAGTAGCAAATGCCTTTTAATTCCCAGGAAGCCAACAGCCTTTAAAAAAAAAAGGGTGCTGCTGCTGCGTTGTGACCCCACAGCCCGGGGCCGCAGCACCGCCGGGTCCTCTGCTGGAACCTACTCTGCCCCGGGGGCTCGGCTCCCTGGCGGGACACACAGCCTGGGCTGCCCCCACCGAGAGGGGACCTGGGCACCCCACCCTGCACACTGACAGGGACATGCTATGGGGACACCAGTGTAACACTGAGCCCCCGCCACGATCCTCGCTCTCAGCAGCGGCTGCGGGATGCTCATCTTGATGGGCTGCATTCCCCCACACAAAGGTCCTCCGATTTGTCCCATTAGTGCCATCATTAAAATCCAGTTAGTCTCCTACGGAGAGCAAATGCAGCCCAGCCAAGACCCTGGCAAGGGGCTGGTGGCCCCAGACCCCCGTTTCCCCTGCCAGCCCTAGGAGTGCCTGGTGAGCCGTCCTGCCTCCCGCTTGTGTACTGGGGCTAATTGATGCAGGGGGCCCGGAGCCGGGCTTCTCACCTTGTTAGCACGGCAATTAGCTCTCTTTACCCTCCTGATTGCTCCTGTGCATATTTCACTCCAGTCCACCTTTCCAGTGAGTTATAAATGCAGCACCGGGGAGGCCGGGGGAGTTGTGCAGGAACAGCGAGCACAGAGCCATGCTGGGGATTGTCCTGCTGCTGCTGGCTCTGGCCAGGACGGCATGCCCGAGCCCAGCCAGCGTGGCGAGCCGGCGAGCTGAGGCGCTGAAGAAACTCCTGGAAGTCTTCGGCATGGAAGACCCGCCGGCCCCCCCAACTCACTTCAAGCAGCCACCCCAGTACATGGTGGATCTATTCAACACTGTCGCCAATGCGGATGGTGTCACCAAGAACCCTGACATCCTGGAGGGCAACACCGTCCGCAGCTTCCTGGATAAAAGTAAGGGGGGGTCCCCGTGGTGCTGGGATGCGGCTGTGGGGAGGGGCTGAACGTGGCCGGCGGCGGTGCCGCCCCTGGTTTTGCTCTCCTCAGCACATCCTTCTCTCCAGCTCACAGCGAGGAGATGCGGTTCCTGTTCGTCCTCTCTAGCGTGGCCAAGAACGAGAAGATCCTGACGGCAGAGCTGCACCTCTTCCGCCTCTGGCCGAGGGTCACAGATGGGCCCAAAAGGCACCACTTCTGCCAGGTGAGGAGAGGGATGGGATGGGGATGGGGCTGTCCCCCAGCCTGTGCCCAGGGGTGCCACTGACACACTGTGGTCATTTGCCTGCAGTGGGAGCACGGCTTGGCTCTAGGATCACATTAACAAATATTTCACAGAGAATCATTATGATTTAACTGTGGCACGTTCTTAAATATCCTTCTGGCTTGTGCAAACATCAGCAAAGGCACACCGAGGTTGTTGCAGATCCATGCTGACAACTCTCCATTTCCCCCCACACCTCTGTCCAGGGTCAGCCCCTCAGGCAGAATACGCCAGGGTGACCACCTTTTGTCTTCCCCAGGTCAGTGTGTACCAGGTGCTGGAGAAAGACAAGCCAGACACCCCTGGAGGGAAGAAGCTTCTGGCAGCACGGCTTGTCTCACTGCAAACCTCAGGCTGGGAGGTCTTTGCCATCACGCCAGCTGTGAGTCACTTTTCCTCTGTTTTCACCTTTCAGGCTCCAGTGTAGTTTCCTGCCTGCAGTCTCTGCAGTGACATGGGGGGATACATCCTCTGGGAGGGGGAGGAAAAAGTCCAGCCAAGAGCCCCGGGGCTGCTTCATCCTTCCCCAAACTTGTCTCACTGCTCTGCAGGGCGTGCTGGTGCTGGCTCCTGCCACAGTGTCCCCTGTGCTGCAGCCCCGGAGCAACCCCTTCCCATGGCACACAGAGTGTGGCCTCAAAGGGGTCCCGGTCCACGATGTCCTGCTGCTGGCCTGGGACCTGCCTGTGGGGACACCTGTCCAGTGTCCCCATGTGCCTGTCCTGGTCCATGGTGACAGTGGTTTTGTTCCCCAGGTTCGCGACTGGACCGAAGACGAAAGCAGCAACCAGGGTTTGCTGGTGACAGTCCAGGGCCCGGGGGGGAGCCCACTTGATCCCCCACCACTGCAGTTTGCATCTGGTCGGGGCCACCATGAGAGCAAGAAGCCCATGTTGGTCCTCTTCACGGACGACGGGCGCCGCGGAGCATCGCTGCCCACAGCCAGCTTCCCAGGTGGGTCCCACACACCTGGCACGACTCCCTCAGCACCAACATCCCTTTCTCAGGAGGTGCTCCCCACATGTGGGCTCCTCAAATCCAAACCTCCTTCCTTGGCTGGTGGGAGAGGCTCTCTCCTTTCTGGTGCAGCCCGCTCAGGGGTGTTGCCTGCTTGCAGATGTGAAGCTGGATTTGAGTTTGGCTGTGAGACTGAGGCTGTCACCTCCTGGCTGTCACCTCCTGGTGGATCTATCTGGGCTGGTGACAGGCTGTGACCAAAGGGTTGCAGAAAAAACTTGTGGGGAGGAGTGGCTGAGGGGCTGCAGTATCTTCTCCTTCCACGCAGGCTCACACAGTGACCAATGACATCACATGCTCCTTTCTGACAGATTTAAAGCCTCAGGCTCCCGATCTCCCTGCCAGGATGCCGGTGCCCAAGCTGAGCAGATCACGCAGTACACGCTCGCTGGACCGGCTCCAGCCCTGCCAGAGGCATCCCTTGTCCGTGGACTTCGAGGAGATCGGCTGGTCTGGCTGGATCATCTCACCACGGGGGTACAACGCCTTTCACTGCAAAGGCTCCTGCCCCTTCCCTCTGGGCGAGAACATGCGGCCGACAAACCACGCCACAGTGCAGTCCATCATCAACGCCCTGAAACTGAGCGAGGGTGTCAGCAGCCCCTGCTGTGTGCCCGACAAGCTCTACTCCATCAACCTCCTCTACTTCGATGATGATGAGAATGTGGTCCTCAAGCAGTACGATGACATGGTGGCCGGGAGCTGTGGCTGCCACTGAGGCAGGAGGAGCAGGGGCTGGAAACACTGCTGCAGTGGGGGCTGCACCCGCGCCCTCCAGAGCATCAGTAGGGTCTCTGTCCCACAAACCCTCTAAAAGAGACTGGGATGAGCAAAGCAAGGGGGTGCTGGGTCTGCCCAGGATCGTGTCACCCCCTGATAGGGCCAGCCAAGGAAGGCTCAGGGCCAAGCTCTGATTAAACCAACCCGAACGAGCCCATGAACCAGCAGCCCCAGGGCAGCAGCTCCATTTTGGGGTGCCCTGTGTGGGGGCATGGGTGTCTCTGCCCATGCAGAGGCTCCTGCAGGCTGTACTATATGTATATAGCAAGAGCACTAATATATGACAGAAGCTGCCTGTACAATGTCCTGTAAATGTCTATACATTCCTGCATTGCTGTGACTTGTAAAATTAATTCAGAGCAACTATTTAAAAGTGCTGTTCTCCAAAGGCTGCCTGTGGACTCTGAACTGCTACCAGGAACAGGGCAAGCAGACATCTCACAGGCACAGGGAAGGGGGTGTGCACGGAGGGATGAGGATCAGCTGCAGCGCAGTCTCCAGGGGCAAGGGGACGAAGTTGGTGTGCCCCATTCCTTGAAAGCTGAATGATCTCAGGACACATCAGCCTGCAACTGGGGGTGCAGGGAGATGGGCAGGCCATGGGGGTGCTTGGGGGAATGTGGTGGCAGGGTCTGGGGTGCGATGGAGGTGTTTAAAGAGGTGCCTGGAGATGATGCTGCTGGGGTGGGTGGGTGGTGGTGGCTGTCGTGGTTTAACCCCAGATGGCAACTAAGCACCACAGAGCCACTGGCCTCCCTCTCCACCCCGGTGGGATGGGGAGGAAAATCAGAAGAAAAGGTAAAACATGTGGGTTGAGATACAGAAAGTTCAATAATAGAAATAAAATAAAATATGGTAATATTTAATAATATTTGTAATGAAAAGGGAGACACGAAAAGGAGGGAGTCATAAACCCCAAGACAGACAAGTGATGCCCAATACCCAGTTGCTCAGCACCCACTGATCTATGCCCAGCCTGTCTCCTAGCAGCAATTGGCTGCTGAGAGATCAGTGTGTGATTAAGATTATTCTCACCCTGAATCTAAAATACAGCCTTGTACCAGCCACTGGGAAGAAAATGAACTGTATTGCAGCTGAAACCAGGACAGTGGGGTGGGAGAGCTCTGGGGGAAGATAGTCAGAGGAAATTGCTGTGCCCAGAGAGAATGTTCCTCACGGAAGAGAAATAGGGTGGAAACAAGAGCTGCCCAATGCTGTGGGGTCAGGTCAGTGCTGGGGAGGTGTACAGAGGGTGGGTGTCAATGTAGGTTACTGGGGAGTGGGTATAGGTGTTGGTGGTCAGGGCAGGGGTCCCCTCACACCTGGTGGCACAGCCCCCTTGTCCCCTGCAGTCCAGCTCTCAGTGGGAGTGTGGCTGTCCCTGCTAGAGCACTCAGCTCCTCCAAGTCTCTTTCCAAGTTTCCAAAATCAGCAGCTTAGCCACAGTCCCAGGCTGATACCAGCAGTCCCCTGGCACCTCTGTATATCCAAGCCCAGCCCACAAGTGAGTGAATTGCATCCTGGCCTGGCTGGCACCTGTTTCTTCCACCTGTTCACCTGGAAGCAGCACCAGCAGCTGTTGGCCCTTCCCGATGCCAACCCTCCCTGCAGCCTGAGGTCCCTCTCTCCATCTCTCCCAAGGGAAGGGTGTATCCCTTCAGGAGGCCCCTTCCCTGGACATGGTCCCACACCAGAGGGCAAATCCTTCTCCTGTGCCCCCCAGACATGTTCCCCACTGCCTCCCATGACATGAACACAGGGCAGAGCCAACTGGTGTGTCCTGATCATATGTATGTCCCAGCTCCAGTTCCAATGCACCCAGGCACCTCATTCCAAAACTAATGCATGGACAGGCTCATCTGCATCCCTGAGAGCCCTGTCCTTGCACTGATGCACTTGTGAGCCCTGGGGAGATGTCCCCTCCTCCCCCCAAATGATGAGCAGTTTATTGAATCACACAGAGTGGCTGGACAAGAATCCATGACAATGGAGGTTTGGGCCTGGTTTATTAAATCCTGTTCCTGGGGTGCTCTGGCTATGAGCTCTGTATGCCTATAGTGCAGGTGGGTGCCATCACAGCAGCACCCCAAGTCAGGACTGTGCCCCAAACTCCAGGGCAGTGGGAAGAAGAGCAGATTTGGCTGGAAGGATGCATGGCTGCAAGCCTTTCCTCTGGACCTTCACCCAAATCCCCACACTGGACTAGGCCTGGGCTGCTTGGCTGGGAGGGAGTCACGGGGCCCTGGGCAGGGGGAGCCTGTGTGTGTCCCACTCAGCAGGGAACAGAGCAGCACCTGCACATGAGTCACACTGGGCTACCTGCCTCACACAGGTGACAGTTCAGACCCATCCCTCACTCCCCGTGATTCAGGGAGCCCTTTGCCTCAGCCCATGGCAGACAAACATCCTGCCCTGGCCATACAGCTCCCCGGCTGGCTGCTCTGCGGGACAGCATTGTCCGGCACGCAGCAGTGAGGGAGGTCCCAGCTGGGAGCAGCCTCTGTGCAGCAGCAGAGCCCCAGCACTGTTGTGGCTCTGCCCATAGCTCGGAGCCTCCCTGAGGGATGGGACCTACTGGGAGGATGGCCAGGACAGGGGATGTGTGTGGGGTGGGGAGCCTGTGGTCAGCGGTAATAGCGGGGGTCAGCTCTCCAGCACTCTGAGAACTTCCGCAGGACTCGCTCCTTCAAGCGGATCCTCCTGGAAAGCTGAAGTGACTGGCTCATCTCATGGGCCTTCAGCTTGGCATAGTAGTCAGAAAATTTGTTGTAGAGGATGGAGATGGGCATTCCATTGAGGATGATGCCGAAGGAGATGCAGACAAATGCCACCATCCTGCCGAGTATTGTGTCAGGCACAGTGTCTCCATAGCCCACAGTGGAGAGGCTGACCTGTGCAGGGACAGAAAAGGGTAAAATCCCACGGGAACAAGCCCAGCAGACCCCACTGGCTGGTGCTGGAACTCACTCCCTCCCACCCCTCTGTGGAGCCACCTGTCCCCTGCGACCAGTGCCAGACCCTGACCCTGACGGCAGCCAGCTGAACTGTCCCCTCCCCAGAACCTGCATGGGCAGGGCGCCACTGTCCAGGCTGTGCCTGGAGAGACAAAGGAAAGGGCTGGCTGAGCCCCAGAAGCACAGATCAGAGGCCAGACCCTGCTCCCTCACTGCTTTTGTGTGTGTCTCTTCAAAGGCAGCTGGACACCCCCGAGCTGAACCTTCCCCAGCAGCCAGTGTCTGCTGGAGCTTCCTTCCCTCTCAGAGCTGTGGCTCCAGAGCTTCCTGGCTGTGAGCTGCCTCGCCCCAGACAAACAAAGCTTCCCGGAGCCTCCCTCCAGGGGAAACAGAGTAATTGCCTGGGAATGAACCATGTTTAGTAAACGGGGAGCAGGGCTATGGTGAGATTTGAGGCCAGAGAGGTTTGGGCTTGGCAAGGAGCTGTGCTCCCAGGGAAAGCCTGGGATGTTGAAATGCTTGAACCTGGTGATGTTGCTGAGTGATTTTGCCCATCCTTGAGGAGAGATGAATTTGAAGCAGATAGGCTTTGGTGGCCAAAGGGGATTATAAGAGCAGAAGTGATCTGTGGGATCATTTCACCTGTAAATCAAAATGCTCTCATAACCTGTGGCTCTCAAGTGCTTTAGCTGCTCCCCATCTCAGAGGTAATGCCAGGTTTATTATAGTGCTCAGCTCTGCAGAGCTGCCGGCTCCTGGCACAAGCAGGGCAGTGAACAGGCAGCCCACCCCACTCTCGTGACACAGGCTGAGGCACAGTGTGACTGTGGGTGCCACATGCAGCCCTGGGTTCCCCATCTCAGACCCACAAGCTCTTGTGCTTCTCAAGCTCAGCAGGGCTGCAATGCTGCCCAGGCCTTAGGTTGTCCAGGGTGGCTGTCCCCATACCCACAGGCTGCATCCACTTAACACTTGGGTCCCATGACAGATAAGCTGAGTCACATCCCCCTTGTTCAGCTCAGGCCTGGAGGTTCCCAAGCCACAACCTCTGTTCCACCATCCCACCCCAGCACCAGCTTTTGAGCATCTGAGCTCAGTCCAAACCTCTGACTTCTTTTCTCAGAGCATGCAGGGCTCTGGGTTTCCCACCATTACTGAGCTGGCCCTTCACTGCCCAGCAGCAGTGGTGAATCCCCTGAGCACTGGGGCAGCCCCTACCTACGGAGCCTCCCCCAGCCCGCTCTGGAAGAAGCTGCTCACACCTTACCGCTGCCCACCACCACGCGCAGGGGATACTGGTGAAGTCAGTGCCAGGGACATCATGTTCCACCGAGTGTATGAGAGCAGAGAAGGTGAAGACCCCCATGGCAATGAAGAGGAGGAGGCAGCAAACCTGCTGGTAGCACTGGCGCATGGTGAAGCTAAAGGCCCGGAGGCCAGTGGAGTGACGTGCCAGCTTGAGGATGCGGAAGATCCTCATGAGCTTGATGAGCTTGAGGACTTTGCCCAGCTTGCTCACATTCTCCACCTTGTGCAGCTCCTCATGATATTGCATGTCTCCATCATCCAGATTTTCAAAGAGGATCTGGATGTAGAAGGGCAGGATGGCCACCAGGTCTATAGCATTAAACGCTGCCCGCAGAAAGTTCTTGAAGCTGGAGGAGGATATGAGCCGCATGAGGTATTCAGAGGTGAAGAAGATGGCACAAATCATCTCCATCTGTTCCATCCACATTTTTGCTATCTTGTTTTTCATCTCCTCCACTGTGCTCAGTGTCATGCCCACAATGGAGATAAGCACAAAGAAGCTCGACATGACAGCAATGATCTTGGCTGGGACAGAAGAGTATGGGTTCTCAATGAGGTTCCAGACCACCTTTCGAAACTGACCTAGAAATTTGCCATCAAACTGTGTCCCTGACTCCAGGGGCTCCAGTTCTGCCTCCAGCTCCTTCTCTATTTTCAGGTACTCACTGAGTTCATCTCGCTTTTCCTCTAACAGGATCCGGCAGCAGCGTTGGGAGTATTTCAAATGGATTCCCCAGTACTCGATTTCCTCCACGAAGTTACTGGGGCACATCTCATCCATCACCCACAGGACCCCACTGCGGTAGAAGTGGAAGATGTAGTGGAAAATTGAAGGATCTCTATCAAAGAAGTACTCATTCTTCTGCACCAAGTAGTCATCACAGAGCTGCAGCTTCTTCACGGGGTCTGTATAGAGCGCCAGCTTCCCAAGCCGGGTGATGGGATACTGGGCCAGTACCTTGTAAGCTATCTGGAACAATTTGCCACCCACATTAATGTTGAGAAGGTACTTGTTCCTTTGGATGGGAGTCTGGCTCTTCTCCTGGTTACCATCTGCCATGTTCTGCATGGAGTTCCATTGCCTTACCAGGCTGTCCTGTGCAAATGGGATATAGGATTCCTCTTCCTCCGGGGTCCGGCAGCGGCCCCGGTGATCCCCTATCTTCAGGCTGGCCGAGAGACTCGCGCGCCTGGTCCACCGTTGCCTCATGGTGCCCAGCCTTCCGAAGCGGTGACTCTTGTTATGGGCAGGACAGCAGCTCTGGCTTCATGAGAACACTCCCACTGGCCACACGCTGACTGGGACAAGTGCTGCAGGCTTGGGGCAGCGGAGTGGCTGCCTGCGGGGCACAGCTGTGTCCCGGTGCCACGTGGCACCTGCTGGGCTTCCAAAGCCGATTGCTGATCAGATTGGGGTTTGCATCGCAGCAGTCGGAGGCGGCCAAGTGCCCGCTCCTTAAGACACTAATGAGATTGAGGCACTAGTCCTTTATGTAAGAACTATTTCTAGCTCTGCACTTCTCTTTTCCCTTATTCTGTTCTAATTAGCTGTTTGCATTTGCTGGATGCTGTTTCCTGGAAGGACATCCGTGACAGCAAACTGGAAACAGCACAAACTTGCCTCAATTTACCCTCTGTTGATGGGACAGGAAGGTGCAGACATGCAGGATTTGTACTGGCTTTGTATCCCCACACCAGACGCTGCTCTTGGCACCAGCCCTTCGTTAAAGGCTAATGCAGCTGCCCTGGCTGTCAGCTGTCATAGCCAGGGAAGGGAGATGGTCATGACCTCTCAGCTCATCCCTCAAGTCCCACAGTGTAGATTTAGAGGGGATGAGGTGAAGGAACCACCTCCACCTCCACAGTGTCTGAGAAGATCCCCTGAGGGACAGGCTACCCCCGTGCCCCTGCCCTGTGCCATCACATTAGCCTTCAGCACGACTCACCCAGGCAGGGGCAGGAACAGGGAACAGGACACTGGAAATGCAAGTAGGCAGTAAAAGTTCCTCTGAAGTATTGGAACTGAAAAGGAGGAAATAATCCTTTGGATTTGCAAGTAAAAGGGGAACCAAAATTAAACAGGTTGATCTTTGAGGTCTTATCCTGGAACACGATCCTACTTCAACATATAAAACATCACATTGATCTCCATGAACTGGTCTAATTAAATACAGAGACGTGGAGCACAAAGATGCTCCTGGCCTGAAAAGCAGCTTGGGCTCCACTACAATTGAAGTCTCTGAGCCTGGGGATTAGAACAACAAAAACAATTCCAGCACCGTACAGAAGAAGGGAAATTGCTGCCAGATACACAGCCCTGAGTTTTGGCACAAGACCCATAAAATGTGTTTCTTTCAACCCTGAAGCACTCAGCTCAGGGAGCAGAAAGCAAAACCTGCAATGTCTTGTGAGTTTGCCCCAGAGCCTCACTCCCCATCACACAGAGCAAGCACTCTGCCTTGTAGCACACAACAGCCAGGCTTGGCTCGGCAGCTGCAGCTCAGAGGATGATCTGGGACATGGTGGCTGGTATGATGGCTGGTGACAGCTGACCTCGGCCACATGGCCCTGCCAGCTCCAGTGCTTCAACTGGCCCCAGCTCAGCCCTGTCCTGCCAGGACTCCTGGAGCCCTTCCTACCCCACAGTTCTCCCCTCTGGCAAAGAAGGGACAAGTTCAGGCATTTTTTTCACCTTGCTTTTGGCTGAGCTCCCCACTTGTCCACAGTTCAGCAGCAGCACCAGAGGTGCTACTGTGGCATCTATTCCTCCGGCCCCCACCCTCTCTGTTTGCTTTGCTCCTGTATTTAATTTTCTCTGCTGCAGCTGGTGTGTGCTGGAGTCTCATCTGTCCCAGGCAGGCACAGCAGCACTGGCTTCCCCACAGCGCCCCATGCCAGCCCATCCACCCCAAGTCCTCTTTCCCAGGATGTGACAATCCAAAGGTCATGCAGCCCCTGGCCTCCCAAATACAGAATCCATGCAAACGCACATTTCCAGGAAAAATAAAAACTCCAGAACTTGTAACTTTCACATTCTTTATTCTCCTATGTCAGTCACTGCAGCTATCTCTGTCTGTCCCTATGGAAAGAGAAGGTTGTGTGTGCCCTTGCAAATGACTCCTTGGTACTAAAAATAGCAGCCCTGGAATAACTCAGGACTCCATACCACATAAAGAAGTTTCTCCCATGGGATATGGCAGCACTCACACACTATCCAGGAGTGGAAGACTCCTACTCCAAGGCTGATGACTGGTGTCTGCTTGACAAGCCAAGTTCCCACCTTCAAGGCACAGAGGTCAGCAGCCAAGGCAGCAGCTTGGTGCACTTAGCGATCACTTGTGCAAGGCACGTGGCCAACGCTGAACCAGAGGCACTGGGCACTAATCTGCCCTGCACAGTCAGTTCTGAGAGGTACACAGCACTCAGTCCTTGGGTCAGACACTGTGTGGCACATGGAGCCCTGGCCAAAGACATGACTTATTTCCAGGGACACCTCTACCAGCCCAAGATGCTCAGAGCCCTGTCCAGCTTGGTCCCAGGGATGAGGCAGTCGCAGTTGCTCTGGGCAACCGGAGCCAGGGCCTCACCATAAAACCCTCCTTTATGTCCTACCTAAGCCCACCCTCTGTCAGTTTGTACCTGTTGCCCCTTGTCCTTACAGGCCTTGGTGAAAAGCCCTTCTCCATCTTTCTTACAATCCCCCTCTAGACATGGACAAGATACAACAAGGCTCCCCGGAGCTACCTCTTCTCCAGAGTTTGCCCTGACAGAAGTGCAGGACATTATCAAACTTCATGAGGTTCCTGTGGGCCTGAAGGTCCCTCTGGATGACATCCCCCTCCCCAGCTGCACTCCTCAGCCTGGTCTCATCCTCAGACTGGCTGAGGGTCCACCTGATCTCACTCTACACACTGATGAAAACACAGAATAGCACTGGCCCCTCGAGGGACACCACTCATGTCAGAACAGTTTTAAGGAAGACGCCATTAAGAGTGTTAAGAGGAGTCCCCTGCAGCATTCAGCATTGGGGTGGGCAGAGCAGGTCTGCCAAGCATGGAGATGTTGTGGAAGGGAGTGTGAAAGGAGCTGCCAGCCCAGGGCCGAGGAGCTCCTTGCCCCATGCGGGCTCAGGTGACAGCACAGCAAAGCCAGAGCAACTGTCACCCCCATGGAGGCACTATCAGTAAAAGCCTCCTGTGCATGGGACTGAGCAGCATCAAACAGTAGTGCAAACATGGAGTATTTGTCTGACCTGTGCAGCCAGCGAGTGCCTTTGGAAATAGGTGAGAAAGCTCCTGCTCCCTGACAAAATCCAGGGGGAAGAATGGGACAGATGAAAAAAGGTTCTTGGGTGGAAGTGGAAGGAGACAGTTGAACAGCACCTGGCATTACAAGGAGAAAAACATCTTCGAGTCCAAGGCCACAGTGGTGGGCATGAGCAATAATGATTGTAGTGCAGAACAATGAAGACATTTCTACCACCTTTGGGAGGGCGGATGTCACAGTGCCAGGGAAGGTCGTGTGCTATTTCTGGAGCCAAGGTAGTCCTACAATCTAAGACCTATTTACAAAGGGAGCATCCTCTTGGTATTCCAGTGTAACAAGCCAGATTTGAGAGCTGATGTCCGATTCAGTCAGGCTCGGAGGTGAGCAGGAGACAGACCAGGCTAGTCTCACCTTATCACCTTAGGATAAGGATCCCTGTTACAAAGCCAGAAAAACACCTGGTTATTGACAGTCTTTTGGGAAGAAACCTAGTTTGACTTCAATTTATGCAAAGTGGAGGAAAAAGTCCCACACCAGAAGCTCAGTATCTCAGCAGGACTGCTCCATGTCCTTGGCAGCAGGGAGGAAAGAGGAGGGGGAGTTCTGCTGCTGCAGGCCAGACTGAAACCCCATGCACCTGGTTGGCAAGCATCAAGGAAGCTGGGAAAACCCACCCCCACAGGGGAAAGCTCTAGAAGCCAGAAACACAAGGCAAGAACAAATTTCTCCTTCAGGCACATAGAGCACATGGGATGCAAAACACTTACCCTTCAGGACAAGGAGCCCTTCTGGCACTTGCCAGGCATCAGCTGTTCCCTGGATGCTTTTTCAAGACTGAAGGTGTCAGATCTGCGTTTTGCTTTGGACAGACCCCACAGAGCAACAGAACTTGCTGCTACCAGGATGATCAAGAGCCCTAGAGAGGAGAGTGCACAAACAGAAACCCACTCACTGCCCTGGTCTTGGGACAGGGCACTGCTGCTCAACACCATGAGCCAACAAGCAGAGATGAGCAGTGTCCCTCAAGGGCAAGGACCAGACAGAGAGGAGGTAAGCTCGTGCCAGATTGCATGGAATGGCCTTTCCAAAGACACAACACATCCGAGGCAGAGCAATAATTAAGCTGTGGTGTCAGACCTCCTTTAGTCCTCCCAGTGCAGCAAAAACAGCTCCTGATAGAGGTCTGGAATTGACCCCATCAGGATACTCAATTTATAGCCCAAGGTAGGTAGGTCCAAGACCATGTGCAGCACTCTTGAGTCTCACATACCTGCAACAATCAAGATCCACGTGTAACCTTCACTCCTCGATGGCACAGAGGCCTCAGGCGTAGCTGAAGGCTCTGCGAGGAAAGAGAAACAAGTCCATGAGGCTTCCAACTCACCTTATGGTCAGCACTCAAAACAGTCTTCAATCTACACCTGGCTGAGTTCCCAGCTCACCTCAAGAGCACCAAAAGGCCTTTTTCAATTTAAGCAAAACCTTATCTGCCGCTACTGGAGGAAAAAAGTTCTACTGGAAATGCATTACAGGGAAAGGTGGGAAATTTCCCAGCTGGAGCTGGAACTGCAGCATCCCAGCCTGTCCTCATGGCACTGAGAAGCCACAGGTACAACCAAAATGCAGCTCTTCACCTCACTTGCCAATTGAACAGGTGCAGGCATCAAACCCAAACCCAGTCTCTCACACCTGCAGTAATCCCCCTCCTCTCCACACCCTTGGAAACCCCCGGGTGAGGTAAACCAGAAGCACCTTCCCAAGCACCCCAGACAGCCAATGGGTCTGACAAAGGATGCTCCAGGGCTCTGGTACTGACAGTACTGGGTGCAGACACAGCCAGACACAAGCCCAGACACTGTGTCTGCAGCTCCTGGCAGCCCTGATGGCCCAGACTTTCTCCTCATCCTCTTCCCTTCAGCCTGCCCATTCCCCAGAGTTCGGAGGAGCTCGGGAGGTGGAGAGATTCTCGAAGGAGCTGGTGGGAACTGCATGTTCTGGAAGAAGGAAGGATGTGCTTCAAACGCCCTTCCCGAGGGAGCCCTGAAGGGCGTCATCGCGTTCCCACCACAGGAAGCTGAAGGTGCGGGTCCCCTCACAGAGCTTCCTTCACTCACAGTGACCCGCGGTGACCGCAGTTGCCCGGATCGGCCAGAGACGGCGGGGAACAAAGGCTTCGGTTCGGCTTGCCGCCCCCGCCCGCGCCCCGGGGCCCCGTACCTGCGCTGCCGGTGGGCGGCACCGCCGAGCTCCTCGCCGGGGTCACCGCGGGGCTGCCGGGACTCGGCTCCGCCGCGGTCGCGGTCCCGCAGCCCCACTCGTCCTCGCCGTCGTCACAGTCGGGGTGGCCGTCGCAGCGCCAGTCCTGGGGGAAGCAGAGGGCGCCGGGCGCGCACTGGAACTGGTCCGGACGGCAGTGGGACGGGGCGGCTGCGGGGAACGGGAGCGTGAGGGGAGGCGGGGGGTGCCCAGCGGGG
>VXBC01008999.1:0-21924 GCA_013399945.1 Ploceus nigricollis | reverse complement strand
CCCCCAGAGCCCCTCGGAGCTCTTCTGCCCTGTCTGCCCCATAAACGCGAGTGGGCAGCAAAGATAAACACCGGGTGGGGCGGAGGGTGGTCGTTCCCCGAGCACCTTTTGGGGTCAAACCGCCCCGGGGGTGCAGAGCGTGCCCAGCCCCGGGGATGGGCACAGCCGAGTCGAGCCCTGCCGAGCTGCTGCCATGTGTGTCGGGGGGGTTGGGGACTGGAGGGGTTTTGGGGAGCAGGAGGGATTTTGGGACAAGAAGGGGTCGGGGGGCTGTGCTGGGCTACAGGGCTGCACATCCCTTCCTAGAACACTGGTTCCTGGCTGGCTCCTGGCTGTGAACCCCAATTCCTCGCAGAGCCCCAGTGATCCTGGCTGGTGTGGAGCAGAGCCAGGGTGTTAATGTTTAACAGCACTCAGGAGTTTTTCCTGCCTGGAGTTCCCCTTGGCTCCCTCTGCACCTCTCTGGCCTCCAGGCAACTGCAGCACCTCCTGCAAATGACAGAACAGGATGCAGATTTATCAAATCAAAGAATTGCAGAACAGTTTGGGTTGCAAAAACCCTCTGAAATCCTCGTGTCCAACCGTTAACCCAGCACTGCCAAGATCACCACTAAACTATGTCCCCAAGTGTCACATCTACATGTCATTTAAATCCCTCCAGGGGTGGTGATCCACCACTGCCCTGGGCAGCCTGCTCATTTTTCAGATTTGCCCCTTGTTCATTTTGAACCAGTTTTTGAAGGGTTTCCTCCCTCCCAGTGCCTGCATGTTGTCTCTGCCACATCCCAGGATATCTCTCAGCTGCAAACTGGGGGATACCGGGGCTTCTCTGCCTGTGAGGCTGCCCTTGCCTCACCCCATCGCTCATCCCTGAACCCTCCTGTCTCTGTGCCCAGGTGTGGATGCCCAGGAAGATCAGGGCTTCAGTCTGCAGCAGCCCCAGACCAAGGTGTCAGTGGCAGTGGGGAAGACGCTCACCCTGAGCTGCACTGCATCTGAAGGCACTGGAATAGGTCCTGTGAAGTGGCTGAAGGGCTGGGGCAATGGGAACACGACCATCTATGACCAGAACAAGCAGGATCCCTCCTCCCGTGTGACGAGAGCAGTGAATGGGTCCGACACGGACTTCACCATCCGCATCAGGAACTTTCAGCCTGATGATGCTGGAACCTACTACTGTGTGAAGTTTGTCAAGGGGATCACTGGTGATGATGAGGTGTTTCGGCATGGCCGTGGCACAGAGGTGTCTGTGTATGGTGAGTGCAGCCCAGCAGGACACTTCTCCCAGGGAGCCCATCCCATAGCCCCCACCCTGCCCACAGCGAGGTCCTGCTCTGCCCCACACCCACCACCCTCTCCTGCTCTGCCTCTGTCTCCACAGAAGCACCCCTGGTTCCTGGAATGGTGGCTGCAGCTGTAGTGCTCTGCTTCCTCCTCCTCAGCCTCTTCGTCATCCTTTGCATGTACAGGAGGAAGCGCCAAGGCGGGGGGGGCAGCCCCTGCCCAGCCAGGACAGTGGCCATGGACAGCTTCTTGTGTGTCCCTCTGCAGTGCTGTGCAGGGACCCCCGACAGCCCCAGGTTTGTACTCAGCACCTCTTCCTTCTGCACCCTTAAATGAGCAAACTGCCTTATCCACCTGTTTTATCTTGGCTTCCTTTCTTGTCTGGAGCTGTAACTTGCCCCAGAAAAGGTCCTTTACTCACAGGTGCACTGTTCTGTTGGTTCTCTCTGCCTTTCACAGGAGCTTCATGGTAGGGAGCACACAGTACCAGGGAGCTCCTGCAGCCCCTCACCGTGTGTTTGAGCCCAGCCAGATGTGCAGTCAGCACTTTGTCCCTATTCTCTGTCTTCAACAGGGGCATCCTGCTGAAATTCGGGAGGGGAATTGAGGGTTGTGCTGGGTGGGGAAAGGACCCGGCTTCCTTTAGTTCTGATGGCCATCCTTATCCTTCTCCCTGCAGTGAAGTCCTGGATGTAGAGAGCTCCCACCTGCCCAGCCAGGTAGGAGTGAGCTGTGAGTATGGGGAAGCACATCCCCTGCTGATGCCCTGGCTTGCAGGAGCCCTGCAAGACTCTGGGGCCAGGGGGGACATCGGGTGGGCAGCAGCTGCCTGCATGTGGTCCCTGCACACACTGCACCACAGGACCACCTCTGCAGCTGTGGCATCACCAGCCTGGCTTGAACCTGGTTCTTGGTGTTGTCCTGTGCAGGGCCATGAGCTGGTCTCGGTGATCCTTGTGGGTCACTTCCAACTCTCGACATTCTGATTTAGGGTTATTTCTGCGAGACTTTCCTCGCAGCAGCTTTCCCCATTTGTGTGCCCTTTTGCAGCAGAGCAGCAAGGAGGAGAACGACATCCACTACGCCGACCTGCAGCCCCTGCCCCCGGCCCCGCGGCACGGCAGGAGCCCGGGCACAGCCCCCACCGAGTATGCCAGCCTCAGGGTAGCTGCCAAGTGACGCGTGGCACCGCTGCCTGCGCGGCCAGGCCGTGGCAGGGTGGAAGAAGGGACGTTTCTGCAGGGCACAATAAAGAAGAAGTGGGGCTGTTTGCATGGTGCACCCTGATCTCATCTCGGCACGCTGTGCTCACCATGTTTGCATCTCAGGGGAGCTCTCCCAGGACCTGGAAGCTTTCTCGACCACAGGATCAGACCATGAGGCCAAGCACCTCTGCCTTGTGCAAGCTGTTTGGTGCTGATGACACCAGGAGGACCTCACACACACCTGTGTCCACCAGCATGGGCCTCACTGGCCCTTTCCCAGCCCACAGGTCCATAATTTGTGTTACCTTTTCACCACCCTCATTAAAGCCAGCAAACAGCCTTCTGTCCAGTCCTGCTGTGCTCAGAGCAAGAGCAATAGTGCCCATCCTGCTGGGTCCTGGGGGGATGTGTGCCCCACAGAGCCCCCCTTTGTGCTACTGCTGAGCTCCCTGGTCAGCTCCCGCCTCCCACCTGCCCCAGGCAGGGAACCTGTCCAGTCCCACAAAACCTGCATCTCCTGGCAAGGCAGCAGGAAGCTCTCAGGAACAAACCTGGTGCTGCTGCTCCAGGCTGAGGCCCAGCCTTAGCCCACCTTTCCCTGCCCTCCTCAAGGGGCTCATGATGCTGTTAAGGCCAAGGCAGCTGGTACCAGCTGGCCCTTCTGCCCCTTCTCCTGGTCCATGCACATCTTCAACTCCAGTCCCAGCCAGTCCATGCACATCTGCTCCGTGCACATCTTCTGCTCCTGCACATCTGCTCCATGCACTGCCACTGCTCCATGCACATCTGCCCCGTGCACATTCCCTGCTTCGTGCCCATGTGTTCAGTGCCCACCTCCACGGGAAGCAGGCCAGTGGCAGGAAGCCAGAGGGCCGAGGTGGCAATGGCAGGAAGATGCAGATCATGCTCCACACTGGGCACTGCTGCAGCCCCCAGCAACACCCAGTCACCACATACAGCCCCCCAGCCACCATCTCCCCAGCCATGGCAGCTGAGCTCCCACCAGGTGTGGCCCCAGCAGCCCCCTTGGCAGGAGGAACTGAGGCCCAAAGAGTCTTTCCAGGCAGAGGAACCTGCTGCCAGCACCGCTGCCTGTGACCTTGAAAGCTGATACAGTCACCAGTTTTCAGCTTTATCTATTTTTTTCTGTGAAATGAGAAAAGAGAAGTGAAATAAGACACTGTGACCCAGGGGAGCAGGGCTGGCAGGGAAATCCTTGAGGGGACAAAATTGTCACAGTGGGGGGAAAAGCCACTACAGAAATCGATTTGCACAACTGAATATGAGTCACCTGCTCTGGGGATGTGAAGTGGGGACAGTTTGGGGTAAGTTCTCTCTCAGGGACAGCTTGGGGACACTCAGCACCTCATAGGCATGGTGGTGGTGATGAGTTTGCCAAGTCAGGGGTCCAGCACCTGGCCTCAGCCAGTGGGAGGGTTGGGGTGATGGGACGAAGACTCCCCCAGCATCATTTCCTGAGTGGAGCCATGACCGAGCCATGGATCATTTCCCAGCTGAGGCAGTGGCTGTTCTGAGCAGGGCTTGGGTTGCCCGGGCTCTGTGCAGGGACAACACCAAAAGTGGCAGAGATCTCACATCAAGGCTGTGAACACGAGTATGTAAAATACGTGGGTGAGACCGAAACCGGGGATAGACCTCGAGGACTGGAGGAAATGAAATTCAAGGGGATTTAGGGCTTTTTAAGCACTGGGCTGAATCAGGAGGGGGGAAATTCAGTTTGATAGGAGCATATGCAAATCAGGGAGTGAGCAGAGCCCCGGCAGAATGCTCTGCACCTAGGAAAGGGCCCAGGTCTGCAGCTTACTGCCCAGGGGAGGGATTTGGTGGTTATTAAAGGAAAATCCTTTAAGCCTTCAGCCTGGGGTGTGCCGGCAGTGAAAGCACAAACAAGCGCCTGGGCACGGACACAAGGTAGGAGCGTGCTGGGGGGCAGAGCCTGGCTCGGGGGGCAGCACCAGGCAATGCTGGGGTCATGGATTCACTGCTCATCCGTGGTGTTTTCCTGGTGCTGCTGGTTGTCACATCCCACTAAGTGACCTGCTTGGTCGGAGGGTGTGTGTGGGAGGTCGGGAGCTGCCATTGCTGGGGGAGGCACAGGGCAGTGCTGGGGTTGAGGCTGGCACCCACCAGGCTCCTGCTGCCACAGCTGGGGACATCGGTGCAGAGCAGAGGTGGTGCCTGGAGGGGTACTGGGAGAGTGTTGGTGTCCTGGGGGAGAGGACACACTGGCTTCAAGCAGGTTTTTGGCTGTGTCCCTGTGCATGGACACTCTGGGGCGGTGCCATGCCAGATTTACCTCAGCTGTTCCTCAGCATGGTGTGTGAGCCTGGTGCCAGGACCTCATGTAATGGCAAGGCCAAAGAAAAGGGCTGGGGAGGCTGATCTGGGCTGCACTGTGATGGGTTTCTGGGCAGCCAGGGGATGCTCAGGGGCTGCTCTGGCATCTGACCCACTCCTGATGCCGGGAGGTGGGAAACATCTCTGGAGGTGCAAAGGTGAGAGGGCTGGCAGGGCTTGCTGGGCAGCGGGGTGTGCCATGCTGTGTGCCATGGTGTGAGCCACAGTGTGTGCCATGGTGTGATCCATGGTGTGAGCCATGGTCTGTACCATGGTGTGCTGTTCCATGCTGTGCCGGGGAGCCAGAGTGGGAAGCGTGGGCTGTGCCAGGAGCCTCCACCAGACAGCCCCGAGTAACAGGGAGCAATTAGCCTGCAGAGCGGCTGATGGGAGGGGCTGGTCCCGGCAGCCAGGGGAGGGGAGCAGTGACTCAATTAACGCCGAGGAAGAGGATGGTCTCAGTGCGTGGGCTGGCTGAAATGGGGGGATGCAGATGTATCCTTTGTGTCCTGGGGGACAGGAGAGGGCTGGCTGCACTCGCGGGGAATGGGACAATGCTGAGCTGTGCTGGTGCCAGGGCTGGGCAAGGAGAAAAAGGGAGAGACAGGGATAAATGCCTTGTGCCCTGTCCTGGGGTGCTCCGGCTCAGCGATGAGAAGCAGAGGTACTCCACAGTGGCAGGGTCTGTCACAGGGGTGGGTGCCCAGGGGATATTGTGTCTCCAGGAGCAGTCACCGCTCCAGCTGGTCTCCTCCAGTGTCTGACAGGGCAGCAGCTCCAGCCAAGGGCCTGGTTTGTGGCTGTCTCTATCCAGGACACCCTTGTGCCCCTGCTCTGTCCCCATCCCTGCCCCCATCCCTGTCCCAGCCACCGTGAGACCGTGGTGCCCACAAGTCACCAGGGAGAGACAGGCCAGTCCCTTTGCACATCAGCATCACACAAACAGCCACAGGTCTAAGGGCATCTGATGCCACAGGGACCCCACAGGGCCCCCACGATGGCACAGGCATCCAGTGATGGTTTGGGGACCTCGTGATGCCACGGATGGGGACCAGACAAAGCCATGGGGACATTGTGCCAGCATGCCAGCAGGACGCAGCAGGAGAAGCTGGAGGAGCAGCTGGGTGCTTTGAGGAGGTTGCAGGGAGTGAGAGGGTCTCAGAGACACTTTGATTGTCCCCCAAAAATGCCTCATGGGTCTTGTTTGTGCCTGCTGGCTGGCCCGGGCTGGGTCCCTGCCAGAAGAGACAATAGGAGGGAGAAGTCCTGGGATGCTGCATGGTTGGAACCTGCTCCCTCCAATTCCAAACCTGTTAGCTCACCCCTTTGCAGCTCCCTGTTTCTCAGGCTTTTCCTTGGAAAGGAACTAAGCCAGAGTAAAATGGTGACATGCTTTACACTGGTTCTGATTTATTTCAGGTCTTACTATTGAATCTTATTCCCTGGTTTCACGGTTGTGGTGGATTTTCACCAAAGGGGATAAACAGGTCTGGGATTTGGGGTTGTCATAGGAACTGTTTCTGTGCCACAGCCTCACTGCCAGCCTTGTCCCCTCCTGATAGAGTGAGGGCTCTGGCCAGCACAATGAGGGTATCTCCAGCCCCCAGGCACAGCCCTAGTGACAGCCAGGATGTGGGGCAGCCACCCCACGGCACTGGGACACTCAGGATGTTCCTGGAGGAGATGGACTCCCAGGCACTGCCCAGCCAGGCCCACGAAGCAAACTGGGACCCCCAGGCTGCAGACCAGGGCTTTAAGTTGAGAAGAGCTGAAGGTGTTTGGAGGATGCTGCTTTTCCCTGTGGGGTCTCTGGTGTCCAGTAGAAGATTGTGCTATTGCAGTTATTGCCACTGGGAACCTCTCTGGCCAACCTGGAATAATTTTCGTTAAATCTCTGGAGCTGAATGGGTGTGGAGTGGATGGGGGGCTGCCCTATGACCATTCCTCATCTCTTCAATCACAAGGGAAGGGGGTAGGCAGTGAAATTGAAAAGTGTCACGCACATCCTTTGTGCCCAACACTCCTTTGGCCTGTGCGGTCCCTCACTGCGGGACCGTGAGGCCAAGGCTCTGGCAGTGATTAAAGAGGGGTTTCCAGGGCCATGGGACAAGCAGGAACATCCAGTGCTTAAGAAAGACTCACATTGTGCTTTCAGTGTTGGACGGGACATTGCTCAAAGACAATCACCCTCTGGAGCCGGCACGGGGAGGGCAGATCAAGCTGCAGTGCTGGGTCCTGCCAGTGCCCGAGTGAGGGTCCCAGGGTGGGTGGCAGAGGGGCCCTGCCTGCACTGGAGTTCCCGGGGCTCTTCATGCTGGATCAGCTGTTGGTGTGGTCCTGGTCCGCCCAACATCCCCACGTACTTTGTACCCGAAGTGAGCCGTGCACGCTCCTGGGGATGCTCCAGGTGGTTTTGTCCAACGAGGAGAGCCCAGGGTAGGGAAACTTTGGGGAGCTCCCTGTCCGGAGGGCAGGACACTGTGGGGTCCCTGGCGCTCCCTGCCCCTCCTGGCACCGAGCGACCTTAAAGTGTGGCTGTGCTTGGCCGTGGCCCCAGCGCTGGCTGCCCCGAGCCCGGCACAAGTGTCCCTCTGCAGAGAAGTGCAGGGAAAGGGAAAAATATTGAGAGAGGCAGGAGAAGGGAGAAAGCAGGCGCTGCGGGAGGGAGCACAGCACGGCCTGAAAGATCCCTCTCAGCGGGCTTTTGTTCGCCCTGGACGTGCCCAGCGATGCTGCCAGCCCGGAGGGGCTGTGCTGGCGCCGCTGGCTCCAGGCGATCCCGGAGCTCCGCAGCCTGTCCGGCGCCTCGTTCCAGCGACGTGCCCGTGGGCAGGATGCAGCTGCCTCCAGCGGGGACCCCCATCACCCCGCTGGGCTCGGCAGGGCTCGGACCCACAACGCGCTCCCGCAAATAATTCCTTCTGACAGACCCATTTCTTCCACATGGTTCAGGCTTAATTTTATAATGGTATCAGTAGCTATGGCAACGTGTAAAAATAACGGATCCCCGAGCCCGGCAAATTCTCTGTAAACAGCTCCCGTCTCCCGGAGCCCGGCTGGGTGGGCATCACCCCTTGCCCACGGCTACCGCGGCCGCCGCGGTTCGTGGTTGGGCTGGGATTCGCGCGATGACTAATTAGCAGCGTTAACTGCTTACGCCTTGGGATGATGATTCCATCCGCTAATCCTTGGGGCTAGGCTGGGCTAATTGGGTGGATATCATTAACGCTGGCGGTCAGGAGCTGCCCTTACAGGACTGCAGCACAGCGAAGGCTGGAGCACCCCTCTGGCACCCCAGACCCAGCACGGGGCTGGCAGCCACGGGGGGCCGGACACGGCTCAGCCCCCGCGGTGTCAGGGGGCCACCAGCCCCATTCACAGCTCCAGCTCGCCCCAGAGCCACCGCCGCTGCACATCCACGCGTGTGCACACGAGGGAACGTGCACACGAACCGAACAGGCACCCGCAGATCAGATTTCTGCCCGCAGGACCCCCCTCAGCAAACATCGGCCGGGGCCGGCGTCTGCCGCGGCTCAGAGGTCTCTGGTCACCGCTGCGAGTGGATAATCCCAGGCAATATTTTCTAAACCTGTTAGACATCACACAGACCCTCTAAATCCCTGATCCCCCTCCAAGGCTCCAGAGGGATGGCAGCACTTGGCAGCTCGGATTTGCAGCTTCTTATCAGGGCCAGCCCCTTGGAGCGATGCAGTCACTGGGAGCGCGGTGGATCCTGCTGACCAGAAATAATCTCCCAGATTTTTATTGCCTTTCAACTTAAAAAAAAAAAGACAGACCAACACAAACTCCTCGGAGAAGCGTTTTTCTCCATCCAGCCTCCAGCAGCAGGGCCAGAATAACTCCAGCCACACAGAGCTGAGAGTGCTGAGTCTCAACAGGGCCAAAATAAAGAGCCAACAGGTCCGGAATGCAGCTCCTGAGCCTTGGGGCTGCTATGGGGACAACATGGGGACAGTGACACAGGGACAGCCTAGCAGCAGGGCTGGGGATGGCCCTGAGAGCTGGTCAGCATCCTCTTCCAAGGGCTTTGTCTGGCTGTTTCAGGGGGTGCAGCCCCCCTGCATCCCAGCAGTCGTGCCATTCCCACCATGAGGCATCAGATCCAGCACTTTCACAAATGACCCCATGAAGCCCCCACTGCTGGACACACCATCTTCCTCTGCAGTAAAGAGTGGCACAGGGTTGTACCAGGTCTCCTACCCCTCGTGTGCCATGTCTCAGCCCTCCATGGGGCATCCCTCCGGCGATGCCCACACGCCAGGTTCCACAGCACAAATCCCACCTCTGAGCCTGGATGTTAGCACTTCACAGCAAGGGCTCTGCCAAGCAGGAAGCAATGGGCTGAGCTGGCTGAACACGATCAATCCCCCACGTTAGCAGTTTTATTTCCATCCGCAGCTGCCGCAGGACTCTCAGGCAGTGCAGCCTCGATGAGCTCCAGCCGCCGGCCCGGCAGCACGGCGTTATCTGCTGCTGCAGCCTCGGATGCGCTTTCATGATAACGATTTGCAATCAACAAAGAACTTGGAGAGGATGCAGAAAAAAACCCAACAACTGGCATTAGAAACTGAGATGGTATCGCTCTTTCCTCGGCCGAGCTCCACCACAGTGCTGGTGGTACCACCAAGGGGAGATCAAGGTCTTCTCCAGCGTCGCTCCATGGGGCTGGCTGTGCGCTGGGGGATCTGGGTGCTGGCACTGCCACCACATCCCCAGGAGCCAGTACAGTGCAGAACCTCCCCCTCCAGAGGGGGGAGGGAGGCTTTGGTTCAAACAGCTCCCAGGAGCCCATCAATGATTAACACCCAGCTCTGAAATGTCCCTGCATGGCTGGAGCTCTCTGCCTGCACCCTGCCTGCCCTCCCCCCTATCCCTGCCACTTCCTCCTCCACAGCTCTTCTGCTCCTGGGGTTGGGGCAGGGTCCCAGGGTGGGCACCAAGGCTCCCTGTGTCTCTGGAGCCCATCAGAGCTGCGGTGAGCCCAGCAGTGCCCCATAGAGACAGCACAGACGTCTCCCAGTTTTGCAACCACTGGCACAAAGGGTGCAGGACTGGTGCCACCCTGTGTCCCTGCTGAGCTGCCCCGAGCGGGGTCTCTCTTGTGCCCCCATCCCTGTCATCAGTTAAGGTTGGAACAGCCCCCTAAGATCACTGAGCCCAACCATTCTCCCAGCACTGCCAAGCCCACCATGTCCCCACATGCCACATCCACATGTTTTTTGAACACTTCCAGGGATGGTCACTGCACCACTTTCTGTGCAGCTTAGTCCTGGGGCTGTGCACGTGTTGCAGACCCACAGCAGAGAGCAAACCCTTCTCTGGGGCAAGGGGCAGGATCCTGTTTGCCAGGAAAGGTCAGCACATTTCTGCCAGCACCTCAGCGGGCGCGGGCACAGGCGCCAGCACTGCCAGCCCTGTCCTTCCCAGCCCACGCTGCCGCTGTGTTTTCCCAGCCCGTCAGCAGTTTTACCCTAAAACCCCTCACTTCAGGTCAGCCAGGGCCGTTTCCAGGCCAGGCACAGGATATAAACCACCTTTCCTGCTCTGACACAGCCGTGAGGAATTCCCCCAATGTGTGAGCGTGCTGGGCTGCATTAAGGAAGCCCGGCCAGTTCACCCGGTCTGCAGCACCCCACAGGGCACCACCGCCGGGGGGGAGCAGCCTGGGAGCACAGCCCGGCCCTGCCATGGCTCCGTGCCCTGTGGATACGGTCCCTGCTGTAGCCTGTGGGTTTTCCTTCTTGCTTGGTAGACAGTGGTGGACATTCTGATGGTGGTGGGTGGCCTGACACTGGGCTCTGCTGAAGCCCAGGGTGACAGCATGGGAGTGCCATGAGGGCACTCGGAGCATCGCTCCAACCCAGCAAAGTCCAGCGTGGGCAGGCAGAGCTGTATCCCTCCCTTATCCTCCCTGAAAGTCATTCCAGGGGCTTGGAGGGAACCAGCTGATCCTGGCAGTGCTGGGGATTAATTCAGTGGCAGAGGGACACTAAAATTCAGTGGGCTGTGATTTGAAGCCCTTAGGAAGGGGCAGAAACAAGAAGCAGGTCTGGGCAGTGTGCACAGAGGGGCCTCCTCAGAAAATGCCCCATGCCAGGGAGCACCTCACCTCCACCCCACTCATCCCCCCACACCACCTGCACCAACCGGCCCCAGAGCCCTAACAAAGACCTGAGAGAGCTGAAATAACTCGGCTGTAACTCCTAAATCACCCAATAAAAACTTGGCTAAAACAATTACAGGCAGTTCCCGTGAGCCCTCTCAAGAGGTGAGGGGCAAAGCCCATGCACAGGCTGCTCACAGAACCTCCTCCACAGCCTACCCCACCCTCCTCCTGGCAATCACAGCCTTAACGAGGCCCCTGCAGCTCATCACCCTCTCCAGGGTCTCTCCCATATAAGGGGGTGATGTGGTGCACCCCTTCCCCAGCTGCAGGTGTTTATGGTGGTGGATGTTATGACAGGAGTATGAGGAGACAGGTAGGATACATACCCCTGCTTCTTAAATCCACTTTTAGAGGGCAGTGTGTGCTCTTTCCCTGGGTCACAGCCCATGAAAGCCATGCCCATATTAACATATTGCTTGTTATAAGTTAACATGAGATAAACTAATTTAAGCTTCCCCTGTACTGCATGTCTTGGATTAAATTGGCAAGGTACCTAATGAAGCTGCAGCTCCATTTGTTGTGCTGGAAGCCCTAAATATCAGCAGGGTAATTGGTGCTCCCCGCTTCAAGAGACATTTGTGTTTCTCTCCCAGCTGAAAGTCCTCTTTGGGTGCTGACTGAAGCCTGAGAGGTGGGGGTGGGGGGAGGCTGTAGGATGTGTCCACCTGGGTCTTAAGCTGGAAGGGTCTTGGAATTTGTTTTTGAAGCTGGAGGATGGATGGGGGAACGTGCTGCTCTCTGGCTGGATGGAGGCTGCACTGTCTTGTGGGTGCCAGAACAGACCTTGTGTGGGCCTGGTGCTCTGATGTGGTCCCACAGAGTGTTCTGTTGTGGTGAGCTGTGAAAGTAGCACCTCTTGGGGGCCTGGGCTGGGCTGGGAGGCGTTGGTGGCTGGGACTGGGCTAGCATGGCTCTGAGTTTCCCCAGGGTGGTGAGTCCCTGCGGCACTGTGTTTTTTGGTTTATCAAGGAATCTTTGAGGTTGGAAAAGACCTCTAAGATCATTGAGTCATTATTGTGGAGGTGTTCCATAAGTGCTGGCTGCTTGCTGGTGCTTGGGCATGGCTCTGTGCCCACAGCCCCAAAACAGCACCTCTGGATGCTGAATTTGGGGTATTTTCTGGGCTGATGTCCAAAGTATTGGTGATTTTTTTCTGTATCCCTAAGCTGGTTTGGGTTTTGAAGGGTGGACTGAGCATTTTGGGACAGCTGCTGTGTCCAGGTGTGATGTGGCCACTCAGGCTATTGGTACCTCTCCCACTGTGCCATCCCATTGCTGGAGTGGGGATCAGGAGGGACAAAGTCCCAGGCAGAGAAAGACTGCAGTCACCTCCCTCAGTGAAATGTGATTCATTAACAGGCCCAGGTTTGGCCCTGCAAGGCAGGGACTGGAACCTCTCCCACCTCCATCCCCTGAGAATCCCCTCCAGCCAAGGGAGCCACCGCTGTTCCCGGGGGCAGTCAGGGCTGGGAGAGGATCAGACAGGCAGCTGATTAAGGCATGAAAGAACAGTCTGGGCAAAACCAGTGCTGCAGGACTTTCCACTGGGATCGCTCTGGCAAGGCTGTAATTGTTCCTATTGGATGCTGCCAGGCTCTGACAAGAGATGAGCTGCTCTTGCTCTGGCTGAAGGTCCCTGTGTGTGGATGGGTCCCCACCTTCCTCTGGGGAGCGAGCAGATCCTGCAGAGCTGCCCAGCTGGGAACAAGGGAATGCAAAAAGGACATTGAGCCTGTGGTTCTGGCTGGGAATAGGAAAGGGGAGCAGACCCCTGCCTGCCCAGCACCCAAACCTACGGGGGTGGCTGAGCCTGGCCCAGCCCTGCCCCACAGAGCCCATGCCTACCCCAAACAGGTGCTAGCAGCGTGATGTGAGTTCCTCACTGTGCCTCAAAGCTGTGAAAATCAACTTATTCTTGAAAAGCTCTCCTGAAACACTGCCCTGTCCCCATGCTGGCTGCTGCCCAGCTCCTGGGGCCAGGGAGAGCCGAGCTCTGGAATCCTCCGGGGTCTCTGGAATCCTCCCTGCCAGAGCAGGGTTTTTGAGCTGAAGCACGGAGCTGCTGCAGAGCGAGTGCAGCCTGGGTGCCCGCTGGCAGCACAGAGAGCCTGGCAGCACTGCCCGCCCTGCCAAGCAGTGCTGCAGCCTCCTGCTCACCGTGGGTGTTCTGTACAGAAGGATGATGATGATGGCAGAGTTGCATTCCCAAAATTCTGCGTTGTCCCTCTGTCTCAGGCGCACAAGGAGCCAAATGCTCTTCTCCCCCTGGTTCCCTGCCCAGTGCAGGGCAAGGGCTGCCCTGCCAGGGTGAATCCTCCAAACCTCTCGTGTTGGAGCAGGGCCCCTGTGATGCTGAGTGGAAGGGCCATGGGTAGGAGGGGAGGCAGCTGAGCCTGCCCATATGCTTCCTAATGGGGAGCAATAGCAGCTCTTCCCGGGAAGCTCGCGCCGCACCATCTGCTCTGCGCGGTACCTTCTCTTGCAGAGCTTTTTTAAGCTCTAACTTCCCTTCCCGAGCGCTCTGCGGTGGCTGCTGCTTGTGTGCGGGCTGGCTCTGCTCTGTAATCGCCTCAGAACAGGTTGTCTGAACCTTCCACACCGAGCAGAACATCCCAGACAGGCTGAAGCCAAACAGGCCTCCAGGATCTGTGCTTCCGTGTAAAAATAACCAGGAAAGGTGGCTGTGCATGGCTGCAGTGTGTTCCTGGCATTTGCCCTCGTGCTGGGCACCCACTCGCCCTGAGGGTCCCTGCTTCTGGACTTGGGCTGGGTGGGATGCACTGCCCACGGTGGTGTAGCTGCAGGGTTTCCACAAACCACTGCTAATCCCATGGAATATCCGGAGCTGAAAGTGACCCACAAAGATCATTGAGTCCAACTCCTGTCCTGGCACAGGACACCCCAAGAATCCCACCCTGTGCCCAAGAGCATTGTCCAAACATTTTTTGAGCTCTGGCAGGCTTGGGGCTGTGACCAGTGCCCTGGGGAGCCTGTTCCAGGACCCAAACACCCTCTGGCAGAAGAACCTTTTCCTAATACCAACCTCAAACTTCCCTGACAGAGCTTCATGCAGTTCCCTCGAGTCTTATCACTGGTCGCCAGAGAGCAGAGCTCAGCACCTTTGCTTCCTCTTGTGAGGTGCCTGTGGACTCTTGTAGTGATTTGTCCCTGTCCTATCCCTGTGCAAAGAAATTATTGCTATGTGCAAAAGGCCAAATCCAAGGGCTCCTCTGGACCCCTGCTCCTTGTTGGCCACTCTGGCCAGCTCTGTGAAGGGAAATGACAGCTGTATTGGGCTTTCCAGGACCAGTGCTGCTGGCCACAAAAGTTTTTCCAGTGGGAGCAGTAGTGGCCACAACCCTTGAGTGCAGCCTCCAGCTGCCAGGGGATCGCAGAGGGAGGTGAGTGCAGAAGCCTGGGGAGCTGTTCCCGGCTCCCAGCAGTGCTAAATTAAGGCTGGATGTGCCCCATGGGCGTAGCTGGGGCTGAGGGGGAGGCTGGCGGGGCCGGGGATGCGCAGGCGGACGCCGCGCGCAGATTGATGGTGCCGAGTCACTTCAGCTATCTCGGCTGTGTTTGTGCGAGGCTCTAAATAAAACCGACAGCCCTGGCGGCTGCCTGGGGAGGGAGGGGAGGAGGGGGGAGCTGGCAGCGGGTCCTCCAGTATGGCACCCAGTGCTGTCCTCAGGGACCCGGCCCAGTGTGGGAGAGCGATCGGTGTGATCTGTGCTGCTGGGGATGCTGCAGGTGATGCTGGCAGGGCTGGGAGCTCCCGCTCTGCAGTGCCTACCCCATCCCTGGGAGGGCAGAGGGGACAGTGGGGTGGTGCTGGGAGCTGCCAGCATCGCACCTGGCATCCCAGGTACCCGGCCTGGCCTGGCTGAAGTCCCCCTGGGTGGTGTGAGAAGCTGTGACCGGTGCAGGCAGTGGAGAATGTGTCCTTGTGAATCCCCTGGGAAGGACTTTGTGTCAGGAGAAGCAGAGTGGTGCAGGGACATGAATGCCATGGATGCTGACACCCTCGTCCTCAGCCCTGCCTACCATTACAGCTGCCTTGTCCTCAAGCTCTCGCTTCTCTCTGCTGCAGGCTCCCGCTGAGGGGACATCACGGGCATGTCCCCACTCTCCCAGCGTGCTGTGCAGGAATTTCCTCCCCCTCCCCATGCACCCTCTGCCTGTCTGTGCTGCACCAGTGTCCCCTCCTGGCCCTGAGCCCCGCTGGCCAAGCTGACCTGTCCCTGTGGCACCAGCAAAACACCACCCGTGCCTCTGCCACGGGTTCACAGCTCAGCCCTGCGTGGTCCCGTGGGAGGTCCCTGGGCACTTGGAACCCCCAAAGCCGCGTGCTGTTTGTGCCTCTGCCACGGGCTGTCCTGGCTCAGCCCCAGGTGGCCCCTGGGTGTTCAGAAGGCTGCGTGCTCCTGCACCCAGTCCCAGCTCGGGGATGCAGGGCTGTGTATTGTGGCCCTGCCGAAGCGGTGCCTACACCGGCAGCTTGTGGCGAGTGAGGGGATCCCCAGCCCCCATCCCTGGGGCCATGGAGCCGCCTCCCTCTGCCCCGGCCGACCGGGACCGGGCACCCCGGGGCTCCCTGCGGCCGGTCCCGGGGGTCCCCTCCCAGCCCACCTTAAGGCAGCCGCACACCGGGTTGACCGGAGGACTCTGCCCCGGGGCGGGCGGGGCTGGCTTCGCCCCCGCCACGGGGGGAAGCGGCGCTAAACCGGGGCAGCATGACAGAGTGGCTGCTGGTGGTGANCTGCTCGCCCTGCCCGGTAAGCCATGGCTTCTGCCTGCCTTCCTGCTCCTTTCCTTGCCCTATTGCCCCCTTTCCCTCCCACCTTGCTGCCCTGCTCTGCCCTGTCCTCCCCTTTCTCACGTTGCTCCTCTCCTCTGCTTTGCCCTGTTTTCCCCCTTTTTTCCGTCCTGCTCCTGCCTCCTCTGTCCTGTTTTCCACCTTTCCCTCCCACACAGCTCCTCTCCCTGCTCTGCCCTGTTTCCCCCCTTTTCCTGCCCCGCTCCTCTCCTCTGCCCTGTCCCCCTCCTGTCTCCCTGCTTTGTCCCCCGTTTTCCCCCGACCCTCTCCTCTCCCCGCTCCCGCACACCTCCGGTACCGACATGACGCCGCCTCTCCGCGCACGGTTGCTTTGACCTTTCCTGCGGTGACCTAGAGAGCGGCGGTGGCCGAGGGGCTCCCGCGGGGCCCTTGCCCGGCGGTTCTCAAACCAAACTTCAAGGCAGGCAGACATGCCCTTTCCCAGCGAGGCAGGGAACTCGGCAGGGGCATGAAGAGGCATGTTGTTCCCACCCATTTGCGAGCACCCCCTGCCAGCTATGGGTGAGGCAAAACTCAGCAAGCAGCCCGAATTCCCACTTGGAGATGGTAGTGGAGAAGGCATGGGGAGGCTCTGGTGGGGGCTGCCTGTCTTCTCTGCCAAGAACTTGTTTTTCTTGCTACCCTCCTGCTTCACCCCACTGTGGGCTCTTTCTCTACTTGACTGTTGGGCACTGAAGCGGTGGAATTGCAACACCCCTGTGCCATGTAGTCCTGTGTCGCCTCAGGCACAGGGTGCCTCAGACCTCCCACAGGCTCATGGCTCCACCAGTCCCTTACAAAAGCTGGAGGACACAGCAAAGGACCAGTCAAAGTGTGCCACTCTTGGCTGTTTCCCTTGCCGGCAGCGAGAAGTCTCTCATCCCACCAGGAACGAAGCCCTGTGGTGACTGCTGCTTTCAAGGATGTTTCCTTTCTAGGGTGTTTCGTTTTGGGTGATTTCGAAGGAATTGCTCTCCCTGCCAAGGGAGGGACGGGGTTTTTGAGACAAACCTGCAGCAATAATGATGCATCTTCAGGAGCGTCTCACTGCTGAGCTTTTCGCTCAATTCCAACCCCATCCCTTCCAGCCAGATCCCACTACAAACAGCCCAGCCCAGGTTCCGCGGGGAACACCCACATTCTCCCAAGCCCATTGAAATAGTTACCATCAAAGCTTTACTTGGGCAAAGAGTTGGATGCAGACTTGGGTAGAAAGCAAATGCTTTCAGCACAACGCTCCTTGCTTTGAGTCGCCTGATCACAACTGAGAAGTGCTGGCCCCAAACTGAAAACTCCGGCTGCTGAGAGCCAAGAAGGCTTTGGCGGTGAGCGCGGCTTCCCAGTGAGCCACTGCGATTTCCTGCGTGAAAGAATAGCTCCAGCAAACCTCCTGAACTTAATTAAATGTGGTCTTGGAGTAAGAACCCCATTTCTTTGAGCCAGCCATGGGAAAAAACCACCCTGGGGTTTTGAAGTGGTTTGCATCCCTGATTTTAGGTGCAAACGTGCACGTCTTTTTTTTCCATATGGCGAATCCCTCCTGGGCCGTGGCTCAAACTAAGCTGAACTCCAGCAGAGTTGGCCCAGGCTCCCACTGCCGGCTGTTCCGACAGCTTCTGCAGAAGTGAAGGGGAAAAGGAAAGGTCCTGGAGGGGAGACCTTCCTGTGGGGCAAAGGCAGCGAGATGTGGGAAACCAAACAGCAAAGCCCCATTGAGAAACTGTGCCCTGCAGTGCCCTTCCATGCTGGTCTGTCTCCACAGAGGGTTTCAGCTGTGCTTCACAGAGCCTCTTCCAAAGGGGAATTCAGTTTCCTGCTGGGGCTCTGGCTCTTGGGATGAATTTCTGCTGATGCTGGAGGAGGGGAGCTTAGAAATGGTGGCTGCGTGTGAGCCGAGGCTTCCTCTGATGTCACGGATGTAAAACACAGCCTTTACTACAACCCTCCCTGAGCGCCCTGGGGTCTGCTCAGGGCTCAGCAGCTATCCCCAGGGCTCTCCTTGCCTTCCCTAAACAGCAGATTCCAGGCCTTTTATAGGCAGCACCTGTTAGTTTCCGCCCCTGGCAGCCCTGCTGCAGGTGAAATTCCAGCAGGATTATTTTGGGGTTCCCTTGCCCATTGGCCTGTTCCTTCAGTGAGTGACTGTGGGGCTTCGGATGCCGGTGACCAGCTGCACATCGTTTCTGGAGCACACAGCCATCCCGCAGCTCCTTACCCAGCTCCTTCAGAGGAAAAAAATCTATTTTTACCAGGAAGCATCCAAGCAGCCTCTCCTGAATTAAACCCCGGCCTCTTGCAATCTGTTCAATATCAAATACTTCAAAAGGTGGAATATAGAAAAAAATGTGTCACCAACATGGAAAACTTGCGCTGCAGCGAGAGCTGGGATTATTTTGCTCCCAAATTAAACTGAATAACGGAAAGGAGGCAGGCTCTGCTAGATCGTGCTCCTGCCTCTGCTCCAGGCTGGAAGTGCTCTGGGTCTGCACTATGAGGGTGCTCCCACCTACGTGGGAGCTGTCAGGTGATGCTTTTCAGGGCTCTAAAACCCTTGGCTAATTCTGGAGTGTAGGATAGAACAGATTACAGGGTCAGAGCACCTAAATTCCCCATGATCTTGGGGGCAAGAGGATCGTGTTCCAATTCCAGGTGGTTTGAAATCCAGCTCTAAGGAAAAAAGTGTCATCAGGCAGCAGGGGAGAAGCAGGGAAACAGTGAGAAATTGTGGTGTCCCATGTTTTTGTGGCTTGAAGCCCCCCAACATCCCGCTCCTGGTGCACAAGCATGTTGTGAGCTGCTGGGAAGGAGCTTGGCTGGGCTCTCCCACTGGGTGAGCACCTAAAAAGGGGAAGGAGAGGCATCAGCTGCATATGAGAAGCTGTGTTCAGGGAGAAAGAGGAAAGAAGCTTTGGTGGAAACTTTGCATTTTCTGACTTGTGTATTCTGGGGTTTTCTGCCAACTTCCCCTTTGTGTTTTCCCTTTGGGGAAGGGGGGTACTGCTGTGAGCTGCTGCAGGGGGCTGGGGTCATTCTAAGCAGGAAGGGGTCAGGTTGGTCCTGGTGTGCGGTGATGGATGCAGGCAGGAAGTGGAGAAGCCAGGTCTGGCTGGGACTGCTGCTTCTCAGCCAGGAGGTACGAGCTGGTCTTTGTTGGGGTGTTCCTGTGGTGGGTCGTGGCTGGAGCTTGTGTGTCATAGATCAGAAATCCCTGAACAGGGTGATCTGGGCAGAGCTGAGTGAGGGTTTCTGAAGTAGCAGAGCAGAACAGGTGGAAAAATACCCCAAAGCCTCATTTCAGTCCTGTCTGAGGGGCTGCCTGGAGCCTCACGGTGTCTTCTGCAGTGACCGAGAGCTGCCAGTGAAGCCTCTGGACAGGCGGCGCTGCCGGCAGCGTGAAGCCCTTTTATCCCTCGATCCTCTGGGAGCAGTAGCAGTCAGGAAAGCAGGAAAGCACCTTGCATCCTGTCCCTGGCTAATGCCTGGGCAGGGGAGGCGGGCACGCTGCTGCCCCGGTGAGGAGGGAATGCGAGCTCGGTGCTGTGGAATGCATACAGACCATCCACATTTGGCAGCAAATCTGGACCCTGGGGGAGAGAGATCCCTGCTGCTTGCAAGGATAAATCCCTGCGGTTCCAGAAGGCAGGACCCTTGTGCCAAGGTAGTGGGGAGCCCTTGCTGCACACCAGGCATGGCAGCCAACCACAGGCAGGGCACCCAGCCACGCTCAGCTCAGTGTCCCAGTGCTTCTGTGGATATTTCACTGCAACCAAGAAATGAACTTTGGGCTTGAGCAGTGCCCACCCTGACACTCTTTGGTGTTGGGGTCAGCTCTGGGGCCCCAAAGCAGGCACGTCCCCAGCTCTCCCCCTCAGCACACCACGTGCCTCATGGGGAGATGGGCAGATGGAGAGAGGGAGGATGAGGAGGAGGTGCTCGGCTCGCTCAGGTTGGGCTGTGTGGGGTGGTGCAGGCGTTCTACCCCGTGCAGGGGACCCTCAAGGGGACAGGGGGTAACCACTCCATAGAAGTTGGTTTTACAGAGGATTGCAGTGAGTAACACACTCATCACAGGGCACAGAGTGTGTGGTGGGGGTGGCCCTGGCTTCCTGCTCCTGTGGCCACACATGGGATGTGTTCCTTGCTGTGCTGAGTGCTGCCCGCTGATGAGCTTTGTTTGCCCAGTTTGGTGGAGCCAGTACTTGGTGTTGTGGCCCCCTAGGTACATGGAAGGGCTGGGGGTCTGTGTGGTTGCTGGCTGGGGGTTCCATTCTCTCTGCCTGTGGCAGCCTGTGTTACATCCACGTGCAGTGGCTTGGCGACCGACAGATGATGCGATGATGCTTCTGTGCTTGTGAACTTCCTCTGTGTGTTTCTCAACCATTTCTTGCAAAAGATTTCTCGCCAGCAGGAGATGGAGAAGTTCAGGAGATGCCACAGAAGCAGATCTAATGGTGTTTGCCCTGTGTCAGTGCTGTGTTCACATGGAGTGCACGAGGCCTCTGCTCCAGGGCTGCTCCCCACAATTTGGGTGTCACCTGAGAGGACGGGGTTGCCTCACAGGTGCCCAGGGCACCCCTGTTCACGTGCAGACCAAGGCTCAGAGTGAATGACTCATCTGAACGTGACACAAACCAACTCTGTCCCTCTGTACTTGTTCTGATGTTGAATGCTGCTGCCACATTAACCCTGACATGGCTTCAAAGGGAAACACCAAGGCCTGAAGGTTTTGGCTGAGGATGCTGTGGACTGATGCCCTGGGTAAAAAGCCTTTAACTGGGGCAGTCTGGAGAAACTGCTCCTGGTAATTCTGGCCATAGAGATTGAGTAATTCCACACACAGTGGAACAGTGAGAACATCTGTGGGTACAGCACATACCACTGTGAGTCAGGAGGGATTAACAGCTGCCAAAAATCAGCTCTGGTCTCTGTGACAGCCAGCTGTGGCCAGAGGGGTCAGAGCAGCTTGTCCTGCAGCAGGTCCTCCTGGGAGCATCCAGCCAGAGGTTATCCTACGGGTCCCAAGGGAAGCCTTGGCACGAGTTGCTGTCCTGGATTTCCCTGAAAGGAGGCTGTAGCCAGGTGGAGGTCATTCTCCTCTCCCAAATAACAAGCAACAGGACAGGAGGCTTCAAGTTGTACAGGGGAGGTTTAGGTTTAGGTTGGATATTTGGGAAAAGTTCTTCACTGAAAGGGTAAGAGAGCTGTCCAGGGCAGTGGTGGGGTCACCATCCCTGGAGGGATTTAAAAGGTGTGGATGTGGCACTTGGGGTCATGGTTTGGTCAGGGGCTTGGCAGTGCTGGCTTAATGGTTGGACTCAGTGATCTTAGGGCTTTTCCAGCCTAAAAGATTCTGTGATTCCATGATTCTGCTGTGAGGGATGTGGGGTGCTAGTCCATGTGCTCCCCATGCTGCTCAGCATTACCAGCTCAAACACTGTGATCTCTGTGTGACCATGACACTGGTTCTGGGTGCCACAGCCACCTGTTACCAGCAGGTGGATCTAAGTGGGTCCCCCAATTCTCTCCCCAGGTGGCTTAAAAATTGTTCCTTTAAGCAGTGACTAGGACTGAAATCTTGTGTGAATTTGGTTGCAATAACGATATTGGCATAGGAAGCACTGACAAAATTAACCCCTGGGTANATTCTGTGATTCCATGATTCTGCTGTGAGGGATGTGGGGTGCTAGTCCATGTGCTCCCCATGCTGCTCAGCATTACCAGCTCAAACACTGTGATCTCTGTGTGACCATGACACTGGTTCTGGGTGCCACAGCCACCTGTTACCAGCAGGTGGATCTAAGTGGGTCCCCCAATTCTCTCCCCAGGTGGCTTAAAAATTGTTCCTTTAAGCAGTGACCAGGACTGAAATCTTTTGTGAATTTGGTTGCAATAACTATATTGGCATAAGAAGCATTGACAAAATTAACCCCTGAGTGACCCATGGGTGTGTAGTGAGGGTTATCTGGGATGTTACTGTCTGTGCAGGGAGGTGTGGCACAGGTGACTGGATTAGGGACCAGTGGTATGGAGATGCTCCAAAGGCGATCTCTCCCCGTGGTTGCTGCTGAGCAGGAACA
>VXBC01008990.1:0-12187 GCA_013399945.1 Ploceus nigricollis | reverse complement strand
TATATATATATTCCCAGCACAGGGAATCCTGGATTTTCCTGTCAGCTATTGCCACCTCCTGGAAATGAGATTTTGACTCACAACATCAATTCCCCATCAAAATACCACGGAAAAAATGCACTCCTGCCTTCAAATCCTACAATCCCATTACCATAGGACACCGGCAGGGAGGCAGGGACGACTGATCCTGTCAAAAATAAGTTACTTAAGGATTAAAAATAACTTTTAGAAGGCTAGCAATAATTTGGGAGCAGCCGTGAGGGCGGGGCAGTGTCTGGAGCAGCCAGAGGCAGAGCCAGCCCCGCGTTGCTGACGTTGATCCACCCAGTTTCACCTTCCCCGTAAAATATCTGGGAATTTGCTGGGAAGGCCTCGTGGGAAGGCTCAGGAATCACAGCTCCAGGTCGGAGTGGCACCCTTGGAGTGCCCTGAAAGCATTTCCCTGGATAAAGAGGGGGCAGGAATTCCCTGCCCCCTGCACGGACGTGGGGGTTCCACGTGCAGAACGTGGCCCTTCATTCGAAACCTAATTAACTGTAATTTACTCTTTATCCTAATTGGGCCAATTGACTTTAATTCATTCCCAATGAAGAGCGAGCCTGGTCACATTTTCTGCTGTCCACGATTAGTAACAAGCTCCAAACCCTCCCAGGTTTTCTCACTCAGCACATGGAAACGTGGAGCCAGTGGATGTCCCCTTAATTAGGTGTTTATTCTCATTTTGGCTGAGCCTCCTGAGCTGGGAGCTCTGTCTAATAACAAAACCCCTTTTTACATCCTCATTGTTGCCTGGAATATTCCTTATTCTCACCCACGCTCTGCACTCGGGTCATTGATCTGTTTGAGGGTTTCATTTTAATTTTGACTCGGTGTTTGCTCGCCTTGGGCATTTATTCTTTCATCCCAGGCTGTTCTTCTGCTGAGGATTTGCTGAAAGATTTGCACATTAAGCTTCTTTATTTAGGCTTGATTAAATAGGAGCCTTTTCAAAGGCCTTTCATTTCAGCCAGGTTTCCCAATGCTACCTTTAATAAGAAATGGAAATTAATTTTGGATTATTCCTAGAGAATTATATTTATATGGGTTTTTTGTTACTTTTTCTTACTCATCAGCCTGGTTTAATCTCGGTTTTATTGTTTTTAGTGCTCATTTATGGCTGCCCAGCCCTGGCACATCTGCCCAGGGCTCCAATGGAGTCCCCATCCCTGGAGGGATTAAAAATCCATATGGAGGTGACACTTGGGGACATGGATCAGTGGTGGCAGGGAATGATTGGACTGGATGATCTTAAAGATCTTTTTGAACTTCAACAATTCTGTGATTCTCTGATTTTTTAATCACTTAAATGCTTCCTGATTTTTTATCACTTAATGTTGCTTCCTGCAACAATTGGAGTTGCAGGTTAAATAACTTGAAGATCACATAACTTCCCTAAAATCCAGGGAAAGAAAACCAAATTCACTCATTTTTTTTACTCTGAGCTGAGATCCTTCCACTTCTGGCCTGGCAATAAAACAACTCGAAATTGGGAAGTTGTGGTGNGTTAAAAGTAGAAATAATTTAGGTGTCATTTCTTAATTCTTTTATCCTTAAAAGGCCTTGTGGAGGGAGAGACAGGGCTCCATTTTTAGTTTGTTGGAGTGACGTGCTGTAGAACTCACTGCTTGTGAGACTGTAGAATAGACCAGAACTAATAAAGTTCTGGGTCCAAACAAGAAACACCACCTTGTGCATTTAATCCCAGCCCTGGCAACGAGAAGTTAAGACCCGAGAGAGTGAGGACACTGATCTGCAGAGAGTGCAAACCCTAAGAGAGAGGCTGAGCCGTGATATCTGCTGTGCTCTAACAGTGCCACAATCAATCTCCTTGCACGCAAGGCTGTATTTGGGTCAGGAGGATGCCTCCCCATCTGGGAGACAATGCCTCTCTTTTTTTAACCCTTTTTTAGCCCAGCTCCCAGGCGTTCCCTGCCCTCCGTGCTCGGGGAATGCCAGGTCTGCTCCCGGCGCCCCGACACGCTGCTGAGCACGGCCTTCTCCTGGCACTCCTTTGTTCCCAGAGCCACAAAGCCCGTGGAGCTTTCTGGGATGACTTCCCTGGGCTCCTTTCATGGGAGGATGTCCTATTTCAGCAGCCCTGAGCACAAAGAGCTCTCAGTGTTAAGGTTTGGGGCTGCTTTGCTCGGGCTCAGGGCGCGCAGAGCGAACGAACGTCGAACCGTGGCGACGCAAAGTGGTGAAATTTTGGGAAGAGCTGCAAGAGTCGTGAAAGAACTGTGGCAGCACTTTGTAAAAAGCATGAAAAGGGATTTTTGGGGGTAGAGGAGAGGAGAGGATAAATAACAGGGTCGCTCTCTGCACTGACAGTGCTGTCCCTTTCCCACCCACAGCGATGTCTGGGATGCAGGGAGATTCCCTCGGAGCAGCCAGCCACGGGGGGTTTGGCGTCCTCCTCCTGCCCAGGTTTTTCCCTGAGGGAAAAACTCCGAGCTGCACCATCCCTGGGGGTGCCTGACACCGGCCCAGCTGCTGGGATCACACCCTGGTGACACTTGCCAGGGATTTCACCTTCCGGAGCTGAGTGGATCCACGGCCTCCTCTCTTCTTCCTCTCGGCCGCCTGCCTGCTCAGGTCCGGGGTGTGCCCTCCTCCCTTCCTCCTCCTGCAGAGCAGAACACAATAATTTCCACAAATGCTGTGCACTTGCTGCCCTGGGGGTGGTAAAAGTCAAATCCTTTGGGATGTTGCCACCTGAAAAGACGTGGCTTGAGATAACACATTTTTTATCTTGCCCCAAAGAGCACAATCAGCCACCAGGGCTCAGGGGAAGGTGGGAACTTCATTTTATTTTTTTTAAGTTGTGATAAATTCTGGCGCTCAAACACAAGCTCAGGAGTCAGTGATTTAAGCTAAGCCTGCCTAAGGTGTTACAGCTCCTTGGGGAAATTCACAGAAATGAAGTTGAGCTGAATCGATTTGGGAGTTTTCAGCGAAGTCTGTGTGACCTGAAGTGTAAAAAAAGGCTGGGGGCTGCCCCCCCAACAACATTTATTCAGTGTTTTTTGTAGCCAAATAATTCTATACGTATATTTGCATATTTTTGGTATTATATGCAGCTGCTATTAAATTCAACACAATTAACTGGCAGAACAGGAATATTCCGGAGTGAGAATTAAGTGAATTGCACTGGAATATGGCCAGCAGCCATACTTTTTTCCAATATCAGGAGTAAAATCCAGACTCTGAGGCAGTATTATTTCTAAGCACTCAGGCAGGTTCATTATCCGAAGGCGTTCATTCCAAATTCAGATTCCATGATGTGGAATCTGGGAATTTAAAGCAGAAGCTCTGAGTGGTTCTCCCAGTGCCTGTGGGCAGCTAAAAAAGCACAGTAGGAATACAAAACCATGGATTTGAAGGGCAGAAATGGACTCTAAAAGCAGCTTTTATCCTCTAAAAAACCAGGATCACGCCACCAGCACGTGTCCAGTATTCCCTCATCCCAGTCCAGGACCATAAAGTCAAATCCAGCATTATTTCAGCTAGGAAACTGAGGAAAACCACAAGCTGTTTATAAACACAAAGAAGCCAAGGGAGAAAATTCCATCCAAAACATTCCAGCTGGGAATGAACCGGTCACTTTGGTGGGCCTGGCAGTGTCCAGGTTATGGTTGGACTCGGTGACCTTAAAGGTGTTTTCCATCCTGAAGGACGATGTGACCTTTGGGTGGAAGGCAGCCCTGGCCTTGTGACTGTAAATATTATTGTAAAATATCACTGTAAAATATTATTGTAAATTATTAGTGTCAATTATTAGTGTCAATTATTAGTGCAAATTTAGGTATCTGCTGTGTGTTCTGGTGTCCAAATCGTGGTGTCAGGTCACCGCCACAACCCCAGCTCCAGGTCAGGAAAACGCAAGGAGTGAGGACGAGGAAAAAGCACGGCAGGTCTCACTCCCAGTGCTGAACTCGCTGTTTCTCACCCCGTTTTCCTCCCTTGAGGAATATTTTGGATTCCCACACGCCCACGGGGAGCTGGGCTGGCTTTTGAGCAGCAGGAAAGGGAGAGAGGAGCGAGGGGATGCGGGAGGAGGGGGCCGCTCCGAGTCCTTCTCACGCGAGCGAGCCCCTCTTTGTCAGACGCGGGGCCTGCGCCGCCGGCGGAACAATTACCGAAAGTAATTATTTTTCCGTCGGGTAAACACTGCAGGACAATATGCAACTGTTGTTTAGAGCCAGCCCGTGGCCATAAATCACCCCGGGCTGGGGAGGGGGGAAGGAGCCGGCGTTTTGGCCGAGCTGCTGTCGTGAGAAGGAGCAGGGCCCTGTCTCGAGGCGCGAGGCCGCGGCTCCAGCGCGCGATGGGATCGGAATTCATTATTCGCGATCCAGTGGGAGGCGAATCTCTTGATTTATTGGCAACCAGCAGCACAAACAGTGCTGCCTTCCAGCAGAACTGTGCACGCAGGGCCTGACAGGAACGCCCTCCTGGGCCTCTGCAGGCAGATCAGAGCCCCACAGAAAAATTTCCTAACGCGCTTCAGATAAAAATCTTTCACTTCCCCTGTGCGATATTTCTTTGTGCCCACAGAGGCAAATCCTTCCTTGCTGATCTCTGGAGGATTTTTTTTTTTTTTTTGTCTATAACAAAAAGCTGCTTGGACAATTCAGGCAGAAAACAAACCAGACCTACCAGAAATCTGTGATAAATTTACAGCACCGATAGTCACAGCTATAATTCTGTTGAGGGATTTTGATAACCCCTTCCAGGCAATTTGTAATCCAGGCCTGTCTGTATCTCTTCTCTATCACCTCACCACTCCCTTGGCTGCACGTCTGATCCTTGCTATTCTGAATTTCCCTGCTCAGGGACTGGGAAGCTTTTCCCACACTGTCCCAACTAAAGCCAAAACCTCCCAGGGAACTGACTGGGGGATCTCTGTCCCGTCTCCTTCGCTCCTTCAGGGGGGTTTTCACTGAGCTCCTGGGCACAGTTTTTAGGGTACAAACTCCTGCCTTTCTGAGCCACCAGCAAAGAAATCCAGCAGAAACAAAAAAAAAGTTTTCAGTGATCATCCAGACTGCAAATGAACCCCGTTTTTTGGGCTCCCACTCCCCAGCTGTGGCCCAGAGTTGTTGTTCTCCCCAGTGAGCACTGCCCAGCTGCTGTCTGGAAATGTATCGATCTGTTTTTCAAAGCTAAAGAGCCAATTATGGTCTCACGGCCTGCAGAATGTGTTTTGTATTTCCACTTAGAGGACTCCATTTCCACCGCACTGCCTAATTGAGAATTGACTGCAGCTCGTTCTGCTTCCCATATTTCCCTTTTTTTTGGCTAAAAAAGGATGAGTTCTCTGCTAGGAATTCTCAGTTTTGGTGCTGCTGTGGGAGGGAGAAGGCAGCTGATGACTCAAAAAGGCCAACCAAGAAAGAGATGAAAACTCTTCAGCATCACAGATGACAAGAAGTGACTTTTTCCATGAGCAGTTTTAAACTAAAAGAGATTTAGATTAAATATTAGGAAAAAAACCTTCCATGTGAGGGTGAGGATGAGGAGGCCCTGGGCTGGAATTCCCAGAGAAGCTGTGGCTGCCCCTGGATCCCTGGAAGTGTCCAAGGCCAGGTTGGAGGGGGCTTGGAGCACCCTGGGATAGTGGAAGGGGTCACAGTTGGAACTGGATGAATTTTAATGTCTCTTTCCACCCAAACCACTCTGGAATTCCACAAACTCTGCCATTTAAATGTCAATATTTCACCTGGATGTGATGAGCAGCAGAGTCCTCCCCTCCCTTTGGACCAGAAAACAACAGCAGAGCGAGGTCGGGCTCCGAGGAGATTTTAACCAGGCCCAAGAGTTAGGAAAAACTTCTCTTTGGCTGATTACCTCTTAAATTCTGCAAAATCCAACCTGGAATTAGGGAGATTAATTTGGAGTCAAGGCAGCAGCCAGTGACTCGTCTCACACCTTGCTTTGATGGTGGCGTCAGGTATTCCTTTGATGTGATCCTCTTTATTCACAAGGAATTCTCCACAGCTTCCTGGGCACTCAAACGGGAAAAAAAAAAACTTTGTTGGCTCAGGGACTCCCAGGCAGGGTGCTGGGCTAGCAGAGCTCCCTCCAGTCCTTTTCTCTCCACTGCTTTGGGTTTCTGCGGGTTCTGCCACGTCCTCGAGGAAACCCCCAGCCCTGTTCCCTTCCAGACAGCAGCAAAAGCCATTTCCCCTCCCGGATTCCCTTTGGCAAACCCCGGGAAATCGCTCCTGTTGTTGCAGGGTCTCGTTTTACACCGATCTCCTTCCTCCTGACATCCATTTTACATGAGGAGAGGTTGTTTTGCCCTTGAGCTCCGGGAATCCGGCTCATCCGAAGGAGAACCTGGAATCGCCGGCGGGGTGGGAGATTTTTATCTCGGGATTCTCTTCTGCCTTCCGAGCTGAGCCCTGGTCAGGCAGGGTCTGCCTGCACCGAGGTGGATTCCTGGGAGACTCCAAACCAAGGCTTGGCATCCCGCAGGGACACCGGGTGACCCCTGCCACCCCCACCAAAACCTCGGGGACACTCAAGGTGGTGTCCCCCTGCTCCAGGGATCCAGCTGAAGAGCTGAATTCCCGTTCCCAAAACACATTCTCCACAACACAGACCCTAAACGTGAGGATTTTTGGGAAGGCAAAAAACACGACACAGCAACGTGTCGGTGGAAAAGAAGCACCAGAACATCGTTGTGGGAGTGGGAGGCTGGGTCAGCACCTGAAACGTGGCACCTGTGCTGCTGAATAATCAGCACAGATGAGCCTGAGCAGCAGCAATTACCTGCAGCTTAAGTGATATTAAAGGCAGATCCTCGATAAACAGGCAAATCTCACAGAATTCCTCTCTCTCCTCGCAGTAATCCTCTGTAATTGAGGATAAATGGCAGATTTGCAGGAACACTTGGCATTAAAACATTCCCCACAAATGGAGACAGGCTTGGATCTCACTGGGGAGAGGCAAACAGGGAGTGTATTTATTATTTACTGTTTCATTATTTCAGGTGAATGGGTTTCACCTGGCTCCACAGCGCAACGCTGGGACAGGCGACTTTTGAACCCTTCAAACGAGGCTTGTGCCACTTTTTTCACGGCACAGAAAAATCCTAAACCTCACAGAAATGGCACAAGAGGATCCTAAACCTCACAGAAACCTCTGGGAGCTGCTACACAAAACCACTGAGCGCAGCTGGAAAATCCTACCAGGTTTGTTTGCAGCAGGAAGCGTTCGGTGAAAAAATTCGCTTAAAACTCTCAAAGAACACGACCCAAAAGTGGTGTTGGAGTTGGGAAACATCCCACAGAAAGAGGGTGAGGTGGAAACTGGGGAGCTCTTTGAAGTAGTGCAACATCCAAGGACCAGGGGACGCGGATTAAAACGTGATTCATAAAAGGCTTTTTTTGCTCGGGGAGCTCCGTGGAACACCCCGGAGGAGCGGTGGGTCCGGCAGAGTTAATCACGTTGGGAAAGAGCTGCGAGAGTGCTTGGCCAAACAATCCCTGCCTGGCTGGGGTAATTCCCGGGCTGATTGTTCCTGGGCACAGGGATAATCTTGGCTCTGTTGGATATTTATTTTAAACACAGCCCGGGTGCTGCTTTTCGTCGTGGCTCTGTCGGTTCCCAAGGTTTTTGTTGGCACTGCGGGGAGGAATCTCCTGCTCTGCTCGGCGTGGCGAGCCCGTGGATTCCCACAGCAGCCAGGGAACGGTGGAGAGGATCCATTGCCTCTTTGCCAGGCGTGGATCAATGGCAGCGTCACCCTTTTCACACCAGCTGGGCTGAGGTGACCCCTGGGAAACGTCAGAGGTGGCGTTTCCAGGGATTTACAAAAGGAAAGGGTGAGCTCTTCCCACAGGTCCTTCCCACACCCTCCCTGGGCTTGTTGATGCACGGAAAACTGACCCTGGATCTAAGATTTAGAAAACCTCTGATGCCAGACAAAGGAAAACCTGTGGCAGTTCTAACACAGATCCACGTGCAAAACTCTGCTTTGGGAGGGAAATGCCTTTTTTTCCTCCCTGGGAGCCCAGGAAGTGCTGGATCCAGGCAGAGCAGACACAAATACCATTCATCACTTCCATGCCCTGACATCCTCTTACACCTGCCCTGCAATTCAATCATCCCAACCTCCCCTCAGCCAGGAGATCCTCCCAGAGATAGAATTACATTTCATCACAATTAATTCATTCTTCCTCTGCCCCTGCGAAACCAACACATTCCTCTCAGCCTGGCAGCTTGATTTAAAAACTCTCCAACAAACCCCTGGCCTGACTCCTCCCGTCCCAGCTCTGAGCTTGATTTCACGAGTTCCACCCCGACGAGCTGTGCAGAAAGGACACAAAGCCGCGGCAGCTTCGGGCCAAAACCCATCCAAAAAAAGCCAAAAGAGCAGAAAAGTGGGTTTGCAACCAGGACATGGAAAATCTGGTTCCACGGGGGAAAAGGAAAAGAGGTGAAAAACTCTTACGCCTGCCTGGCCTGCTCGATGGGGTCGCAGTTGTCCAGGTAGTTGTAGCGGATGGTGTCCGTGGGGTTCCTGTCGGATGAACGCCAGGGAGGGAGCTCTTTTTTCCCCCTGGCTGTCCCCAGCCCTGCCACGGAAAGTTTCCTCTCTGGGACGTTGCTTTTCACTGGCTGCACGTCGATAACGATGAACTCGTCCTTGGATGGAGTCTGATTGGAGAGGCAGAAAGAAAAAAATTAGTTTTAGCCGATGATGAAAACCAGATTGGCCTAAATGTAGAGTTGTAATAATTGGGGATTAACTCCAAATTGGGCTCTGCGGGCTCTGTTATGGTCAGGGGACAGAAAGAGGCACCTTGGCAGTGCTTGTCACCCCCCAAGCCCTGTAATCCATATTAAGATGAGCTGAGCTGCTGTTGAGCTGCCTCAGCTTCTCTCTGTCAGCTACAGAGAGCCTGATTTAAAACCAGACTTTGCTTTAAATTAAAGGGCTGAGCTTTGAATTCAGGGCAGGAGGACCCCAAAAAGGTCACGAGGCAGAGGGGCTGGGAGCCAGACCCCCCAGTTTTCCCAGTGGGGACAAACACCCGTGGAGGAGGTGTGATGCCTGGAGAGGCTACCTAGAACAGAGGCTAGAGTTAGAGAAGAAATACAGGTATAAATAAAGCAGGTATTTATTAAAAGGCCCTCCAAGGACACACCTTGGGCAGTACAAGGGCCTGGCCAAGGCTACACCCAAGATGGATGATGGGTCACTGTTGGNCAGTTTGCTCCCATCAATTCGATGTTGTTTACACTTTTTGGGGCTTGGTTCTCAGGCTGGAAAAGGATTGTTTTGTGTGACTAAGCTGTGAGCAGAACTTGCTAACACTCTGTATTGAGTTAAACACTGTTGGAGCCCTGGATGCTGAGAACTTTAAACTTTCTGTGCTGAAAGGCACAGACCCACAAGAGAACACTTTATTTGACCTGAGGCCATGGAGAAGGCTTCCAAAATGGAATGGTAGAACTGGGATTGTGGGTGTGGAGCTTGAATAGAAGTGTGTAATATCACATGACAGAAAACTTAGAGTTTAAGGTTTTAGAATATAGTAATACTTATGAAGCTAAGATGGAGGTTTTAGGGTGGTGGCTGGTCCTTCTTCACCTTCTTCTCCGTGGGTTTGGCTGGTATTTTGTAACTGGACAGAAAAGTCCACATTGTGGAATTTGAGTGATTAGTTATTGGGTTAAAAGTGAAAATAATTTAGGTGTAAATTCTTAATTGGATAGTTTAGCCTTAAAAAACCTTATAGAGAAAGATAGTTAGCCATTTTGGAGCTCGTTAGCAAAACACTGCAGAACTCACTGCTTGTGGGACTGCAACATAGGTAATAAAAAATAAACATTTGAGTCTGAACACGAAATACCATCTCGAGCGCTTCAATCCCAGCCTTGAGAGAGGCAGAGAAAAGAAGTCAAAGAATCAACAGCACACAAATGCAGCAGAGAATGTGGAAAACCTGAGAGCTGAGGCTGAAGGCTGTGACATGTATCTCTTGGAGCCAGGTGGAACGAGCTCTCAGAGATAAGTATCACACCCAAAATAGCTCGGCTACCTTAGATGGCCTAAAAAACAGCAGGATGGCTTCTGTGATAGTGTTAGAAACATGAAAGTTTTAATAAAGAGCAAAATAACAAATCTCTTAGCAGAGAAAAAGCCGAGCCAGGGTAAGAAAGTTCTTTGCCCTGCTAGAAACACCTCACAAAAGCAATTGCCTCCTTTGTTCTCTTCTTTTTCTGGGGAATTGCTTAGGCAGGACCTTTTGGCTTCTGTCCAATTGGCCATCCTTAAATTTGATGTGAAGTCCCCACGGTCTTATGAGGTGTCTTTTAACCAAATTAAGGAGAGAAACTCCTGGGCTGCTTTCCTTTTTACGGAGACCGAGGGTAACTTGTTCACTCCGTCAGCAGAAGGTGCCTTCCTACACCTACCTTGGGCCTGGTGAGGCGCAGCTCCCGCACCATCTCGAGGTAGAGCTTTTTCCAGACGCCCTGCTCGAAGGGCGTGGGGCAGAAGTGGAGGAGCCACCCGAAGCGCAGGCACTTCAGCATCCACAGCTGGTCCAGCTCCGACAGGTACTTCCAGTGCCAGCTCACCTGTGAATTCCCAGCCACGTGAAAAACCTTGGGGTTTCAAGCGCCCAACATTTTGGGTTTCTGTGCCGGGGATGTAATTCCCACATTTCCTTAAATGAATTAAGTTCTGCTGCACTGTTAATGCTCCATTTAAAGCTTTGATTAAAGCATTTAGACCTTTCAAGGCCTTCCAACTCAAGATATTCGGTGATTCTAAGGAATTTATTGTCATGGAGAGTTTGAGTAGCATCCACATGAAACGCTAGAGGAAGTTACTAAAGCAAGGCCTAGCCAAACTGAGATTATTATATATTCTTAAATAACATGGAATATTACATTAGCACAGTAATAATGTCACTGAAAACGAACTTATTGATTTAAAACCACTTTGGGCAGCATCTCACAGCATTTTATGGCATGCAAAGAGATTTTTGGAGTCTTAATCGTTTTGCTCCAAAGCCCATCTGTAATTTTCTGCTTCTCCACATCCAGCACTTGACCTTCGGGTTTTTAAAGGATCTGTTTTCCTTACAGGATCAAGTGTTGTCCTTTGCAAAAGCACAAGCCAATACCTCTCAAAGAATTAAGGGCTCTGCACACAGTGCAAGGTGTTTTAGAGGAATGTGATTTTTAGGAAGTACCAGGCTTCCTTTCTGGGAGTAATCAGCCCTGAAAATGCCACTTTTAAAGTGCTTTAAAACTGAGCATTTTAAATCACTCATCAATTCCATGAATCTTGGCCAGTCTGGCTTAATTTAGGATCCGAGGAACGAGCATCACTAAGCATTCACCTAAGCCTAAAAATCAGTGGGGTTTTTTTGGTTTTGTTTTGTTTTTTAACTGCTTTGTCCTGGCTTTCTGAACCCCAGGCAGGTGCAGGTTTTTTTTACCTGTGCACATCGACAGAGGCTCCGTGGGTCCAGGAAGGAAAAGATGTACAAGGACAGGACCCGAGGGAGCCTCGTGGTGAAATCGACGGCCTCGGTGGGGACGCGGGCCTGGAGCTGCTTGGCACAGAATTTCTGCTGGGACAGGGAGCAGCGTTCCAGCAGGTCCACCAGGATCCTCCTCCTCTGGCCATCTGTCCACTTGTCAAACTGGAAAAAAAAAAATATATAGGAGTTTCAGGTGCAGAGAAACCGGAGATTCAGCTTCTTAAAATAAAAGGAGGTGAGGGAAAGCACAGGAGCAGCAGCTTCTGGTGACTCACTGCAAGGGAACAGAGCGCTGGGAACAAATGGAGAGGCTACATGAAAAGAAACTCTGAAGCCACAGAATGATTTCTAATCCTCAAAGGATCCAGGACGGCCTAGGCCAGGACTAACTCAGGCTCCTGGGAGCAGCTCCAATACTTGGCTTCCCTCACGGAAATGAGGAGACTCGGATGGGTTTTTACAGGAGCAGGCCCCAATGATGAATTCATTGCTGTTTCCTTCTCCCCTGACACTTTCTAATCCTCAAAGGATCCAGGACAGCCTAGGCCAGGACTAACTCAGGCTCCTGGGACCAGCTTCAATACTTGGCTTCCCTCATGGAAAGGAGGAGATTCAGATGGGTAAAAACCCATCTGAGCAGG
>VXBC01008980.1:19446-29874 GCA_013399945.1 Ploceus nigricollis | reverse complement strand
CCCACCCGATTTCGCCCCGGGGGGGCACTTTGAGGACGGGCCGTGTCTCTTTTCGATGTAACCCCCGCAGGTTTTCCCTGAACGGAGCGGCCCCGCGGAGCTGCGGCGCATCCCGGGCCGGGGCCGGGCGCCCCCGGGGTTCCGCACCCACCTCGGCCCGGGAGCGGGGCCCGGGTCCCCGCCGCTGCCCCCGCGACTCGAACACCACCGGGAGTCTCCAGGAGCCTCTTTCAGCCGCAATTTGTTTTCAAAAGTTCCCCGCAGAGCACCGCTGAACTTTACACCCCGGCACCGGCACGGAGTGGGCTCGACCCCGTCGGAGCTTTCGGGGGAAAAGCGTGGAAAAATCTCTGGGATTTCGCCCAGTTGCGAGATATAAAAATTATACAATCGAATTTTTATTTTATTTTTTTCCCCCTAATTTTTGCCCTCCCTCCCGTTGTCTGTCTGCCTTTCCCCGGTCAGGCCCGGCCATCCCCGAGCCGGGTTGGGGTGCGGGTGTCCCCAAGTGGGACACACGCAACGAGTTCGCCCGTGCTCTACGAGACGGGACCGCGGGTGCCCCCCAGACCTCCGAGATGTCCTTGTTCCCCCTGCTCTGCCTTCTGCCACTTTTTGTTCCTTCTGCATTTTGGAAACCTTCAAACCCGCGTCTCTGAGCACCCCAAAAGCTCTCTGGGGCTCGGGGAGTTGGAGACAGAAGCCGGGGAGGGGCCGGGGCCGGTAAAACATTGAGGGAACGGGAGGAACCGGGTGTTTTCCGCCGCGCCGTATCCCCGTGCACCGCCAGCGCACGAGCCTGGTGCAGTCATTTTATCCACAATATCGACAATCTATATCCTATACATAATATATATAGAAAGCGAGGGGATTTATTTTATATAAATGCGATTTTTAAAATACATACTAGATATTTTTAATTTTTCCCCTTCTGTTTCTCTGTTTCCCGCAGATATTTTCCTGTCTCTTCAGGCTCCTTCACCCGCCTCGGGAGAAGCCTTTTTCCTGTCTCTGCTTTTTCGCTAAGATCCCGGCTTTGGACACTTCTCCCGCCGCTGCCGAGGGCAGGGGGAAGGCAGGGCCTTGTGCGATCTGCAGAGCGCCCGGGGAGCGGGAGCGGCCCCCGGTCCCGGCGGCTCAGCCCCGCAACAGGTACCGGGGACCGGGTACCGGGGTGCCCCTCCCCGGGGCTGCGGGGACCGGCCCGGCCTGCGGGAAGAGCCGTGGGAGGCAGGGCTGGGGGCAGGAAGGGCTGCGCTGAGGGAAAATGGGAAATGAAGCTGGAAGGNCCTCCCACCGAACCCTGCCACCCCCCCGCGCACAAAGCCACCCCCGGTCGCAGATGCCACCCAAGAGCCAGCCTGGCTGGGGCACGAGGTGCTGGCACCCCTTTGCCCGTGACCTCCTCTCTCCCGCAGCAGTAATTGCTGCTGTATTTATCCAAACTGGGAGGGGGTGCCAGAGAAAGACTTCGAAGAGTAATTTTCCGGGAATTCTCCTCGGTGTAATTGTCTTGATAATAAATCCAGACGCTTAGCCTGTGTATGAATTGCTTTTTACCATTTTCATTTATTATTGAACACAGTGGGGAGAGGGGGAAAACGCAACATGGCTCTTTCTTGTGAGAGAGAAGGGGCGAAGGGGCTGAGGAGACAATTTCTCTGCAGATCCGGGAAACCTGGATGTGTTTGTTCATCATCCTGCTCTCTGCTTTGCTGGGTTTTTTCTCCCTTTAATACTTAGCCCATTTCCCCACCCCCCACTTTTTTGGGGGTTATTGAAAACTAATTAAATAACCCGTTAGCTAACACGTTAAATTAAGATCCACTCTTGGATTTAATGATGTCTCCGGAAGAATTGACAGAAATGTGAAGACAGACCGTCAATAGATTCCTTCCCCTGGTTAAAGTGTATAAATGTGATTAAAACAGATCTCCAAGAAGGGTGTCCCGGCACACAGGGAGGGAGCCAGCGGGGCACCCGTGAGCTCTGGGAGGAAACATCTCCTGAAGTGGCTGCTGAGTGGGGACGTGGATGGTAGGACAAGATTGCTGCTCCCTGGAAGACGAGAAACCACCCTGAGCCATGATTTGGGCTGGAGGGAGAGCCTGGAAAAAGCTCTGGGGGAGAGGGGAGCATCTCACAGCCACTCCCAGGCTCAGCAGCAGAGCTGCTCCTCCATCCCCGGCCCTCGCAGCGCCCCAGGGCAGCTTTGTGCCACCAGCACGGCCGCAAAGCTGAGCCCAGGCGTAAAGCTGAGCCCAGGCGTGCAAACAGCCGGCGTGGTGAGCACACACCCACGGCTTTGTGCCTAAGCTCTCAGGTAAAGGTTACCTTAGCATCCAGGCTGGAAAAAATCAATGGCTGATACAGCATGAGACTCGGAGAGACAACATACATCTATCACTTAGGGATTCGATGGGCTTAGAATAGTCTTGTCAACAAATGATTGTTTAAACAGAATATCTCAACTGTTTATGGCACCCTTAATCCATACATCTGAGCACCACTGGAACAAGTCGGGAGCATGGATTGCTCTGTGGAAACCTCTGTCGTTAGGTCCGCGCCTGCAGAACACTTAAGCATGTGCTTAAGTCTCTTAGACTTCAAATTAATCATGTACTTAAGTGTTTTGCTCGGCCAGGCCTGGCTTAAGAACAGGGAAATACCTGTCATTATGTTAATGGATGAAGTTTTTGTTTCCTGCTCTTCATTTGTAAAGGGCTGTGCTCACACGTGTGCTCTGGACACGGAGGCTCCCGGCTGATTTATCCAGTGTGCAAACAGCCGGTGCCACCCGGCTCTCCAGCTTATTCACAGCTCTTCCTTCTCCCCTGGGCACTGCAGTCCCTCGTGGGGCACCTCAAGGAGGCCTTTCAGTGGAAAGGGGGGTGGTGGGTGAAAACCCCCGGGGGCTGGGAGTTAAATCTTGTGGAGAGGGCTGAAAAAAAGCTGCAGGAGAGTGGAGAGGAAGAAGAAGCTGGAAAAGCACCACAGACCTGGAGCAACAGCTCTGATGTTCACAGGGACCTGAGCAGGGAGAGAGAAGTTCCAGGTCCAACCACCCTGGAGATCTTCTGTGGAGCCCCCCAGAGCCCCCNCTGCTCCATTTGCATCTTGCAGTTCATTGTCCAGTTCCAGCTCCAGCCCCTGCAGTCCCATCCTGCTTGTTTTTCTCTCTCCAGCCCACGTTGTTTGTGCTCTTGGGCTGAGATTTGGATCATTTGTCCTTGGTCCCCAGCTGGAGAAGGAATTGTTTTGTCTCCCTGCTCTGTGCAGAGAGCTCACCATCCCCTGATATGAAGCTCAGACCCACACACTAAAGCAGCACAGAACCTGAAAAATATAAAAGCTCAAACCTGAGGCATCAGGTGGCTCGGCTGTGACGTGGGAAGTGGCAGAGCCACTGTCCCTGAAAGTGTCCCAAAAACCCGTGCAGATGTGCTCAGGGCTGTGTTCAGTGCTGGGTGTGGTTGATGGTTGGAACTGAAGATCTTGGAGAGCTTTTCCAACTTAACTGACTCCATGAAGGTCCAGCAGTGCCTCTCCTTGCATCCATCTCCTGTCCAGCCTGGCAGGGGGGTCTCTGGCTGTGGGCTCAGCTTCTCAGCACTTGTCTCATGTTAATCACAACAAACTCATCACCTTGGGCAGGTGAAGCTTCCGTTTCCTCCCCCAAGCTTCCAAGTGGATTTGAAAGGAGTCCCTCAGGTGTTCAGGGGCTTTGCAAGGGAACAGGAACTTTTAGAAACAGGTCCTGAAAAACAAAACCTTCAATGTCACTCCTAAAAATGTAGAATGAATTTTCTTTTCTGCAAAACTATTAATCTCACATTGTCAAGGGTCTCTCTCCTTCCCACTTGCAGCCCTCCTCTTCCTTCCTCTCCTTGATGTTCTCAGAGAATCCCAGAATGGTTTGGGTTGGAGGGAACTTAAAGCTCATCCAGTGCCACCTCCTGCNGCCCTTTAGGCCCTGCAAGGGGCTCTGGGCTCTCCCTGGAGCCTTCTCTTCCCCCAGTGAACATCCCCAACTGTTAAGCCAAGCCCCTGGTTGATGTTTCACCCCTGATGGTCTCACTGGAGGGGACTGGGGTAATTCTGTCCCAAGATGTCACCTCCCTCTCTTCCTACAAAATCCACGTCCCAAGCTCAAACCCAGCAGCAAATTCCTGAGCCCATGGAGACCTTCACCATCCCCAGATGAAACCTGGGCTGGTGTCCATGGCAGTCAGGGGGAGGCTGGGGCAGGGATGGCCACAGTGGGGACACCACCAAGGGCTCGAGCCAGCAACCAAACCCAGCCCAGCCCCGTGGGATCCAGCAGCTGCTGGAGCTGTTCAGACCCAGAGAGCTGGGAAAAGGTGGTCAGGAGTGCTGGCAGCATCCACCCTGCCTGGATGCTGCAGCTGAGGAGCAGCCCTGGAGGTTTCTGTGGCAGGGAGGACCAGGAATGTTTCCCTGAGACTCGGCTCAGCTCTCGGGGCCAGCGCAGAGCTCGTCAGATATCGAGCAGGGCCGTCAATGCTGCAGCTCTAAGTGAAAGCAAAAATCAGTTAATGGTCTTGCCGAGCCCTGCCCTGGGCGTGGGGAGTCCTCCCAGAACCCGGGGCTGGTGATTTGTGAGGGGCTGCTTAGCAAAGTGATCGCTCAGCAGCCCTGAGCGTGTGTATAAAACAAAACAACCCCAAATCCCAGCGGGAAGAGGGAAATCACTGCCCCGACTCAGGAAGTGCTGCTATTCATCAGAGCCTGTGAGTACCTGCTTAAACCCCCTGGGAATTTGGAGAAGGGGTTTGGGATCTGACAAGATCCTCCTTCTGTGAGGATTTATGGGAATTTGAATGTCTTCATGCAGGAAAAACCCCCAAGAAATGGAATAAAGAAATCCCAACCATTACAGACATCGTCAGTCAAGGCAGGGGGTTCTGACAGGCTTTAGAGCAGCAGCTAAATTTAAGTTCGGGCTGTTTTTCAAATTTCCTTTTAGTGTAAATTAATCATGATTTTAAAACAAAAATAAAATCACACGGGGCTGGAAGAGGAAAATGATTCCTTTGGAAATGCTGAAGTGGGATAATCTGATGACTCCTGCTCTTTTCATATGGCCAAGGAAATGTTTGAAAAGGGACATTTCAGGAGGCAGTGGCTCCTTTGGAAGAATGATTTCTTTTGATAAAGTGACATTTTTCTGCTTTTCCAAACTTTTGGAGTATCCCTGACCTCTGCTTGGTGTGGAAAGGCTTCAGATGTTCCCAGGGACAGAGCCCTGCATCAATAAGGCTCTCAACTTCTCCTCCAAGGTTTGTGTCCTGCCTTTCCTCTGGGTGGAAAAAAAATAGTGTAGGACAAGAAAATTCAAAAGGCAACTGCAGAGGAGGAGAAAATTGCAGCAGCAGAGTCAGGAGGACTCCTCACAACAAAGGATTTGCTGCCTTTGACCACCCAGAATGGGGAATTCCACCCTGCCTGGATGCCTGGGTGTAAAGTCTGAGTAACTGCCTTGGCCTGAGTTATGCTCAGCTCTTCAGGATGAAAAACTACTGGAATTTTTAATCTACATTAAGATAATAATTTATCTTTCAGTATCATAATATATCTTTAAAATAGGAGAATAATCTATCTTTAAGATGGGATAATAACACTCATGTCCTCTGAAGCTTCTTCCTTGGGCTGAAGGTCAGATGAGGGTCCATAAAGCTGCCCACGGTGTTCAGGGGTTCAGATCAAAGCCCCTCCTCGTGGATTTCTTGTCTCCATTGTGAGCCAGAGCCCACCCAGATGTGAGGCAAGCCCTTGTGGACTCACCTTTCCAGCAGGAAAATCTTCTCCCCCCAGTCTGACCAGGAACTGTTGTGATGCAGAGCCCCAGAGCTGAGTGTTGAACCCCAAAATTAATCGAAGGGGTGACCCAGGGAACAGCTGGCCCAGTGACAGTGTGGGGGATCCTGGGCTTTCCTGGAGCCAAAGAGGTGCTGATGGCTCAGGGTTGGGGTCAGAACTCCCCTGAGCCAGCTCTGAGCTCGTTTTCCATCTCTGGGTGTGAATCACCTCCTGTGGGAGCTGATCAAAGGGGTTGGCTTTGGTGACCCCACAGAAATGTGGCTTTTCCCAGCACTTGTGGGAGCCCACCTGCCCTTGTGGGAATGAAGCCACTTCCCATGGGTGTCTCCCAAGGGGAAACATCCACTTGGGAGCACTTGTGGTCCAGCATTGACCCCTCTGTCCTCTGTCCATGTGAGATAATCACAAAACAAGGGTTGCAAACCCTGCTAGGAACAGTTTGGGCTCTGAATGCCACCTCCTGCAGGGACTGCAGTGACAGACACACACGAGGTGCCTCCATCTGGAGTGGGGTGGAGCCAGAGCAGCATCAATACCTGCACAGCAAATACTCTGCAGCACCTGGGAAAGCACCTCCCCAGCTCTGATTGCATCTGATGGAGGAGCAGCAAAACCTGGGCACTGCTCTGAGGATGAGCTGCTGTTGGGGAAGCCGTGGGAGCCAGAGCTCCGAGCCTCCCGTGGCCATTAGGATTTGCCTAACGAAGGGCTCTTTGGGAGGAGGGATGGACCTTGTCTACACACAAAATTGCAAGCCAAAATTGGTCTTGTGTAGACACTCTTAAATCATTTTAAAGCAGGTTGGTATTGGTTTGTATAATTCGATTCCTTTACCAAAGCGAAGCGAAATCGATGCAAATGGGGTTTACATTGATCCCAGTACATCCGCACAAAGGTTTTGCCCCAGTTTAATGAAATCAGTTTAAAAAGACACCTTTAGCTAACCTGGCATAACTTTGTGTCCAGCCAAGGTGAGGGACACAGGGAGAAGGGAGGACAGGAGCGAGCTGTGCCCCAAAAAGCGGCGGTGACGGGGAGCAGCGGAGCCTGGCGCAGAGGCTGCGGTGGCGAGAAGTGATAAGGAATGGGTCAATAGAGTTTTCTCAAAGATTTTTTTTTTTTAAAGAAAGGTTAAATGTGAGGTGATATCGATTTCCCTTTTCTCCTCGTCCCTCCTCTCGCCACCCCCCAGCCCCTTCTCTTCCTCCCTGCCCTTTCCCCACCTCCCACCACCCGGAGCCAGCCTTGGAGGAGGACTCGCAGCCCAAAGTGGCCAAGTGACCAGGGAGGACCACGGCGCGGCCGCGGCGCTGGCCAATGGCCATCCCAAGGAGCCCCTGTTGCTTAGCAACCCGCGGCCGAGAGAGGCAGGGAGCGCAAAAAGATGGATTTTCAGATTGCAGCAGCCAAGCAGATCAATTCTGCAACATGGGCTACAGTGGCCAAGCGGAATCTCTCTTGCTCCCAGCAGGTATTGATCCAGCCATGCTATAGGCATTGAATGAGCTCTAATAAGTCCTGAGTAAACAGGAACAAGGACTTAAGTGATAGCCCAGCAGTCAAACATCAACTCCCTTTGTCTTCTTCTTCCTCCTCTTCTTCTTCTTTTTTTTTTTTTTTTAATTGCTGAAGGGTTTGCGAGAAAAGGACAATAAAGTTTATTGATAGAAAAATAGAGTCAGAATATCACTTCCTTCTCAGCCTGGGAGGGTTTGGAGGGGGAAAAAAGTCCCTGCCTTGAAATTCCAGGTTGGCTTTGGAGAGCAGTGACCTGTGGACACACATGGTGAATGTGGCTCCCAGCTCCCCTGAGCTTCCCTGGGCATGGCCAAAACTCAATGGCAAGGTCTTCCAAAGGGAATTTTAATGGAATCCCAGACTGGTTTGGGTTGGGAGGGACAGCAGAGCTCACCCAGTTCCATCCCTGTGCCATGGATACCTTCCACTAGAGCAGGTGGCTCCAAGCCCCATCCAGCCTGGCCTTGGACGTTTCCAGGGATGGGGCATGGAAGTCATAATGGAAACCATGGAGTTTTTCCAGGGACAGCCTCGTGTCCAGAGCTGCCCATTTGAGGCAGACACGGCAGTGAGCACATCCAGGAGTCTGCACTTCGGGTGGAATCTCCTCCAGATCTCCAGGGAGGAAAGGAGAGGTTAAACCTCCTGGCAGGGAGGTGTGACCCAGGCCAGCCTTGGGGAAGGGGCTGGGAGCAGGGAAATGACCCTTTGGAGATGCCAGGGCAGGCAGCAAAGCTGGCAAAGAGCTGGAAGGACTTGTCCAGAGCTGGGGGATGCTGAGGAAAAGGAAGCAGCCGAGCTGGCCTTGGCTGTGAGAGCTTTGTTTGCTGAAGGGAGATGCCCAGTGTGGGAGTGGAACCAGGCAAGGAGGAGTCTGGGCTGGTCGAGGACTCTGAGGTCAAAGAAAGGAGCCCAGGATGGCATTTTGGGGGACATCACCGAGCTTGAAGGACCTGACTGTAAAGGAAATGTGAGGTTGAGACCAAGGAAAAGCCCTAAATAACTCAGGTGACAAAAATTTGACTTGGCAGCTCCCAGGCACTGGGAAAAGTCTCTTGAATGGTTTGACACAAACCCTCAATGGCTTGGACTTCCCCAGCTGCCCTCGACTCAGGGCTGCAGTGCCCAGCCCTTTGCAGCCCAAGAGCCTGGAGAGCAAACACCCCATGGCCATGTCAAAATCTGCTGCCCTGTCCTTGTCCCTGTCCCTGTCCTGGTCCCTGTCCTGGTCCCTTTCCCTGTCCCTGTCCCTATCCTTGTCCTGGTCCCTGTCCTGGTCCCCGTCCCTGTCCCGGTCCTGGTCCCTCTCCCTGTCCCTGCCCTGTCCCTGCCCTGTCCCTGTCCCTGTCCCCCCTCCACCCCATTGCTCCCGTGCTGTAGGAAATGGATTTGTAGAGAATTTTTAAAGTTTGATAGAAAGTTTTCATCCAGGTGCACACTGTGTGAGCTTTCTGCCAGGCTTTGAGAATTCTCTACAAATCCAGTTCCTACATTTCCCCCTCTCTCTTGAGAGATTAGACACAATCTTCTGTCACAATTATCTTCTGGTTGTGATGGTGTGAATTATAACATCTGTATTGTCTCACCCTTCAAAGGAGACTGAAAATGGAATAAAAGTTTTTAAAACACCTCTCAGTTACCCCATCTCTGCATCAGAAAAGGGCTTAATCCAACACCATGCCTCCTCCTGCAGTATCTCCACCCCCTTTTCCTTCCCCTCCCTGCAGTGAGGAGCCCCCCTGGCTCAGGACTCTCCATCTCCTGCTCCCTGTGCCCCAGCTTTACCTGTTCTCTCCTCAATTTCCTTAATCTCTGCATATTCCCACCTCTGTGTCTGTGCACAGTGAAGCCTCCAGCCCCTGCTGTGTCCCATCTGAGGAGCTGCTGCCACAGGGAGGACCAGGATCCCATCCCAAGGGCTGGATGCTGCTCTGCCTGGCCGTTCCCAGGTGACACCAATTGAACCCCTGGAGCTGCTCCAGGTTTGTCCTGGTGTAACTGTGTCATGGTTTTAAATGTAAAATCCTGTACCCCCAAAAGAACCTTTTTTATACCCTTTTTAGTTTCTCCAGTAAACTGAGCATGTTGTTATTTTCATTGTAATGTTATGTTTTATTATTCCATTGTTAATTAAAAGCATTTTTCTGTTATCCTGTACCCCCACTACTTTATCTTTCACCTAGTCCTATCTCACAACAAAAACCAGGTACATTAGTAATTAACCAACCCCAAACCCACCACACTCTTTAATACATTAGCTAAAAAACCCTCAAAATTAACAAAACCTCAAATTAAACCAAAACCACGACAAACTGGGACCACAGGCAGGGCTGTCTGCAGCCATTATGGGCCTGGGGAAATGAGAGCTCTGTGCTTGCACTCCTGAGCTCTCCCAGCCCACATTTCAGCAGCTCCATCCTAACAGGGCTGATAATTAATTGATCTGATATGAAGGTGGCTGCCCGTGCTCCTGGCCACAGCTCAGCCCCGGTTAAAGGAGTGAGTCTGAGTTCTGAGCACTGACAGGGAGCCAAAGGGAGCTCTGGGCAGGTGCAGGGGTGTGTGGTGCCCCTGGGGGTGTTTCTGAGCCATGGGGCTTCCTTACTCTGGGGTGGGAGAAGGAGCAAATAGCCAAGCACTTGCCCATCCCCAAAGATATTTGCAATTTTCCAGGATGAGGGAAGATTTAGATGCTTTTTCTGAAGGTTTCTGCATTTCAAAGTAATATCAGAAAGGCTTGAAGCTTAATCTTTGTTACCCAGGAGGCTCCAGGAATCAGGAAAAAGGAGGGAAAAAATCGAATCAATCCTGCAGGATGAATTTATTCCCAGGGGGGTCCGAGGCACCAATATTTGCTCTCCCCTCCATTAAAGGGGTAACACCAGAACCCCCTCATGTGTCAGCACAGGAGCTGCAACAGCAACACGGGGGAGGTGAAATCACCTGGAGGGCTGGGAGGAGAACTCCTGATGGTTCCAAACAGCCCCTGTTGTTTGCCAGGGCCCTCCTGCATCCCTTGGCTCTGGGGGCTGGGGATGCAGGGAGAGGGGCTGGGATGCCGAGCAGGTG
>VXBC01008979.1:113234-181393 GCA_013399945.1 Ploceus nigricollis | reverse complement strand
CGCTCCGACACACCCGCCGGCGGCCACCGCCCGTCGGCCCTCGCCCCGGTAGCGCTTCTTCCTCTCGTGTTGCTCCTTTCTGACCCCACGCACTTCGTGCCCGCTCCCTCTTCCACCACACGGCCAGGCAGCATCGGGTGCTTTCTCGAGGCACCGGGACGGACACTGGGGCGGGATCTCCCGCCTGCCCCCTCAGCCCCGCTCCCGGCACAGCTGCCGTCCGCCCCCAGGAGCCGGTCAGGACTCCAGCCAAAGCAGTGGATTTAGGAATCTGGGATAACCGGTAAATATGGCAACGCACGTAACTGTTGTTATGCTCTAAAGATTTCAGTATGAGACAGGCACCTAGACAGCTCTTTCTGAGACATATGCAAGTTTGTTTTTATAAAACCGATGTAATTCTTTCAGCATTTAAAGTAGTTCTTTGAAGTGAGCTCCCTGAACACAAGGTTCGTTTGTGAAGAACTGGCAGGTGTTTCATTACACACACACGCACACAGACACCGGGAGCTGCTTCCTTTCCCCCAGCATACCTGATCTCTGTGCTCCATGCAAGACCCTCCTTCAGCTTTCTCTGGCAAACTTCAGGATGATGCTGTCTTTGGAAACTGTTAAAAATAAAAACATAGGCACCTTTGTGGTGATCTGGTTTGGATATTTTGTTTTGAAAGCTTTTTAAGGCCTGTTTTAACAAAGGTCTCTGCCCATGGGCACTTGATAAAATACAATGCAATATGAAGGCTAACCTTGTCACCTGTTCAGTTACCAGTTTGTTGTATTTCTCTTAAATATATTATTGCAGAAGTATGGTTTCACAGCCTCTGCCAGATACAAAGTAAGAGATTCTGTGTGGCGTTTGGAAAGGAGACAGCTCCTCGCACTGAAACTGTGGTGGTGAGTGCTGCAGGCCCATTTCTCCCAGGAATGGTCTTTAAATCCTTGTATTTCCTTCTCTGTTGCTTGACTTCCTCCTTCCTCTTTTCCAACACAGTTGCTGTTGTTCTCATGGTGATGATACTTAGTGCTGTGTTTGCCTTCTGGCACAAACGTCTGGAGAAAGATAGCTGTTTTCTGAATCGGTGGGCATCCACAAACAGTATCACCTAAGTTGTGCTGTCTCGAGAAGAATGGACCCATGGGAACGTAGGAAACTTTGTCACAACAAGAGTTTGTTGCATTGGGTGACACAAACTTAGAACTCTTGTGAGGATAGTTTAATGATGGGATAATAACAAGGAAAAGACAGACACGATAGGTAATAATATTAATGGCCCTTTGGCCATATTTTATAGTGCCCCACACACTTTGCTTGCTTTACCTGCTGGAGTTTGAGTTTCCACAGACAATGCTTTAAGAGAAAGGGAATAATTTAATTTTTTTCCCAAGACTAAGACCTGTTAGGTATCTGTGATACAATGATGTATCTAGAAGTCCCATACCAATATTTTGTTTCCTGGCATAAAAAATCTCCATAATCACAGAAGAGATACTTGTTAAGGTCAGGATTTGAAAAACACAGAGAATGAAGGCTTCAAAAGGATTCTTTTTTTTTAATTGACATCCAGAAAATGTATGAACATCTTGAAAACAGCTTTAGCCATTTGCAAGCACCTGTGGGAAAGTAAAATAAGTTTCCTTGAGTCTGAGTTTTACAGAAAGCTTCTTCTTTCATACTGGAGACAGTGTTCCTTTGAATGATGGCACCAGAAAGATGTGGAGGACCAGCAAGGAAATACTGAACATATAAGATATGCAAGATTTATTTTATTAACACTGTGCACGTATCTTGGAGAGTGAAGGAGCCACTATGTCCTTGTAATATCTCATCCTAATTGCAGTGGCTGTGCTTTAGCTGTCTTTGTGTAGCAAATGGAGAAGGAAAACTGCTTTCACCTCATCTGTCCCAATACTGGAAAATATGCTGGTTCACTTCCAAGATAAAGTTCAACCAAGGGCCACCTGAGGGTAAGATCCTGTTCAACTACAAAATAATCCTTAGGCTGGAACCCACAGAAGAATGCATATTGCATCTCCCACCATGGCTAAAGGAACTCAAGACGCTTGGTAAAGCTCATTACTGGGCCCATAAGCAAAAAAAAAATCAAACTCTAAAATAAAAAATTAGACAACGTCTCTCCCTTGTTTTCGTCTATGGAACACATTAGTCTGAAATTAAAGCAATAACATGTTTCCAAATTCAATGTCCAAACCATCTGATAACTGGAACTTCTGGGCTTCTTCCCTTGTAGAGCAGCATGCAAGTTAAATCTGAAATGCCTGTATTTTATATAGACCACATTTAAAATGCAAACATGTATAAAAATGCTATGATGTACAAAACTCTAGACAGCTATCCTTATGCTATGCATCAGTTCCAGAAAACAACTGGAAATCCCTTGGAAAGTTTGATGTAATTACATCTGACTGTAAATCTTTGACTGTTTTAATATACTCAGGTGACGTAAATAACATTACACAGAAAAAAAATGAATTTAAAATAATTAAGAAAGATTATTTGTCTCAAGATCAGTTTCTCTGAGAAATTACTACTCTGAAAAATCCTGTATGCCTTGTTCTACAGCCATAATCTTTGTATTTCCACATTGTAAATACTCCATGGTAAATTGCAATGGAAGCTCGGCTTGGCTCAAGTTCTCCTGGCTCTGTGGTACTGCTTCTTGGTTAAGGAAATGGATTTAATTCTCAGTTTTTGTCATTCTATGCTTTAATTTACAGATGATTTATATGTGCCCTCTGCTAGTTTAATGGTGACTTTTCTTCTATGTGAATTTCTGTCATGCTCAAACAACTAATTTACAGACACAAGGGATATGTTGCCAATTGTCCTTTAAAATCTCTCAACCAAACACTCTTTCAAGAGGTGTAAATGAAGATGATGGAAAATCCTGTCAGCAATTCAAATGAGGTTTGCTTGAACTGAGTTGCTCCTTTCCTCTGGTGTTGTGCCAAGCAAGTTGTCTGAGCATGGCCTGAAGCTGCCCTTCCTAGATTGGCTGGCACTGACATGTATTAGCGGGCTTCATGTGCTTTAGGTGGGAGGTGAGAGCTCATTAAAGCATTGAATTTATGATGCAGTAGTGATACAGTAGTGCAGATCAGCCACGATGTTCACGTGCAATAGTTTCCTATTCCTCTGCTATTTTCTCAGGGCTTCTGGAAGCAAGAGCAGGTAGCAGTTAGTAATAGCCTGGATGAATTGTGGTCAGTTGCACTGATGTGTTTGAAAAGTGCCATTTGGTGTATTACGGCCCAAATAAATCTGCCACTCAGTTTGTGAATTGCCCATGCAGAAATACGTGTCGGACATGCTTTTTGAAAGTAAAATTGTGATGCCTCAAAATAACACCCTGAGGCATGGGTTATTTGTGAAAATTGCTTGTAGAGGGTGTTCCTGAAGTTAGAGTTTGGATTCAATCTTTTGAAGTCACTGTTAATTCAAAATAGTTATAAAAAGCTATAGAGCTGCTTTGTGGAATTAGGTAGCTATGGCCAATATGAGTCTCCACCAAAACTGGGCAATCATTGCCCTCAAAATAGGTGTGTAAAAAAGTACAGGCAGCAAGGTGAAGCTGGGGAATTATGACAAGGGGAGATGAAGAAGGAAGGACAGGGACACTAACAGTTTGATCCTGAGAAACAGCATAGAGAAAAATCTGAAAGCCAGAAGAGGCCTGGGATTACGATAAAATTAACCATCTCAAATACTTTGATTCTTTGTATGTGAGGAAATACAATTCTATGCTTTTCCTAATAAATAAAAACATGCACTTGTATTCTCAATTTCTTCCTTTAACAAAGCATTCCATACACCAGCAAATTTTCTTTAAACTCTGAAATCAAAAAAGGTATGAGTTGCATCAGCAGTCTTGTGGAGACTGCATTCAACAGCAGTGCTGGAGTGACAAGCAGAGATAACATCTTAGCTAACCTCCAGATTCAGTCAGCCATAAGCACATTGTGAACCTTTTTTTTTCTAACTACCAAGTTGATGCTATTTTTAAAAAAACCCACATACAGATTATTTTCAAATGAAGACATTTAAGTGTAGCATTTCATTAAAGAAAAAAGTGACAACATATACTTTAGCTTTCTATTTAATCTTAAATCACATAACTAGATTATTGCAATATTCTTTAAATTCAGAAGTCCCTTTCTCAAATGGCAGCGAAAATAGCTTTTCTCGTGACTGTTTAACTTCTAAGAAAGCTACTTTTTTTTGCTCTTTTATGTCAATCCTTCCCATGCACTGTCATCATTTTACCAGGGTAATAGTCTATTTTCTTTCCTTCTCTTTCCCTTTCTTCAGTATCTTCTGTAATTTTCTTCACTGAGGGAAAAGTTCTTGATTCTGCTGATCAGGGCACAACTGCTTGAGCAGGTTAAGTTTTGGGAGACTAAGACTAAAGAAGTGATGGACAAATCCCACATACTTAAATTTCTATTTAGAGTGAGTAGGTATTGAAGTTGGGCTTTTACTGTGCAGAGCAGTGGACAAATTCTTTGTCTGTATTTACAGATACTTGCATTTGAGTAAGGTTATGTAAAAAAGGGGTTAATACGAGAAAGAATTCAAAAATAGTTTGAAGGCTGGAGAAAAAGCCTTTTTTTGGCTGAAGAGTTCAATCATAATAACTTAAAAGTGACATCATTACAGAATAAGCACATTTATGCAGGTATTCAAACCAATCTGTTACCATACATGGTGATCTAATGATCTCTTCTGGTGTGGAAAACATGACTTTACAGGAAAGTAGCTCTGCTTGAAGAGCGTGGGCCACCTTGCCTGTTTATTGTCAAGGAGTTCAATATGGTCAGGGTCCCTGTGCAGTCTGCCCTACACTGAGTCTGGATGGATATTCGTGAAAATAAAGAATTGGAAACAATCCCGAGAAAAAAAAACATTTGTGGCTGCTTTCTTGCCTGAAGCTTTGGGTTTCTGAAGAGGCGTAATAACCACTCCAGGAAGGTTAACTGTTTGGAGTTCAGGGAAAACTGTAGGATGCCTTACCTGCAACCCCAGACATCAGGCTTGTCATCAGTTTAGAGCCAAGCTTTTGAGAGTTGTTCAGAAGGAAAACAAACTGTCAGTTGGAAGGAGAGCTCAAGCCAGTCAAGAGAGCTGTGTAGCACCTTAGACTTCACCATGCTGAAGTTATCCTCTTGTAAGACAATGGGTTGAAATAATGAATAATAAAAATGTGCCTCTGCCAAAGTTTTTCAGCATCCTTTAAATGTCTCTTTTTTCTGTACTTCTGTGAGATTCACTCCTGCTTCCAAAGTTTTCCTGCTGCTCTAGAATTGACAGCTGATGAAAAATATAATTAGTATTAATTACTAAAGAAGCACAAAGGAAGGAAGAATAAATCTCATCCTTACTGGACAGAATCAGCTCTGGTGGTTCAAGAGCCAGGGCACACAGAACAAGAACAGAGCTGCTGTTATTGAAAAGCTTCACTTAAGACCAAAGCTGCCTTGTGTTCAGGCTGTCTTCACCTGCTGTGTGGCAGTCTGAGGGCAGAATTAAAAACACAGCTATGCTTCAGGCAAGAGCTGCATCCCTCCTGATCTGTTCTAAAGCTGATGATGTGATGGAGGTGTAATGTTAGTTGCAAAGCAACAAAGTGAGCATTAGCAACAGAGGAAAACTGTGAAAGGGGAGAGCTTGAGAGACAAAGATGATTAATTGAAAAATAGTCAGTTTGATAAAACATTGTGCAAACTTTGCCTCATGTGTGTTCCATATCCTCTATGTTTTCGTCTGACTCCTTTGTCTGCCTTGCCTCTGTGTACCACAGTGCTGAGATAGCCAGTTTCTTCTCAGCCTGGAATCTGACACTGAGTTTGATGTAGTTTCATTAAACACTGTTCCTGTGATTCTCTATAAACTTTGCATCTTCCATTCTAAGGTTCAGTAAGATGGCTGTAGCAGTGTTGTCGCTGTGGAGACAGGAGCACCAAGGTTTGAACAGAGTTAGTAACCAGAAATATTGTGAAGATATGTGAGTAGTGCTGCTTCATATCTGAGTATTACTCCTTTGTCTTCTGTTGCTTTTCACCCATGGCCATCTACACATACTGGAATAGCTTCATTTCAGGAGTGTCCTGTTCCACAAAAATATCTCTTTCAATTAATCCATGTTTTATAAAGGTAGTGATGAAATCTTGCAGAATTTGAAATGTTCAGCCATATTAGCTCCTCCAGTGAGCATAATTGTCCCTCTTTCATTCAACAGAGCATCTCCCCTTACTCTAGATTATTTTTTCTCAGTTTGTGGCATTATTTCTCTAGGACAGATTAAATGAAAGAGTTGGTAGGTTGCAACATGGGAAAAAAATAGCCAGCCTCACTACTGCTTCTATTTGATTTCAACAAAGACATTTTTTATACCTTTCACTGTGGCTACTAGCTTTTTTTTTTTTGTTTTGGTGTGCTAATTAAATCAAGGCAGTAAAACTATTGTGTTAAAAATAGAAGTAAATAGAAACATAAAAAACTATTCATTGTATACAAAGAGTAAATATAAGCTCTCTGAATTTCACAGCAGATATCTTGCTTGGCTCTTTGTTATTTAATGTAACTGTTATGTACATATGAATAGGATTAGGACAGTCACATGCAGATTTAACAAATGATGGCTCTGAGCTGAATTAAAGGCATGAATTAATTTTCTTTTATCTCATGCATCATTAAATATTGCTGTCTACTGATTATCTATATAATACCTGTCACCTGATAGCAACCACGGTCGTTATGGTAATGTCAAGATTATAATTATAGTCCCTTCTGCAATGTAGTCATACTATGCTAAAAAAATCCTTGAGATGATAGTGTCCCATGCTTGGTATCAGCCCAAACACAAATAATTTTGAGACTGTTGAGGGGAAGATATTTTGTTACTAAGTTATTAACATTCAAGAATTATGTACTTACATGTACATACATGTGTATTTAATTACAAAATATGTAGCCTTTTGAGCTATGGCTTTATTCATTTGAGATAGACAAAACTTGTCAGAACTTCATATCCCTTGACGAGCATCCCTTTGGCTGAGTTTGGGAATTTAGGAATATTTTTTAAGTGGAGTTATTGCTCAGAGAAATCTTTGTTTGGCAGTATGTGTCAGAGTGGTGGATGAGCCCACACCCTTTTGTAGTAGAGCACATGGTGCCCTAGGTGTTCTGGCTGCTCCTCCCAAGGTCTCTGTAGTGTCAGGAGCTGGTGAGCCCTAATGCCCAGAAGCTAAACTGGAGATCAGGACTCCTGGGAGACACATGTTTACAAGACTCCACAAGGTTGTGGGTGGCAGAGAGAATGTGGTTTCCCAGAGGATAAAATAGGTCTGATTTCATTTGTAGAATGTACAGCACAACTTTCAGAAAAAAAAATTAAGTCATTATCTGGTAGCTTATGCAAATTTTATTAATTCAGTTGGCCTATTTTCTTTTAGATTTCAGAGACAATTTTTATTTAATTATAAAGAAAAAGTATTTTCTCATAAGTATACAAATGTATAAATAATCTCTTCCCAAATGTAAAAAAGGTTCTAGGAAAAGCATATTGAGGAATCTGTGTGAAAGCAACTTGTGGAGCAAGTAATTCAGAATAAAAACCCACTACACGTAAAACTAAGAGTATTAAGATAAGCCATTAAGATTAAGTATTAAGATAAGCCATTATCTCATTTAGTGCCATCTAACACTATAAATATTATGTTAACCTAATGAATAAAATAGGTGATTATATGTTATTCTTATCTGTAATCTGAAAGCAATTGTAATCAACTTAATCAGGGTTGAATGGCCCATACAAGTTTATATCTGTAAATGAGATAACTATAGAAATACTGAAGTGTTCTTTTGTTTCTTATTCTCATCACTTACACTGTACTATATTGAAATACTGTTTTCTGTTAATTGATTTTGGGAACAAAGTTGGTAAACAGTTGTCATATAAATATTTGGTAATATTTTTACATCAATATTTGGTTTCAAACAGAAGTGTACAAAGCTGTTTATGTGCCAGCCATTCGTGGGCTGGCATAGATACCTATTGTATAAATAGTTTTATTCAGATGGACAGGCTTTTGGCAAGAATGTCCATAAAAACATTCAGTGATGCCAAGGTTGTCTGTAGCTGTTAACCAAGGGTGTCTGATGCTGGTGGAAGCTGTCACAGTGCAGACAGCTGTGTCTGTCAGCTCTTTGGGAACAAGAAGGCAGCTGAGCTCCAGCTGCTCTTTTACAGGGGCCAGCCAACGATCGGAGTTGTTCTCCCTCATACAAGGCCATTGCAAAAGGCCCCAACTCCTGCATCTCTCTAAGAGCTGCACATTTATGCCACCTTTACATTCAGTAGCCCGTTTATCCTCATCTCTTCACAGACTTTAAGGTGGTTTATGTGGAAAGGAATAAGACCAATGGAATCTCAATTAATTTGTTAATTATTTAGGGATTAAGGCCTTAATATACCCTGGTCATCTAAGAAGTTTGGTTGATTAGTAGGATTTCATGGAAAATCTTATCTTGACATTCATTCTGAAATTAATGTTTGAAGATTCAGCTGTTTTCCTATTAGATATTAACAGCATTAAACACTTGGCATTCCAGGAGTAAGAAGTTCATGTAATGGTGCCACTGGAGGAACAAATCATGCTCATGGGACACAGCAGGAAATATCTATCCATCCCTCCTGGTAGTAATGAGCACAGCAGTGAATTAGAAAGATAAAGCAAACTAGATTGGATCTTGTGTAGTCCAGCAGAAACTGCCAAGGATATGAGTCAAACCCAGACCTGGAAGAGACTTTTTCTGTTCTACCACTGCAGCTCTTGTTGTGAAGTTATACCCTCATTAAAGGGACTGGATTTGTTCTATGCTTGCACAGAGTTAGGTCCTGCATATATTGCAAAGGCAAATGAAACCCAGGCGTCTTTGAGTGGATCTCAGATTCCATGTGTATGCAAGGAAGTCCATTACCCTCCCACCACATCATGTGAAGGGAAAGATACTTTTTCTAGCCTTTTTCCTTTCTAGGCATCTCAAAGAATGTTCCAAGTCTCTTCAAATTTTGCTCCTTTGAAAGCAGAGATTTTTCTGTAAGAAACAAATGCCTTCAGCAATGTGCAAGGATTTAGCCACATTGTCTTTGCTGTCCTGTGAAGTGTGTATTAGTATTGGTATGGTGCCAGAGCTTTTCCAAAGGCATTGGTAGCTTGCCTAGAGCATCAGTAAGGATCTTGATTTTCCCATTTTGAAGGGAAATAATTAAACCTATTCCAAAGGATAATACATGCTTTTGTCTCACTTTTGGATTATCGAAGAGGGGTTTATTGTCAGGCTCCCGTAATTCAGCTGTATGTCTAGATAAATAGCCAACTAACTTGACAATTCTATTAATGATTGCTCCCTGGCCCTTGTTTTGCTTCATCACTCAACTGTGTTCCACACATGGAATTACTGAGGTCAGGAAAAGAGAAGCTAGATGGCACTATGGTCCAAAGGGATCATGTGCTGCTGGTGAGCAGGGTGAAGCTGTGCAAGTTATCTGGTCTAAAAAGCCTCTAGAATTCAATAAATATCAGCAAAAACAGGGTCATAATTTTTGGAGTAGAATTAGGGAGAGAACAATTACTTATCTTTTGCGTTTTGTAGCACAAACAGACTTAAGCATATAAACATGAAAAAGAAAGCAGATGTAAAATGGCTTTAAGATTGCCTATACAGATAAAGCTGTGAGAAATAGTTTATGCATCATTGCTTTAACATAACTTAAACATATTTGTGATTTTTAAACATATGCTCAGATATTTCTGTTTATATACATTCTTATTTATGGAAGTAGATAAGCTATGTACCACATGTGTGCAATTACAGAAAATCAACACACTCATCTGATTTGGTCCAGCAACCTAGAGGAGGAAAATAATCCACCCTGAAGCACTCATTAAACCTTTCTTTAATGACTTTAAGGGTAGAGGTAAAGGGGCCTACACTACCAAAGTATACATTTCATTCAAGCAAATATCTGGGACAGTTATTGTAAGACACTCATTAAGTTGTCTTTATATACATATATTTTCACTATGATATGTCAGTTTCTATAATTTCTACTTTTTACTGTTTTTTTAGTTAACAAATATATGTAATTTATCCATTTGAAATGAAAGTCAGACAAGAATATATTAATATAGTTTTTATTAAAATTGCAAGGCAAACCAAAGCCTTTACCTAACCAGTAATTATTATTTAAGAGCACAAGTAGGCAATTTAAGCTTAAGAACGCCTTAGAAAAATGTCAAAGTTATTAAAACACAAAACAAATAAACAAAAACATCTGGAAGCTCTGGAAATCTGCGCAAGTAGACAGTTTAAGCTTAAGAATTGCTTAGGAGAATGTCAAAGTTGTTAAAACACAAAACAAACAAAAACATCTGGGAGCTTTGGAAGTCTGGAGAGGTCTTAATTTATAATTACTTTAAAGTCTCAACATTTGAAAGTAAATAGCACCCTGTCAGAGAAACAGCTTTGCATCTGTAGTAAAGCCAGCCTCTAGGCTTTTTCATTTGTATCTTTTGCTTATGCAGTGAAGGGGTCTGTACTGCAGTATGCCATGTTTGAACCAAGGTCTTTTGCTAAAGAAATAGTCCTTTTTTTTTTTTTAGAGGAGTTCAATAGTTGAGGTGAGGTAGTGCTGTACAAATGTGCATCTGTCACAAAATAGATGCAAAAAATAACTGATTTCATAGGATTTTATCATGGCAGAAGGTAGCAAAAAAGTACTATATTGTTCCTTCAGAATTCAGTGTATAATTAATGTGACAGGAGGAGGTATGGATGAGCATGAAAATAATTTGGAAATGCTAGGAAAGCTTCAAGGTTAGTAGTTGCTAGGAAAACACTTGCAGAACTTCTGCAAATCCAGCAAAAAAAGGATGAGCAAAATGACTTTAAAACCTTAATATAATTACAGAATTTTAATGTTCACAAATGTGCAAGACAGCCTATGAAGGTCAGCAAAGCAAATTCAGAACTGTATGCCTACAAGGACAGTGTTAAGGAACAAGCAGGAAAACAAATAGGGCAAAGAAGTTGGAACAAAGAGGAGAAAATGGGATCGGAAGGAATGGGAGAGAAAGACGCCTCCTTGGAAGTGAAAATGAGATAATGGCCATAGTCAACACTGTCAAGAAAACAGGAAGTTTACTGAAGAAGCTTCAGGAGAGGCTGGAAGAGAAGAAATCATCTGTGCACAGAAGGCACAGTGAAGGAAGTTCAAAAGTTTGTAGAAAGTGTGCAGAGAGGTAGGTGCGTATTAATTTGGGAAGTGGGATTGCAAATTTGAAGAACATAGTAGAAGGCTATTAGAACAACCAGTAGTAGCAAAACAAATATCCTTTAGGTTAGCAAATAGCAAAAAATCAGTTACTTTTAACACGGCAATCTGTTTAAAAAGAAGGAAAAAAAGAAATTAATTTCACAGCTTTTTTTTTTACATCTTTCTTCCATTTCAAGATACACTGAATTTGCCAGCTCCTGCTTTATTGTGTATTTGGTGATTCCAAAGTCCTTTTTAACTCCTGTACTTAGTATCAATATACTAGAAGGACGTACTTGAAGTTTAAATGGGAAAAATGATCCTTACCAAGAGATGGAAAACGTAAAGGGCCTCCATCAACAAAATGGTGAAGAGGTGGGATTTAGGAATAAAATTCAGAGGAAATTATAACCAAGTCTTTCCCTTCTATCAGCAACACGTGAAAAATTCTTGTTCCTATTAACACCTTTTAGAGACAACACCTACTTGCTGCTCTGCTCATTTGCAACAAGTACAGATGCTGTAGATTACCCAGTAAGGGGAGCACCATCCAGTGAGTGCTACCATTCCTCCAAGTTGTATTCAGACATGGCAGATCATGAGCCTTGTCCTTAGTTAACCACAGATTTCTGCTGCTTCATTAAAAACTGACCTTAATTTATAATGTCTTTAGGAATCACACATTTTTTTCCCTAGTGGGGACTGTACCATGCAGTTTACCACTTGGTTCTGGACTTTGGAGAACTGACTTCACGTTTTGGCATTCAAAAAACCTAAGAAATACAGGAGGGCTGATATAGTACTTGTACAGCTGGGAGTTTTGCTTTGTGCTGCTTCAGCAACAAGGAGCAGGACTGTCTGACCTGGCAATGTTTCTGTGCTTTTTTTTCTTTTGTTATTTAAGTGCTTTCCCCCTAGAATTCAAGGAAACTCATATTTTGTTTTTTCTGATGATGTGTCAAATCCTTTTAAAGTAGTGTGGATGTTGGCTGAACCTTCTGCAGGTTCAGCCTATAGTGGCTAAACTGAATGGAAGCCAAGGAGTTCTCTGATGTCTATTATAAGTCAAGGGTCATGTTGTATATAGACCAAAATACATCTATAGTGACAGGAAGCAGAGTTTTCCCTATGTTTCAAATAAACAATAGCAGGTCCAAATTCTAGTTATTGGTGATAGGAAGATCTTTTTGTTCTGTGAGATTTCTGTTTCCTGTGACACTCTATAAGGTACATCTCCTTCATGTTTGCTGGCATTATTTGTGTTTTCTGAATGTGTGATACAGCACATTCTTAAAAATAACTGTCAACTTTGTATTTGTTTTCAAGAAAGTGCTGATACTAAATAAAGTACTAATTTTGGATTGCAGCAACAGCCATTAAATAGGCACACTCAGCAAGAAATCCAGCATGACTGTTTTTGGATTTAGTGTCATAGGTTAACTGAAGATAGCGTGAGTTGATAAATTTAATGTACTTTGAATCTGTGAATGTGTTTAAAAAGATGTTCTAAACATTAATATTTTTTAAGCTGTGTATCACACATTGAAGCTGCTTATTTTACTTCACTATCCTTGTATGAATTTATTCACAAGATGGTTCATCAAAGCAGTGTATTTTAAGGGCCGTATGTTTATAAAATACTAAAAGTACCAGGTTAGTTAAATTTTGGCTGGTGACTGTTCACAGGAAGTCCAAGCAGGGTCTATGAAATAGGCCTAGAGCCTTGTGAGTCTTCTGGCAGAAGATAGACAGTACATGAAAGCATTAACATTTCTTGAAGTTGTTAATTGCTCTGAATAAATCAACAATTATTTATTACAATGAAGATAATTTCTTGTAAATACCAGGAGTGCATTAGAAATATACAGCATTCTAATGGGATGTTGAGTAGGCTCTTCATTGACATGGCATTTTACAGTGTACTGATTTGAAGAACAGATCAGAATTTCAGATGATTATTATGTATACATTTATACTGCAATAGTCACTTGAAAATCACTCTTCTGCCATAAAAATCAGTTTCTGGTAAATTAATTTGTTTAACATCCTTGGAAGGTGCCAAATTAGTTATGTTTATTTCAATCATCTGTGAGTGTATGCTGCTGTATTCCATTGCAAATTACATGACAAATTCCCGGTGCTGGCTCAGTGTTTGCAGAGACACCCGAAGTCAGTTGCCCTAATTCAGGTACACGGTGTCTCCCAGGCTGCCTGCTGAGGAAGGCAGGTGGAGCACAGAGTAAGAGCTGAGGCTGAAAGACCACTTTTCTGCTTGCCTCAGTTTGGGATTCAAACCCAAACCTGCGACTGCATTTGCAGTTAAGGGATAGCTTGTGGAAAGACACACATCCTCCTTTTCACCTCCTGTTACAACTGTTAATATTGCTGTAATAGTTTATGTGGAGTGACCCCCCTCTGCCTGCCCAAGGACTGAATGCAACTTTCCCAAAGTTCCTCACCCGCGAGCCGCCTTCCTTCCGAGACCCACGGTGTGGGGGAAGGACAGAGATTCCCGCTTGCCCCTCACTCTTTTTTTTTTGCTTGTCTTCTCTCTGTTTTCTCTCTGAGTGTAAGGCTTGACCAGTACTGAAGTTCTAAGCTGCAATATTTTTATTATCAGCAGGAATGTCTAGAAGCAGCTTGCTCCAGCGCAGGTGAGGACTAAAGAAAAAGATGAGAACGTTCATAACTGGTGTAACAAGCCAGAGGAAAGAGCCTCACCTCCCTGTGCCTGGTCTGCTGCAGCATTTGCTTGAAGCACGAGTTAATTTGACCACCTACATTCCTTTTCTTTTTCCTTCAGTTCTAGTCTAGTCTTGTGAAATACAAGAGTTATTCCAACATAAGTTAAAGAAGGGACTAATATCTTAACAGAGATTAAGTTTTTGCTGAGAAAGAATAGTTATAAGAAGGAAATTCTGGAACCATAAGGGCCCCTACAGATCCTCACAAAATATCCAGAATGCAAGAAGATTTTTTCCATATTCATAAACATTGAACTCCATCCATGACTATGATATTAATTTTATATAAAATATTTTGAAGTAATAATGGATGTGAAGGGGATTTCCATTTCCTCTTTTACAAGGGTATTTCCACAGATTTCAAGCCCTCATTAAACAGTGTCTGCTCTAGTACATACATACAAAACATGTTCAGAGCTATTAAGATGTGATTGCTGTAGTAGAAGTTTGTTAGAGATTTTTTACACAAAACCTGTGAGCCTCTGGGTTCATTGCTGAATGATGTGCCAACTGCAGGGATGGTTTCTTGCATTTTTATGCCTTCATGTACAATTCTTATTTAATGACAGTAAGGATTCTTTTAGCAAAACATTTAAACATATATGAGGCTTCTATTGCGTAGTTAATGGGAACTAATACCCTCTACTGATATTATGTATATATTTCAGTATTTTGCACAACTAATAATCAGAAATACATACCTGTGAAGTAACATCTATTTTTTTTTCAGTTTTGAGATTGTGTGATGTTCTGAGAGCCTGCACTGAACTTAGTATCAACAGTATTTTTTTAATCCTATCTTGTTTTGTTTCATTTCACAAATACTACGTTTTATCCATTCTTTTTTCTTTATTCTCCTGGAGTAGGTTTCAGTTTCAATATATCAGAAATTTTTTTCTGAGTACTAAGTAGGTGGGGGCATTCCAACAGATAACTGAAAGAATAGTAGGAAATCTTAATTAATTGTACTGATTTTGTACAAATGAAGTAACTGAGTGGCAGAGCAGGAACTGGGTGGGAAAAGAACAACAGTCTGAGTAAACAATACGAAGTATTTGGAATAAAAGAGTTTGAGAATTTAGCTAGTATTGGAAGTTATAGGACATGCAAAGAGGTTAAATGCCTGCAAATATGCCTGCTATAAAATATCTTACAGTTCTACTAGTTTTAATTATCAGGGCAACTGCAGACTGCATTCAGTAGTGCCTGGAAGCATAATGGCTTGTGAAAATGTAGTCACCTGGGTGATCTTGCTAACTTTTTCCAGGTGCTAGTGAGGAAATGTTTGCAAAGGCATAAGAGAGGTGTTCAGCGTACTGAATGAGAGATTGGCTGGAATTCAAAGTGTAAGAAATGGACTTTTGGAAAGGCATATTGGAAAAGAAATGAGAACATTTAGCATGTGATTTTGAGAGGACTGGAAAAAGTCCCAAGAGCAATTATGGTGATAGGAAATGTGAGACCTGTCAGTGTAGAAGAGAGTCTTTAAAGAAAATAAAAGCAGTTTTGAAGTTACCCTCTGATTATCTTGGAAGACAAAAATAAATATATAAAGGAAAAGTGGGTGTGCTGAAACTAGTGTATAAAGGTGCAGGTGATTTCATAATTAAGAAGAAAGATAGTCAAACTGAACTACTGAAAATAAGATGAAAAACTAATTACCAGAAAGAAGGATTTAAAAATAACTCTTAATTTACTGATAGCTGAAAAGAAGTTGAAAGAGGAGTGCGCAGGTACTTAAGAGATGATTCTGCAAGAAAGGTTCAGAAGTTTTTTATACCTGCTGTGACTTTAAATGCTAGCACTTGTAATTGTTCTACCATGGGAGAACACTCAGTGTTTTGTATTTTACATGTTTGTAAAGACAGAATGTCAGAACAAGTTACGTTATTCAGCACGCTGTCTTCATCGTTCTAGGTTATTGTTGTTTGCATGGACAAAAGTTCCCAACCGTTGCAGAGAACCAGAGGATGCTGGGCCCATGATAACCAAGAAGGAAGTATAGACGTGATAGTGAAGGAGGAAATATTTTAAGTTCCTTTGAGTCTGAGAACAGTTTTGTCTATCTGGAGATCTAGATGCTTGTGAGAGCATTGTACAGATACTTTTCAAACAGTAGCATGTAAATTGCTTTGCACACCTGTGCTTCCCAGTTTTGACCTCACCAAAATAACTTGGGGCATTTGCCATTGCAGTACTGCAAAACTTCTTGACAGAGAGGGAGTTTCCAAAGGGTGCATTTCTGTTTGTAGCTATCTTCTCATAAGGTACAGGGTTTTTACATGTTTGTGCTCATTAGATATTTATACTGTGACTTTCTATTCTCCACTGCATCAGTGGAGACCACTGTCATACTTGGAAGGCATTTGTACAACATCAGACTGTCCAAAAGGAGAAAAACAAAAGGAAATTATTGTACATAAAATTGTGTATATTGTAAACATGGTAAAAGGCAGGCTCTTATTTTTGTCATTGTATAACGTAGCCTATTGTTTGTGGGACATCTAGGTGGCAATGATTGGTACCACAACTAGTTGCAGCAGAAGAGTCTAAGGTGAGCAAAGTTTTGCCTCATAGCATAGGTTCATCTGAGTTTGAACATGGAAATAATAGTAATCACAGAATCATTAAGGTTGGAAAATATCTCCAAGATGAAATTTAACCTTTGAATATTCTAAAGCTTTTGAAATCTCCAGAGCATATACTTTTGTGTATTTATTGTAATCCTTTTATGGTGAAAAATATAAAGTTATCTGATATTAAACAGGCCAAATTTCAGTACTTTTTCCCTGTTGTAACTCCATACTACAAATGTTACATCACACAAAATCCCCCACAGTTAGGAATCACTGCTGAATCTACATTCTGCATGAGGTTTTTCTCTCCATAGTCCAATTGTTGTTCTTTGCTTGATGAGCTCTCTGGATGGATTTTTAATGCTTAACTGTAAGATTTTCTTTTAGGAGCCGAGAGGAGGCTGTGCTGTGGAGGGGCTCACAGCAGGCACTGCTGGCTGCTTGGGTTCAGGAACCTGGGTTCTCCACAGGTGCTGGGCTGTTAGCTGTGAGTCCCTCCTCATCCAAGCTTCATTAATCTCAGATTTATTGTTTTATAAGATGGCCTGTAACAGAACAGTTCTTTATCAGGCCCATTTCTAAAAAATAAGTGCTTTCTTTGTGTAACCGAAGGACTCCACTGGTGTGCTGTTCCAGTCACAGTCTCTGCTCAGGGGTGTCATTTCCCTTGAGCTGTCTGGAATTTAGGTTCACTTTGTATAACAAAACATGGGAACTGCTGTCAAGGGAAATTGCTGTGAGGATCTTGGTCTTGCTTGGTGTTCTTTCCTTGTAGAAGTGGTTGTGGATGTAGGAAATAGGACAAAATGGGTGTTACTTCTCACATAAAAAAAGTTTAGAAGCTGGATATGGCCTAAGGCTGTTTTTTTCTGTAGCTCTGTTATTATGTCTTCTTTTTTTAGTCTGTAATCTCAAAGCATTTCCTCACAATCATGAGGATATTATGGCATTTTCTATTAGTAACAGGATTTAAAAACCTTCTCCTCCCTTGCAGCTTATTCAGAGGATAATAGATATACTGAATTCAATACGTGTGTTTATATCGTACCTAGGCAAGCATATTTGATGTAGATCACCAAAATATCAAAGACAACTGCCACTGATTAATTTATTGTTGTTTTCTACCCACTTCTCTGGAGCACCTCAACTCTATCAACTTTGATTGCCTAAGTTAAGCACCTGAATTTTCAGAGTAATGAACATTCCTTACTAATTTAATTAGGCAAATGACAGTGTTCAGTAACTTTAATTGTGGCTAAATGAGACAAAATGCAGGTACAAAGAGTCTCCTTTATAGTCCAATGCCTCACTTGTTACCACAATCAATTTATCTCTTCTTGTATAGAAACAGAAGGTTTCCTGGGGGAAAAAAAGGTATGTGGGAACATACAAACTTCAGTTATCTTCTTTCCCATTTTATAGCATGTGGATTTGCAACCTTAATAGCAATTTTAGATAAAATATCTCATTGCAAAAATTCCTTCATGGCATGTCATACTGACAGAGACCAGCTATGCTGTTGAGCTGCAATGTAGGTGCATTTAGGACTATCCTGGGCACGTGCAAGCAGAACTGAGACAGGTTTATTTGCTCTGAAGGATTGATGGGGGGTGTGAATGGTATATACACCATACTTGGATAATAATTCAATTTCGAAATAACTGAAGTTTTTGGTAAAAAAAATTTTTAATTAGTAAAAAATCACAGAGTTTTGGGTGTTTTAAGGAACATCTTAAAATAAGGAATGTCAACTATGTTTTTGGATGCAGGATATTAAAAATTATTTTGTAAGGGTAGCATTTATACCATGACATCTACTGGGTACTTTGCTGTGACCAGTCTGTTTTTCATGAAATTTGCTAAAATACTGGTGATATAGTTTTAAACTCCAATATGGTTGAATGAGCAAGAACTGTAAAACACATTTTCTGCTGTATTTGTAAAATATGGATGTACACAGGCATTAATGTGTGTAGTAAATGATCATGATTCAAAGCTTAGGAGATTGGAAAAAAATTAAAAATATCAAAAGCGACATCAAGTATTTTCAGCTTTTATCTAGGACATGATTCTATAGTGATTTTTAAGGATGTTAGTAGTATTGAAAATTTACACAATCAAGTGGAGTTAAGAGTGCAGACAATTTCAAAATAATCTAAATTGCCAGAGGTTATCTCAAAGCCAAAAAGCCTTTATAGGAAAAATACAGTAATTCCCATCAATGTGCTTTATCTCATGAGCTGTAAAAGATAATGAGTGAGGACTGGCGAGGTTTTGTATTTTCTGATCCATTTTTTTTTAATTTTTTTTTTTTTTAGGAAGCGTGGAGGTTTCATGAAAGTCTGAAAATCGGATCAGTGCAGTAATGCAGGAGTGTAGGTCTAAGTGGATTTCATGCTGTTGCAGCTGGACTTTGAAAACTATTGCTTGAGATATCAGGGAAAAAATAATATGCTAAGTAAATGAAGAGATTCTAGAGAAATTCTTATTTTACATCTTTATTTAGAGAATTCATATTTTACAAGAAAAAAAAATCTGAGGGAATTTGAAAGTCTTCTAAGATCTTTGGCATAACCTGGAAGAGCAGTACTTCCTAAAAATCGATTCTCCAGGTTTCTTAGAAACCTGATTCAGTCTCTTTTTATCCAAGAGAGAAAATGAGCTAGAACATAGATATGCCTTGGAAGGGACCCTGAGATGGATTTTGTTTAATCAAATGATGTCAATACAGATTTGACTATGTAATTTTTTTTGTTTCTACATATAGCTATTGATGTGGGAGTTTCTAAGAAAGTGTTTTGATCAATAGTCATCTTCGCTAGAACAAGTTTGGAAGTACAAAGCACTTCCATTTTATTAACAGTACTTGATCTGTGACTAATTGCTTTTATCCTGTGAAGCTGTGTTTCTGTAAATGTATCTTCATGGTTTTAATGAGTGTTTTTAAAGTCTATAACTAGCCCTATAGCTGTATGAACAAATTCTTCAAGAACTAGAAGATGACGTTAGTTCAGTGGTTCAATTTTCCTTTTTTTGTGTGTACTTTTAAGGCTTTTAATTATTCCTGTAGGATCTCAGAAACATGAGATATCCCACAGTGAAAATGAGAAGACAGGTTCTTATCTCAAGAAAGTTGATGCCAGGTTCTTGTCTGGCATGTAACAGTGGTTTGGACAGACTTCACAGCTGGATGAAAGTTTAATTTCAATGACAGATTTACAAACAGGATGTAGGGGCTGTAATGAGATGAGCTGCATTAAAGTAAATCTTTTAGCATTTAGCATCAGTAGCTAGGTTTTAAAAAACAGGAAACAATTTCAGGGTGGAGACTGCAGAAGCACCTAATGTTCTTTAACATAATTGTGTATTTGAATGCCTGTGTTTCTGTAACCATAGGTTTCTGTAACGTAGTTGGGGTTTATTATTTCAGATGGAAGGTCCTCCCTCCCTTTGCTCCCTAAAATGCTGCATGTAAAAAAATTTAGAGGGGAACTTCCACTGACCTACTGCATTGTATTGTTTCTTCCTAGCAAAGGCTGCATTTCTCGGCAGTCATTCATAATTTTGAAGTCCTTCCAAAGGAAGACAAGCCTCTTTGAATTGGTCCAAAAGAATCGAAATTCAATGGCTAGTGCTAATCCTTGCCAATAATTTTCTGAAGTTATTGCAAATTATGAGCTTTCAAAACCTATTTACAGGGCCCTCATTAAGAAGGACTCATGGATGTTTGTATGGCCAAAGCATTCTGGTCGCACATTTCTCCACAGAGAAGCAAATAAGGAATTTTATTGCCTCTCAACTGCCTTGATTTTTCCCCAAAATTATCATTATTATTATTATTATTATTATTTTTATTATCTCTGATGCTTTACTACATGACAATGCTGATAGACATTTATAAAAATATGACTAGAATATAAACTAAAAGACCCTAACTATAATAATATGATAAGAAATAGAATGTTTTACACAAGGAAAAAGGTCAGCCAGGATATTGAAAGCAATTGGGTACCTGCATCAGGGAGATGAATTCTGTGTTCTGTTGGAGAGCAGTTACGTCAAAATCAAAAGAAGAGATGGGTGAACATTTATTGGTTTTCAATTAAAAATATTTTTTAACCATTTTTTAAAGAAAACTGAAATTGGGAATGACTTCCCTAATTGCTTGTATATGGATTTTATGTGCCCTGTAGGGAATACAATACTTTTGAAGATTGATGTAATTCAGTATATAGATACATTTGTTCAACATTTGAGTTGCCTAGAAGGATTCCAATAGAACTTGGAATAAGGAAGCATTTTCTCTCCTTTTGCTACTACAGATAAGTCTTAAACTTTCCTGTGTAGTTCATTCACAGTGTTTTCCATTTCCTTTGAGCTTATTAGACAAGTCAAATGACAGTTTCCATCAGAAAGAGTAGTCATTGGCCTCTACTTGTATGCATGCAAACAACTTGGTGATATTGGCATTCACCTGCAAATTGAGAAAAACATTTTAAAATTAACTGAGATTTAAATATATCTGAGAAGATTTAAGCTATAAATTCCCTGTTGTGTGGAGAATAGGACTAATAAATTCATCGTTAAAATGAGTCTTAATCCTGACAAAATAGATGCAGATATAGCATTTTTGTGGCACCAGAAAACAAATTTGTGTTCATGTACCTTTAATAAAGGTCTCATACAGAAGACATTTTCAAGAGTAATCTGCAGTATATACATAAATTGCTAAATAAATTCCTTTCTTTAAAAAATGTCTTTTTATCTGCCTTTCTATAACTTATTTCAATTAGACGTCAAATGTAAAGGTCACAGACTAAATACAGGCAGTTCAAATGCTATAAATATCACAGCATGGATGAAATGAGGACGATTACTTTTTTAATCTGAAGATTAGCATGAACTGTGATTTAATAAGTAAGAATTCCTCTCATTTCCAGTTAATGTTTTGTATTTCCTTGATTTAATTAAGTTGTGATTCCTGAAACTGATACAGTCTGATTATGCGATAATTTGTAGGTGGGAAACTTTTGGGAAGTTTCTTCCTGTCTTCAGAGATAAAATGTTCAAATTAGACAAATTTATATGCACCAGTATTTACCAGTGTTTGTATGCATTGTTTGTTCTGAATGGTTTTTGACTTCTAAAACAATTTTGTGGTTTTTCACTGTTGAAGGAATAATTGCAGTAAAGTGAGACAAGCTAAAGAAGGAAGTCATACCTCAAATACGGAGACATAATCTCAGCAAATAAGGACATTATTTAAAGAACTGCACGGTGAACTTTGCCACTTGTGAGCAGTCTTCATCTTCTGCTGAAGCCACTGCTGTTGACTATTGCTGTAAGTTAGACATTGGACCTACAGCGAAGGCAAATGTGGGAAATTATCTGTTCCTCAGGCAGATTTTGCCAGAGCACACTCTGGTCTTGCATTTCTGTTCTGAGAATGATGGGTGTCTGTCCAGGTGGCCAGCTTTGGCAGGATAATAAATTGATGTTCTTTCTTCTCTGTCCTAGGGGAAGCATGGAGGAGGGAAAATTTCTTCCTTCCAGAGGATATTTGCCTTTGCCATAGTGATAGAAAAAGCTGATGAATAAATCAGCCAGAAAAAACCAAAACAAAACAAAAAAACAGAAGGGTCAGAAAACTTATGGCAAAGGAAAAAACAGTGAGAATACTGTATATGTCAGGACTCTGATTGCCATTTCATAAACAACCTTCTTCCTATTTTTGTGTAATTTACTTTAACATCCTGTTTCTTTCTTTATCCTGTGTGTGACTTTGGGATTTTGAAAAGGGCTGAAGCCTTAGAAAAGTTTTGGTTATTGTGTATTGGGAGAAGGTGGAGTCTTCTCTGCTAAAATCAAGAAATGTTTAAAGAGAGATAATAGATGCTACTATAATGAAAAATGCCAACTTCCTCCCAAGAGGAGAATGGAAAGAAATGCCACAGAAAGAAAAGTGATTTTTATTATATGTATTAAAGATTTATTATTTAATATATTTAAGTTGAAACAACTTTGCATTTTGAGATCAATTTTGACATGATTTTCAAGCTGTTTTACAAAGCCAGCCTCCACTCTTCAAGTAAAGATACATATTCTTGTGATAAAATTTGCAAGTTTTTGTGCTGTGGCAAAGACAGCCTTCTGAACTACATCCTTGCTTTGCCCTTGAGCCCTGGGCTGGGCAGCCCAGCATAGCAGGAGCTCTGTAAATTATCATGACTTCAGTTACAACAATCTGTGCTTGCAAAGAAGCAAGCAAAGAAGCTCCCTAGCCTTTCAGTCATTCCAGTTTGCAGTGTCAGTAAATGTGGTGCTTTCAGAGTTAAAAATCATTTAGTAAGTCATTACACAGCTGAAGAGGACAATGCAAAGTCTAATAGTGTATCTTGAAGATTCTCTGTTTGAGTCCCTTGGGCTTTAGACTAGGCCAGAATGCACACCTAAGTAAGAAGGTGATATGATTAATCTTACGTTTACAGGTGGGTGCCAACAGGCAGCTCTGTGACACTCGTAGTGCAAAATCAGCAGATGGTGACACAGCCAAACTGTGGTAATAGGACTTAGATGGCCTGGGAGCAGTGCACTGGCAGGCAGCAACAGCTCTGGGACAGTTCCAAACTTCGACAGAGGCTCTGTGCAATGCTGGGATGCTAAGTGGAGCTCAGTTGATAAAGCTCAGTGGCATTCTAGATTCAGAAATGACAGAGATTATTTTGAAGTTGCAGGAGAAAAAGCTTTTGCAGTAGTAGTGCAAGAGGAGAGTAAAGCAGCAGAGCTGGTTTTAGAGTGGCAGAACAGAGCAGGTGATTCCTAGTTCTAATTGAAATAGCATTAGTTAATACTATTAGTTTCTATTTTTCTGTGCTGCTTAGGATAAGTTTTAAAAGGCTGCAAGCTGTAGAAATACATATGTAAACTTGTATTTCCAAATCTCTTAGGTATTTCTCAAATTTAATTTGCTCATAGGATTTTTCTTGTATTGAATTATGCTCCCGAATACACAGACCCAATGCAGAAACCATTTCTCTCTGTGTCCGTGGGTAAGCAACTTGTGCTTCCACCATTCTCAAGATTTTATCTTTTAATCTGCTTTTAGCCTGTGCCAGGGATGGGATCCTGGCTTGAAAAATTCTGACTCATCCACTGTAGGTATATTCTGTCCATCTCCGTCTCCTTGTAACAACTACACTCATGAGCACATCCAAACAGGATTTCAGTCGCAAAAGACTGGAAATGGGGGAATAGGAGTAAGATCTCAGGTACTAGCCAGCTTCTGGACTACTTTCCATGATTCTTACCAAGGTTTAGAGTAATATTTAATTAACTAGAAAAACATTCTTTCTCCTGAAAAAGCAGACCTTTCTGTCAAATGCTTTGGTGTACAGTTGTTCTTCTTTTAATATACGCTAGAAAAGTTAATAAGCGAAGAGTTCTAAATGTAAGGGAGAAACAGCAGCAGCACTTAATTGTGAAAAAGTTTCCTTTTGGCAAAAGTAGTTTAAGAGTATAACCTCCAATGCAAAACATGTAATGTGTTTTGTAATATGTGGAAATAATAATAAGAGAATAGAAATATTCTCTATAATATGTTTTATCTTAACTCTGTGTGCTAGCACCATTTGTCCTTTCATCTGAGCTACTTCATAAGAAAAAATTTTCCTGAAATACTTGAGATACTGAAGCAAGACTATTTAATAACGTTTTCAGAATTTTCCTTAATACCTACTTCTCGTTTACCATTTTTTCTGGTTTTTGTTCTTTTATCTATTTCCATTATTTATTGTGTTTTGTGGAGCAATTGTAAGTGATTTCCTGGTTTTTCAAGAAAGATTTTAAGTTTTAGCATAGAAAGAACTTATGATATTTAGAAGAAATTGTTTTAACACTCTTTCAAATAGCCTCTTAATATGTGGACCCTGGAAATTTTACGAATGAATTTGTGACAGCGTCTGACAGTCATGCACACCTTGACTAGTAAGTTTCTCAGAGAAGAACCTGTGAAATTTATCTCTTTGTAAAGCACTGTTACATTGGCAGGAATGGCAGATTTCATTTCTCTTTAACAGCAAGATTTTAAAGCTGCCTTGGGCTCCTGGGTAGTTCCTGCATATTCATATGGGAAGCATCAAGCTGCTCTCACTGTTCCTGAACACTTCAGCGTGTTGTAAACCCAGACATGACAATCCAGGCTACACTCGCTTTCCCTGCAGGCTCTTGACATTCCATGAGCTCCAGAGAGCTCTCTGAATAATGTAGATGTCTTGCTTTTGAGACACAGCCAGCGATTACAGCCAACGTGAAACTGAAGTTCCAATCACATATCAAGTTAGGCTTGCACTGTGTTTAACCCTCAGTGACTTCAAGGATTTACTATGGAATTGTTGCAACTGATGTCACTCTATAATCATGAGATTACCAAGAAGTCACAGATGACTTTTCACTTGGTTTTATGCCCTATTTCTTCTAATTAGATCCTGACAGGATTTCCAGTTATTCACAATGGTTTGCTTTACAGCTATGTGCCAGAAAAGTGCTATTTGCACTCAAGTCCCATAGGTAACTGTGTTTGCCAGTCAAAACAATAATGTGGTGTCTGAGTTTTTGCTTTAATTTTATGTGTAAAACAGCCTTGGAAGGATAAACTGAATCTTAAATGGCACATTATAGAAATCCTTATGAAAATGGCTTAGTGCCATGATATTAAATGCATTCATTGAAACATTCGATTTTGTTAGGAAGAGTAAGAAAATAAAAGATCAAGGTAAGTTTACAGGTGATTCACAAAACCAAAACTAACTTCACAAGGAATGTTGTGCAGGATTGTTGTCTCCTCATTTATTCATCTTTATAACCATCTGCAGCTTTAGTCTAAATTAGTAGCATTTATCAACTGTACAATCCTTTAAAAAACTTAGCAGTTGTTTCTTTTATTAAAAAAGGAATATGGTGAGCTAGTAGGAACTAGTAAATAGTGCAGATTAATTTAGTAATTGCTTTCTTCCTGGGTAGTTATGGAGTTTTGAACATATACACTGCTTACTTTTTAATTTTGTGATAAATTTCTCTTCATTCTTGTGGTCATTCTGTACTATAGACTTGACCTGAAAATTTGTCCTCCTTTAAGTTAAATGTGCAAATCTTGTAGTAATCTTTAAATATAATTTTTATTTATTAATTTTCCAATTAATTAGAAAAATTAATTTAAAATAAATATTCCCATTAATAAATACAATATGCAAGATAAAGGGAAACAATTTTTCTTAAATTGTCTGAGATCCTAAATTGTTGATAGACTATATTTGCTGTGTAACAGCATATTTTGTGAAACCATGAGCTACAGCAGAATCCATATGCTGACCTTAGAGGTAGAATGAAAATCACTTCATGCCACAAAAGTTCAATAGTCATGGCACAAGACACCTGAGGGTGCAAGAAAAGCAAATTCAGCAGCTGGATCTTGGTGCCATAGCAGGTGAATCAGTATAATAAAATGTAATAATAAATCACTTATAGGCTGATGTGTTTATATCAAACACTTTAAATCAATAATAGAGAATTCCTAGAGTGCATTTCCTTTTAGTGTGAGATGTTTGTATTACACTCATTCAAATAATCTAGGAGACTCAGTGTAAGATGATTTGCTTAAAATCTTAATGAATTCACCCTCATACATCTCGGGAAGTTCCTGTGCCTGGACCCTGATGGTCTTGCAGATCCAAGTCACCATGCTGCTGAGATCCTGACTACTGAAAGGCACTACAGAGGTAAGATTAATCTTGAGCTCATGAGCCTATGAGAACTTAACTGGTTGATCCTTTATCCACAAATAGATTCAACACTGCTTATGAAACATTTATGTCTTCTTTATTTGTTGAAAACTGTGAGTTGCACAGAATTGTTCCCTTTCCCATTAGGCTGTCCCAGCTTCCAAGTGAAAGCCCTAGCAGTAGATGCATGGTCATCTCGCTTAGTCAATGGTGATTTCATTCAGCTGCAAGTGAGCCATGTAGGTTTGCCTGGAGCTGAGCTGTTGAAAGAGAGCTGCCAATATCCATTCCTCATGGTGTGGAGCTAACTATAGTAAGAAATTAAGTCAAACAATGCAAAATTTTTCCAACCAAGAGGGTCATTAAACCATCTGTTACTTATGATTTGGTATCCACATACAGTTCTTGGGAAATTTCAGGAGAGATCCTTGGCTAAGAAGTATCAAAATGTTAGAAGTCAGGTATTTCTCAGACTAATTCAGTACAGACTTTTATCCTGCCTGAGAGCAATTTCAAACATGTGACACATTTCTCAAGTTGCCTCTCTTATCACAAGAGAGTAACATGGTCTGTGATAAAAGGTGACACAGTTATGAAAGTCATTCTTGCTCAGTTGTCTATATCAGACTACAAGGACCAGGGCTTTGATGCCTAGCCAAGTAATTGTCTGGGAAGGGGAAATAAATTCCAGTAACTCTCATCTTTCTTACCCTTGCCTGTCGAGAAAAATTCAGCTGCTTATGGTTTTTATCATTTAGCCACTCCTACTTTGTCATATTCCTTTTGTGGAAGTATTAGCAAACAAAGCAGTTAGGATGATACCTAACTGTTTGGGGAGGAAAAAAAAGGAAAGAGAGAAATAGTCCAAGTGACAAAACAGCATGTTTTTTATTTAGGGTAAAGCACATTCAAGAGACAAAAGCAGAGTGCTAGGCCCTTAATGGAGTTGCAGCTGGTTTCAAGCATTACTTGATTTATCAGTATGTGTACAGACACACAAACATACATATTTTGCTACTGAAAAATGCTTTCTTTTGAATACATGTCATTTTGGCTTGATGGAAGTAAAAATTGGTTCATTCCCAGTTGTTTCTATTTGGATGGTCAGTTTCTTCAGGACTTCCAGTCCACTTCCAGAGAGGGGAAGGTGACAAAATCTAGGTAAAAGAGAGATTTCATTTGTATCTCTAAAAAAAAGAAATAAAATAAACTGAGCAATCCCTGTAATTCTTACCTATATGAATTTAAAAATTATGAATCTTGAATCCTGCAAAGTTAATTAATTTAATTATTTTCTGACATCTGTTTAATATTTCTACCTGTTAATGAGCCAGTCCACTGTGGGAACAAAGATAATATTTCTATAACACAAGGCAGCAAAAATACCCATCCAAGCACAGTATTTCAGAATACAAACCATTGTAAGAGAATAAAAAAGAATATATTCTGGAAGATAAATTGAAGGATAATCCATTAGTAGCAGTGCAGTTTTCAGTAGCCTGTGTAGGAGAATCCAAGTTCTGTATTTTTTGCAGGTGGAATGGTCTGTTATTATCTTGCTTTCATCATTCCCCTTTTTCTTTCTTGGTCCGTAGGGACATCCATGTACCTCATCACTGAAGAGCAGGAAGGATGTGGGAAACAGGGAAGTGACTGATGAACAAGTGTATTGCAGAGCTGCTGCTGGTGAGTAATAAGAAAGCTTAGTCAAAAAGTTCTCCACCACTGTCTTGATAAACTTCTTCTGACCATATGAAATACAGGCCTTAATAAAGTACAAAACAAGATTTAATGGTAGTAGAATTTCCTGTGCAATGTTGGGGGAATTAAGTAACTTGCTCATATTCCTTCTTAAAGGTTTTCATTTGACTTTACCTTGCCATATCCTAAGCTGTAGCTATCATCTGCATGTTGACCCAAAGCCCACTCTATTTTTTCACTCTGTCCATTTTGAATGAGTTTTGTCTGGGGTTTTTTTGTTGTTTTCTCCAGTGAGAACAAATTATTTTTATATGCCTTGGTATATTCAGATCAAAATAAAAGTGAATCTGAAGTCTTACCTCAGAATTCCCAAAGAGATTTTGAATACTCCAAGGCTCATATTTGAATTTGACTCTTGTTATACACTAGATAATATTTCAGGAGGGAAGCTTCTTTTTACCTATGTCACTATGAAGACAACAGGAGCTCAGCTATCCAAACTTATAAAGTTTGGCTTGGAATAGAGCATTTGGCCCTTGAAATATGTGGATTTCAAGGCTATCCAAGAGTTTCATTTTTAGATCCAGCACCATTAAAATCATACTTTCGGTTTTTTAGAAATAAAGTTTGGAATTTCCACAGCATGTTTTTTGCCAGTAACAGAAGACTAAGCTAAAAAGTAGGGACTTTTTTCTCTAGCAGCTTTTATTTATTATTAGATGAAATTTTTATTCTTTCTGTGAAGTGGACAATGCTTCTGAATAGAAGAAAATAAGAGATTAGCTATTCTGTAGTCTACACAAGTTATCACACTTCTGTATTATTTTATCTGGCACCCTTGTGGATTCTGGTTGCCTTCAGACTAACCAGACAGGAAGTGTCCTAACTGAGAAGCTGGTGCCTGAGAAAGATAATGGAGGAAGTAGATGCATTTATTTCTGCATATGGTATTTAAGAAATTCCAGAAAAGGAAAAGAAGCAGATGATAAAACTTTCTTAAGATGTTTCTTTTTCTTTTTCTTCTTGCAATAGATGACAAGTTAGATGTGGAGTACAATTTTGAGGTGTGATGTGGGTTACAGGGTAATGCGTCGGTGTTCTTTTTGTAGTTAGGTACAAAGTTACAATTCCTGAAACAGACACAACCCTTTAAATAGATATGCATGTAGATCTCATCCTTCCCATCCGGAGATGAAAATTATAGGGAGTCAGTGATGCTCTCCTCCCCCTCTTGGGGCTGTACAGAGGTTGTATTGTTGTCAGGTGGTGAGAAAGCAGGTGGAAGGAGTCAGGAGAAGCAAAGTTTTGGGGAAGCTTTGGGAATCAAAGATCCAGGTGCTCTGAGGAAGAAGACAGTGTATAACCCATGGAGCAAGCTATTGAAGTTGCTGAGAACTGAAAATGTTGGGGCTGGCAGATCATTTTCTGCTGTATTAGCCATGTAATCAGCAGTCTTCATACATGTCCTCCAGCTTCATGTTTTTTCAGTTACTTTATCAAGATATGAGCATATTAAAGGTACTACCTTGCATGTGGTGCCTGAAGGGCATTCCTTCTTTACTGATATGAGTTTTCCCTCTGAGATTAGTTCTCATTTGAGTTGCAGCACAGTCCTCTGGTTCTTTTTCTTTAGGCACGATCATCCTGCAGAGGTATCAGACACTCTTAGCGTGGGGTGGAAGCTTTTCATCCCAGCTGCTTCTGTAAAGCATCCGAAATTCTGAGGCTTTCTTTACTCAGACCTCCAGTGCACATCCCAAGAATATCTTTCCTGAGATGTGTGAGGGCTGCAGTTTGAATGGGGGACCTAAGTATGGACTTGCTGTAACACCTCTTTGATACGAGGCTAAAGAACTGTTGAGTCAGACTTTGCTGCATCCTATCACCGGAATGTCAGATCAGATGAGTTTCCTTCTACCTTCTTTTTTCTTAAATTTCCTCTATCAAAAGGACAGAGGAAATTTCTCTCTCTTCACCATAGGTCCTTGGCCATAAACCACAAAAACAGTGGTGAAGGTTTTAAGAGTTCAGATTCTGCAAAAGGTTAGCTGTCCAGTTTTTCCCTAATAGCCTCTATGAGACAGGAGGAAAAAATGCAGGAAAAGGTGTATAAACATTGGATAACTAACATGTTGGATAACATGCATTTTGTTCAAATAATTAATTAAGATTTCAAGAACCTGTTATCTCTTTTGCTTAGAGGAAGCTAATATAGGTATTTAATAGGATTGCAGAAGTAGGAGTTAAAGCAAATGATTAGCACCATTCTGAAATGGTTTCTTTTCTTAAATTCCAGACAAGTCTGATGTAAACTTTAGTTTCCTGAAGGACACTTGTGTTTTCTTATGCCAGGCCAAAAATTGTGTTCAGTATTTCCAAACTCTGTTTTGCAGCACCTAATTGTTTTATCTTTGTTTGTCCATCAAAGCCTTAGAAGTCTCTTTTGATTATTAGATGTACTGAAAAACATGTAGTTACATCCCAGTGCTTAATTCTTTTAATCATTTTTGCCTTTAGTAATATTCTTGTAATACTTGTTTCATTCCAGTCCTTATTACACTCTGCATGTATCAAGATTTCTTCCAGTTGGTACTGTAATACTTATCTCACTGTGGATGTAGATGCATCCTCTATTTTTACCCCCAGCATCCTCCTCTGTGCTGTTTGAATAAAAACTAGATTATCTGAACTCTCAAGGTCAAGTGCTAAAACTTGTCAGCTGATCTCTGTTTGTTTACAGACAGAACATACAGTTCTGCAAATAACCCTACTTGGTGCCCATCTTCCTATTTTGAGGTTGATGCTGAGGGTAGTAGGAGCAACAGCAATGTATATATTCCATTTAAAATACATAGAAGGCTTATATTTGCAGTTGTGTAAAGAGAAAGTTTTTAAAATTTTTTAAATTTTTGGCAGATTTGTACTTCCTTTAGTAATATCTATTGGCTAACTCTGCTCTTACCTAAACTGTCTGAGTTGAATTTGTCTGATCACTCAGTATAGTAGTCCCTCTGGTAAGGATCCAGCTCCAGTAAAGTTAATGGCAGCTGCCCAGTTTAATTTACTGAGACCAGGATCAGAGTTATTTCCTATCTCATGTTATCTGATGAAGGACTAAGACTTTTCCAGTATGCAGATACAGCCTCCTATGTTTAATTTTTTTTTCCGTCTAGAAACTGATTTCCCAGAAACAAGGAAATATTGCCCTTTCTCTTTCAGCTTAGCTTCTGATGATTATTTAAGCAGTCCAAGCAGTAGAGTTTCATTTCTTGCTTTTCTCTGACTGTGATTTAAAAGTAATTATTTGCAACTTAAGTGAGAGAGTACACTTCCCTTCAACAAGACCATTTTCTCTGCATTAAAATCACATTGTGTAGATGTGTTATTTCCTATTCTGGATAGCTCTTGGATTTTTGGGTTTGATAGCAGTACTTCCAGAACAGTACTCTGCTTGCATTTTGTGACACTTTAGGAGTGTTTTATTTCTCCTTCTCCTTCTCCTTCTCCTTCTCCTTCTCCTTCTCCTTCTCCTTCTCCTTCTCCTTCTCCTTTTCCTTCTCCTTCTCCACCTCCTTCTCTGCCTTCTCCTCCTCCTCCTTTTCCTCCTCCTCTAACAAAAAAAATTATGATGGTGATAATAAAAATAAAATATTATGGTAGAATCCACTGTAGCAATTTCGTTGAATTTTAGTTTTAGTGACTTTTGGTTAGGCGTTTCTAGATGCTTCAGATTTCCCTGTTTTATTGCCTTCTGGCTAATTCTTGGATTGTCTTGGGGTGGTTTTTTCATTTGTTGTTGTTGTTATTATTGTAAACCCCAGCTCCCTCAGCTGCTCCTGGTCAGACCTGTGCTCCAGCCCCTTCCCCAGCTCTGCTGCCCTTCCCCGGCCTGGCTCCAGCCCCTCAGTGTCTTCCCTGAGGTGATGGGCTCACAGCTGGGCACAGCTCTCAAGGTGTGGCCTCACCAGTGCCGAGTACAGGGGCACAATCACTGCCCTGCTCCTGCTGGCCACACTATTCCTGGTACAGGCCACGATGCCCCTGGCCTTCTTGGCCACCTGGGCACACGCTGGCTCATGTTCAGCTGCTGTCGACCAGCACCCCAGGTCCTTTTGCCCTGGGCAGCTTTCCAGCCACTCTTCCCCCAGTCTGTAGTGCTGTATGGGGTTGTTGTGAGCTAAGAGCAGGACCTGGCACTTCACTGTATTGAACCTCATCCAATTGGTCTCAGCAAATTTGTCCAGCCTGCCCATATCCCTTTGTAGTACTTGAATTACTCAAGTAGTTGAATAAATAAACAACTGAGATTTAGAAACCTTTATCCATTCTTTGCATTCACAGCATTTTCCAACTGAAAATTAAACCATGAAAACGTTATTTTACTTTTTTTCCTAACATCACTGCCATATTAGCCAGCAAGAGTTGTCCTCAGAAATATTCCAAACTGGATTTGTATATCCACTGCAAAGTGTCATTGGGAACATTAATCCATTCCATTAATTTGAAGAGTATGAGCCTGATTCAAGCTGATGAAGTCAGATCCCCAGACTTCTGTCATCTGATGTATTTCTTCATTTCTAGAGATCAAAAATACTTAGGAACATGAGTAACAACACCCCTTAAACTGGTAGCACAGTTTTCAAAGGAAATACTGAGTCATGTAATGTTATTTACAGAACTGAGCATTGTTAGAACTGTTCTGAAGACTCAATCCCACAAAAATATTTTCATTAAAAGCAAATTTGAATAACTTTTTATCTGAGATATAGTTGCATTCAATTACTTGGAGTTACGCACATTCATTTTATCAGTTGTTTGCAGGATCAGATATGAAACAGATTTTTTCAAATGTAGTAGGGCACTGTATTTACAAGTGTTACTATTAATTTTCCCGGGCTGTCTCAAAAGCAGCAGAGGGCGCTGAGCCAACGGACACCGCCCGATGTGGGTCTCTTCCTCCCTGCTCTGGATTTCCCCGTCCAGGGATTTCCCACTGCGCACCAAGGAGAGAGAGCCTTTATAAAGAGCAAGCTGGAGCTCTTGTAATAAACTGTTGCAGAGCAGCAAGATCTCACAGCGCTTCTCCACAGAAAATAGAAAGTAAACTTTTGAATTTACTTTCTTTACCCAGTAACAGCAATTACAAATGTTTAAAGAGATGGGAAGAGCAAGCCAGGCTGTGCTAGTAATTTTGTGTGTGTTACGGACTGGTAAGTTGGTGAAGCTGGAGGTTGGTGGTGCTTGTTTTATTTTTTTAAACTTTGTTAAGTGTAAACTGACCTAAAATTTGCTGTTTGATCTTTATTTCTCTTTTCTCCACTTACCTTTTCATTTCAGTGAATACAACTGTCAATTAAGTAGCTCTGTCAAAATGTCAGGAAGCTTTTTTGACATTTACTTTGAGCTTTTCTGTGCTCTGCAATGACTCAGTCGTTTTCCTATTGAGTTTGCTAAAAGACAGTCTAGGAAACAACTGCAGTATATCACTGGATGCTTGATTTTTTACTGTCATTCCTGACAGTAGCAGGAAAGTTTGGTACTTAATGTCCTGTTGAAAGTGTTTCTGCTGTTGTCTTTGCTATCTACCTGCTACCTCTCCCCTCAAATGTTACAAAGTTTTAGAACCAGATACACCTGACAAAAAAAGTCATATTGTGCCAATGCATTTATTTAAATTTGGTTGATGCCATTTTATACATGAAAATTGTCAGTCATCTGAGTCTGTATTGTCTTTGACAAAAATAGCAATGTTTATGGGGTGTTTTGAATATGTAAACCACTGTATGAGCTTTATTAGTTTAACTTCCACACAACCATAAAGTAAAGAAATGAAGCATACAGACATCATGTCACAGTAGAACATGAGAAGAAATAGGAAGATAAAAATTGAGAAAGATGCTGAATTGATGTATGTTTTCCCTGTTTGTAGTTAAAGCTTTTGAAATGGAAATTATACCTGCTGAAAGAATTGTGGCACAGATTGGAGGCACACTCATACTCACATGCAATACTACTGGCTGTGCATCACCAAGTTTTTCCTGGAGAACACAGATGGACAGCCCCCTTGGAGGAAAAGTCAGCAACCACAGGACATATTCTACATTGACTATGAATCCCGTTAGCATTGTGAATTCTCATTCTTATCTTTGTACTGTCATATGTGATGAGAGAGAGAAAAAGGAGAAGAGTGTCAAAGTTGAACTTTACTGTAAGTAAAAATGTAAAATTCTCTTTAAATAGTATATGTTGATAGAAAACTCAGTAATTGTTTTAGATGTTGTGGTTACCAGTTAACTTTTAATTCTAGGATAATGAGTGTTATAGCTCAACATATACTTCCTTCTGAGATTCCTTTATATGTCTGCTCAGGACACTTTCTTAGCCCTTTTCTGCCTTCTGCATTGAAGATTGTATGTACTAGTATTATTTATTCTTGTTTTTGGTAATTCTTGAAAGCCAAAACATGCACTGCCTGAATGCATTCCCAGAGCTGGGGGAATAAAAATCAAAGCCTTTGTCGTTTGCAGGAGAATAATTCAGATGTCTAAACCTACCAGCACAGAAAACAGGATAGCACTAGTGTATGGATTGCTCTAATGCCTATAGTGGAGCAGCTGTATCACTGCCTAGGTGCCATGCTGAATCTTAGTAATCTTTTGTGATCATGTTTCAACAATTGTACAAATAAATTTCCTGTTAGTATATTAACTGCTTATAAAGGACTTGTAGGTCTTCAGATCAAGATATGTCTTGTAATAATGTTGATAGAATATCATGTTCTGAGCATCTCTAAACTCAAGATATTTGGTGTCTGGATCTTGCTCTTATGTTGACCCTACTGTTCATCTCTGCTAGTCTAAAAAATTTATTTTATTCTTTTAGCTTTCCCCAGTGATCCTATCATTGAGATCAGCCCATTCTTAGTTGCTGGAGAACCAGCCACTGTCATCTGTAAAATTCCTGATGTGTATCCTTCTGATCACCTGGAAGTTCTCCTAAAGAAAGATGGCCATGTTCTTCATGAGAAATATTTTTTGGAAGATGACAGCACAAATACAGAGACCAAAATTGTGACACATACATTTCATCCCATGGCTGAAGATGCTGGGAAAGAGATTACCTGTGTGGCCAGGTTACCAATTGCTGATATGGATTTTGAACCCAAAGAAAGAACATCTTCTCAGAAACTTAATGCAAATTGTAAGTATTTTTGTACAAGGGCTTTGGCTAATTTAGCTTTCAAAGTTGGAAGCAAAACATCCTACTAAGTCTGGAAAAATTGTCCCACTGTGCTACTGGGATACATATTTTTCATTTTTTCCTTGGTATTCTGTGACATGTACCTCTAGAAAAGCTAGTGTTAGAGATGTGCATGTCATTCTTCATTTACATACTGATCTTGTCTTCCTTTTGTTCTCTTCAGTTGGTCCCCAAAATACTGTCGTTACTGCATCTCCAGGCAACTCAGCAATGGAAGGAGACTCTCTGAACCTCACTTGTGTGACTCAGAGTAACCCACCAGCACAAATAGTTTGGAGTAAACATTTGGCTGAAGAAAGCATTCAGCATCTGATAAAAAACAATGTTCTTTCTATTCCCCGTGTCCATTTCAATGATTCAGGACTGTACATCTGTGAAGTAATTAATCTGGTAACTAATACAACAGAGAAAGCTACTGTGGACATTATTATACAAGGTACAAATCTGTTTGAGTTTCACTTGTATTATCCAGTTCCTCACTGGCTGACCTCTGTTAGGTTGGAGGATGCTGAAAAACCGAAAATTAGGAAAATACAGGGCTTTACTTGTTACATATTCAGGATTCAGTTTCAATTTAAGGCTGTTCCTCATGCACTGTAATTTTTCTTTCTATATTTAATTTTTGGCTAATTCTCTCAGTACTGCTGTTGTACATGCACATTTCAATACATTTCCCCACAATGCAACACTAAAAGTCACAAAAGAGTCTGAGAAAGTGGTGGGGACACACACTCTTATTTCTGTGAAATGTAACGTGCGTACCAGTTTCACAGGGACATCAGTCTCCTTCTTTGAACTAGTAGTTTTAGTCATTAGCATTAAATTTAATAGGCATTTGATTGTAAAACTGTTTTGGACATAATAATATTATTATTGTTGTAATATTTTGTGATTGATTGATTGACTGCTACTGTTTTGACAGAGCCAAAAGTCTTAGATTGAGTCTGGGATCAAAACCAAAATAAACAGATCCTTGAGCAAGCAATTCCTGCTTTCTTAAAACCTTCTCTATCTTTGGTACTTTTGCATTACTCTAACAGCCTTTTCTTTTGTCATGCAGGTGCTCCAGTGATTACAAAACTCTCCATTGAACCTTCTACAACAGTTCAGGAAGGAGAAAATGTTTCCATACAATGTTCTGCTGAAAGTAACCCTCCTCCCAAGATTATTTTAAGGAGAAAATCTGACAATGCAGACATAGAGTCTTACAGTGCCAGGAGTATTCTTCTTCCATCTGTGATGTTCCAAAATGGAGGAGATTATGAATGTGTAGCAGAAAATAAGTTTGGGAACAGTAAAAGTGAAATCACACTTAATGTGAAATGTAAGTATGTGTAAAGTTTTCCCAGTCATTTAAAAATAATTAGTTAGTTCTTCAGGGATAAATATAACCATCAAATTAAACTAAATCCTGTGAGAACAAAGAATCATCATAGTCCTCTGCTTTTCCCTAAGAAAGGAGCAGTGCTGATGAACAAAACAAAGTCACAAAATCTTTAATGTGATGACAGTCTTTAGTACAGATCTGAATGAGTGAGAAACCGATCTACATGGTTAGAAGTATTTGGTTAGGATGTCTAGGCTATGGAGGGTTGGTACAGAAACTCTGATACCGTGTGCTTTACTTTTGTTTTGAGAATGAAAAAGAAATTAGCTTTGGGAGGGTGACAATCTAGTATCCAATAAGACATGTTGGATCCATCTCTAAAAAATCCAGTGATGATTAACTATAGGACTCTTCCTTTCAGATGGACCAAAGAATACAATGATCACTGTTTTCCCTACTGCTGCTCTTAAAGAAGGAGAAACTGTGACAATGAGATGTACTAGTTCTGGTAATCCAGCTCCTGTGATCTCCTGGAAGAAAAAGAAGGCCACCGGGGAGTCTGAGGAAATTTCTAAAAATGCAACTATAACTATACGGAACTTGAAAAGTCAAGATCTGGGGCTTTATGAATGTGAAGCTTATAATCAATTTGGCAAGGAAGAAAAAGCTGTGAAATTATATGTTCAAGGTTTGTAGAACAAGACAGAAAACAAGTTTTTTGGTTTATGTATTTTAGGTTCAGATCTTCTTCTTGAAGAATGAGGTAATTGTGTCTTTGATGTCAATGGAGTTAAAAGGTGGCCCTAATGTCACTAAGTGATTTAGGAAGCTTTAAACAATGAAGCATGAAGTCTGCCTTAATACAGATAGATTGTGAAAAGTTCTTAAGTCGGTGGGGCTTCCATCACTCCTTCCAACTGCCCAGTGTATGCATGAGGTAAAGAAGGTATGCAGTGCCTGGAAGGAAATATCCTTCCAAGCAGGCCTCAGTCGATATCTGCATAGGAAAGATTCAAGGAGACAGTACAAGCTGAAGCTGCTCTATGGAAGCAGCTCCTTGCTTCCCTAAGCTTCAGCTCTGTTTCCTGCTCTTACAAGCTGCATTGAAGCTACAAGAAATGCTGATTCCTCAACTTAGATGGAATGATAATGAAGTTTCATTTTCAATAGTAATCAGACTTCTCTACTTTACCTCTGCTGCATCTGCCTATTGCATAGCAACAGTGTCTTGCTTAGGGATCACTTCTGCCACCAATTCAGCTCTCTTCCCTGTTCTTTACTATTTTTATAGTTGCACCAAAAAATACACTTTTGATTTCCTCTTCAAGCAAAACGAAACAAGGACAAAATGTTACTATTCCTTGCATATCTGCAGATGTTACATCTCTTAGGACTAGTCTGTTAAAGAAAGTTGGTGATGGGTTCATAACCCTTGAAACAGTACATAGCAAATATACCACAGACAGGGCTTGGTTAAGGGATGCAGGAAAATACACATGCATACCATTAATGAACTGGAGGAGCAGTCTCAGCACATAGTATGTATGTCAAAGGTTAGTTAATTTAACTGCTGTGCAGAGTTCATACTAGGATTTGTTTTACACAGAGTGACCTCTTCAGTTTCATTAAGAATGAATTGTCTTTAAAAAAACTGACATGAGTTGCTCAAGTTCTTGTCATCAGTGATAGGGTCTTAATGCTAATGAAAACTTCTGTCCAAAATAGCAGATGCATAAAATAATTGCTGCTTCATCTTTTGAAAACAGGATATAAAATTGCAGAACCTTGTGAAAAAAAAAATACAGTTCTAGGACTCCTTCCTTTGCCTTTTCTATTTCTCTTCTGTTGAAAGAGGACATCAGCCTCTGGGTTTGTTGGTCTGTGCCCTTTCATGAACTCAAACAAATAAACCATGAATTTGAAATAAGAGAAGAAGAAGAGGCTCCACATAATATAAAAGTTATGCAACATACTCTGTCAATTGATAAAATGTTCTTTTTGCCAGCTGCTGTTGGCTTCAGTGGTAAAAGATAGCTGGTGACAGAGCAGTGTCTAAAGCTATAGGCTTAACTACTACAGTGGACCCATTAACTGGATTAGTGTTTTGCATGTAAAAGCTGCTGATGCCTCATGAGTTTTGCTTCTGTTTGTTGCTAAATCCTACCTCGAATTTCTTTTCAGTTCCTCTCCAAAATATTACTGTGTTAGTATCTCCATCAGAAAATGTTAAAGAAGTAGAAAATATCACTGTTACGTGTAGCACATACACCCTCAGAGATGATCCTGAAAAAAAGCCCATCAGGAGAAATTATTCTGCCATCAGTGAATGGAAATTTTATACTCTGCAGTGTCACCAAAAATTATACAAGCATATATGTCGTTCATATTTTCAGTAAGGTTGGAATATTACAGAGATTGAGATAGCTGTTGTAGGTAGCTGGGTCTATTGCCTTAAACCTATTTTGTTTGTACTTTTTAGTGAAATTTGTGTCAAGATGCGCACTAGTTCATAACTGAGCCTTGTATGACAGTACTGTGGTTAACCTGAAAAAAAAACCCTCACCCAAAATCAAACCAAACAACCTGGTCAGAATAAGCTGTATTTTAACCTCCTTTCAGTGTGGCTGTCATTGTCTCTCTTACCTGAGTTGGTGTGGTAGCTTTAAGGATAGGGCCACAAAAAGGTGATTCCTGGCTGCATTTCTGTCCACATGCGTGGAACAGTGAGACTAATCCAGAGAAGGTTGTGTTTCACAAAAAATATAAATATTTAGCTTTTAAAATGTGGTCTTCCCCTTGAAGGATGAATTTCAGGAGGTTGAAACATACCCAAATGTTTCCTATTTGGGTATTATATGTAGCATTCCTCTTGCATTCTTTGTAAATTACATGGTATTCTTCATTGTAGATGATATCAGATAGGTTTGAACTTGCATAGCAAGATAGTGGCTAGGAATTAAAGTATGTAATATGAAGTTCTAAAGAAAAAAATGTAAGGAAAACACAAAAAGTATGCTTTGTGCATGAAAACAGAAATATGTTTCAAATGAAGGTCATTAATAACACTGCTTTTACAGTGATGCACATGTATCTGTTTCAAAAATATTTACACATTTTTTTCTCCTTTTGTCTCCATTTTCAGCAAGATTGGAAGAACCAGATCAGATGATACCACTGATTATTGCATTCTCATCTGTAGCAGCAGTAGCGGTACCTGCAGTTGCAATTCTAATCTATGTGTCAAGACAAGCAAAGATCAATGGATCCTACAGTCTTGTAAAAGCACTCAGGTTGAAAGTGTGATCATGTGAATATAAGTCTTTAGTTGATAATAAGCACATTTATTTATTGCTGTGACTGGTTCTACTCTTCCATAACATATGGTAACAAACAAGTGACTTAAGAACAGCACCACGTGATAGCAAATGGGCTTATTTTCATGTTTTGTTAGGTGTTTTGGTATTTAATTAGAAATTGGTAAGTCATTTCTGTGTTGAAGCATTCTGAACAAAGAGTTCTGTGGAGAACTAGGTTTGTACATAGTGTATAATTTGTGTTATGAATATGTTCAACTAAATATCAATTTGTAAAACTGAAGTCTTATTGCAACTGTACAGAGAAATTTTGTTAATTCAAAGATGTAAATCAATATTGCTTGAGCTGATCAGGTGATTTTTATTTTGTATTATTCTGCAGCATGAATGTTTTTTAATATAATTTGTCTGGTTGTGGTAATGTTTGGAAAATGTTCTCTTTTCACTGATATTGCCATAAACTCTGTACCTTCAATGAAGTTACACAATCACTGGGCTATGCATTTCTAACAAATTTAAACTAATTTAAGCCTTTGAGGCTCATTTGCAAAACATTTTATTTTAAATATTATTAAAAAATGTCTGGAGTTATAATCTAATAAGTTCTAGGACTGCTAAGGTATTCTTGCTGGCTTCAGTCATTCTCAGATCAATGTCAGAATTCTGTTATTTTGTGATGAGCCAAATCAGACCTTTCTTGTAAAATATAAGGGGATTGTAAATATCCTTTACAGATTTCCACTGCAAAATAAAACTACCAGTAGATTTCTTTGACTAAATCCCCCTAGTGATGCTTGTTTAAGATTATGCCAGAATACGCATGACTGTGGAAGGAAGTTGTCCTTGGCGGCAGCAGCAGTTGTGACTGTCATGGGAAAGACACAAACAAGGCCAGCAGCCTCAAGGCACAGGCAGGGGGCACAGGCAAAATCTGTGCACCTCGGTGATGATGGGTGAGTTGTTTCCTGAAGAAATGCCCTTCCCAGGCTCCTCACTGTGAAAATCTAAACCACATGCATGACAATTTTCCTTTTAACAGAGACCTGGTGTCTGCATGCTTCACTCTGGTTAGCGCCTCTTTCACCACACGCTTTCCAGAGCTGGCAAAATGGCTGTGAAAACAGTGAACTTCCGGTGCAGAAGCAAAGATGGAGGGAAGGAGAGGTGGAATTTGATAGTATTCTTCCTTACTTCCCTTCTCCTGACTAGCAGTGGTGCTTTGACTGATCTGGGTGCTGATGTTCAGCACCGAAGGCAAAGTTGTGGGAGGTGCAGGCTCAGTGGCTGAGATGTTGAAATGCATCCTGATGCACTGTGGCCTGATCCGCTGTGCTAGGCAAGGAAGGTGGGCCTGGCTCCTCCAAACTTGCACACAAGCAGCTCAAGCAGAGATATGTGAAAAGAATATGTCTTTACATTATACACATGGTGACAACTGCTGCCAACAGCAATGCAAATGCAGGTGCTAGCTCTGGGATGAGGCTAACTCGGGGATGGGGCAGTGGTGCACATCTCCCATATTTTTTCATAGTGTGTTCAGCAGTGTTTTGTGCACAGTAAATCAGTTCATCCAGTCTATCTAGATTGGAAAGGGAGGCTTGGAAAGTGGGGGTGTAGCAGAAAAATGGGAGAGCAGTGTGGACTTGGCTTGGAGAAATGTGAGCATGCAGTAGGAGGGTGAAGAAAAGATTGAAGACAGAGGAGGAGGAGAGCTTTGACAGGCCCATGACATAAATTCCTTGGAGGTGGTGCCAGGCATATTTATTCAGAATAATGTCAGGCCTGTCTCAGTGCTGTCTTGTGAATAAACCAGAAAGCATGATTTTTTCCACTGTGCAAAACTTTGGTGCACACACATTTTGCCTACTCAGTGAGGTTCTGATGTCTGTGTTGCAGGAAGGATAGCTAGGAAAGATACAGGGAAGGAGGACTGGAAAAGAGGGCAAATGAAAATGCCTGGGACTTTCCAGTTTGGAGAGAGAATGCTGAAGGAGGAGGGATTCTGACTGATGTTTTCCAAATTGTGAAAGCAGTTGATAGGAAACAACAGATGCAAAACTGTTTGCTAAATCATGCAATTCCAGAACTACAGGATATGCAAATTAAGGAGAAAGTGTTTTAACAAAAATAATAGAATAGTACTTTCTTACAGGGTGAATGTTAATCTATTGAAAGCTGCTGCAGAAGGGTCAGGGGGATAACAGTATCAATTGGTTCAAAAACAGAATGGAAAAAATAATGAGCTAAAGGTCCATAAAAAAACCCAAAATGGAGTAGACAGAAATGTACTGTACAACATTCCTTATTCAATGGCCATTGATGCTGAGCAATCCTCAGGATACATACCAGAGAAAGTGGCCAGTGTATGACATACTGAAATAGTGTCTTTCACTGCTGTAGACATCCTGGGGTTGGTGGGTTACTGGTGAGACCCACCAAGGTATGCCTTGCCTTCTAACTCCTCCTCTGAGCAGCCTTGGGCCAGACCTTGCAGAAGGGGCATAGAAGTTCCTGTGCTGTTTTTCCCCCCTCCTGTGGACTGAAAAGATTAAAGCTGAGTGGGAGAGAAATAGGAGCTACCTTGCAACAGTGCTTTGGTGTTTGAGTAGTCTTTACTGGAAATTCCTCCACAAGTTTCCAGTATTCTCTCAGCTGTTGGTTTTGTCCGTATTTCTGATACAGATAGAGATGTTAATGTCCACGTGGCTTCTCTGCCCTCTCAGGACCTCCATTAAGGAATTAAGTGACTTAAGTCAATAGGAATTGCCCCTTGATTTCAACAGGGCCAGCTTTCCCCCCAGAAATATTAAGTAAATAGATAGAATTTCTAGTGCCCATTTTAGGAGAGGTTGCTCTTGTGCTGGCAGTGAACTTCCTAGCAGTGAAATCACAAAGAAGGTCTTGCCAGGGGATTTCCTGCCCTACTATCTGATTCTCGGTATTTTCCAGGGAACTTAATGATATCAGTACAAGCTTGTCCTCTGAAGGTTTAAAGTTCACAGTCAAATAACTTCTCTTTTTATTTAAAACTACAGAAGGAATATTACTTCTCCTTACACAGTTTCTCGTCAAGCAACTTGCAGAGCCTCTGCCCTGGCAAAAAGTCATGAACAGCAGCTCCAGCCCAGCAAGTGATTTCAGAGCTGCCTGGAGGTCTAGGTAAGAACCCCTGCAACAGGGCCTGTCTTTATGGTTAAGAAAGTGGTCTGTAAAGCAAAGAGCTGACAGGTCCTCTCAGGCTTTCTCTATAAAATCACTTCACACGTTAGAGATTTGCATTTTCCCCTGTCAGATCTTTGCTCAAGCATAGCTTTGTCTTTTCCTCTTCAGGAGTTTAGCCCAAAAATACCACTGGGCAATACTCATATGAGTCTGGATTTTAACAGGTGATTGCAAATTCTCACTCTCTGAAGTCAGTTCAGGATGTATTCTTTCATGAAAAGCTCAAACAGGAAAAGATACATTTTTAAATATCTCCAAGAATGCTTTCAAATAAGTTTTTAGGTGTACTGAAGGGGTCAGTTGATATATCCCATGAGAGAGGTGCTGTTATCTGCTGGAGATAACACTGGTGGCCTTGCATTTGAAGAGTCAGCTTCCTCCTGTTTTCAGGGACTAACAGGGCCTGATCAGGATATTTAAGGCCAAATGATGATCTGGTGTCTCTGAATGGGGCAGGCCATTCAGCTCCATGGACTTGTTGCTATGCTGGACCGCATGACTTTAATCAGAGTGTGTTCCCTTGTAAGGGATCTGATCTGGAAGTTCCTCACAGAGTATGCAATTATCAGTGGTGCCCTGCCTGTGATATATACATGGCCTACTTCCTAATCCAGTTTTTCTCTCCTTTTACACCATTCTCCCCAAATGATAATTGCATGCTGTAATCAAGTAATCTCTTACTTCTTTGATGAACTAAAGATGTAGGGCTGTTGGAAGCCTACATTTATCAGGCCTTTTCTACAGCAGTAAATAATCCTTGTAGTTTTTTATAAATCCCCTCCAGCACTACAAATACCTTTTAACATGAGGCAAAAAAACTTTGTCAAACCAACCAGTCTGAATTTTACCTAGACCATTCAACTTAGCAATCAAAACCTGACAGAGGTTTTGACACTATACTCAGTTTGAAGGCCACTTCACATTTAAGAAAGAAGTGAGAGAAGTGGTTCTATTAGGGAAACTCCCTCTCTTGTTCCATTGTCTGTTGTGAAGCTCAACAGTCTTTAAGCCTCACAATCTTTTGGGATCCAGATGCTACATATCCTACCACCAAAGTGGTGCAAGTTACGTTACCAGAAATATGGAAATTCTTGTGAAAAGAGTGATGTGCTTTGCTGTTAGCTCCCAGGCATCTTAGTAGTGTTTTGTTCCAAGTACCCTCCAGGCAGAAAAGCAGGGGATCTCCTGCCTATCCCTCTGCCCTTCTCACCTGAGGACTCCTTCTGGTGCTGCTGAAGTACACAGAATGGCCAGATGTGTGGCTGTGAGATATAGGGCTGGGAAGTTCCCCTTGTTTATGAGATCCTTGGTTCCTCTCAGCAGTTCTGCTATGTTTAAGGTTCATTGCAAATGAAACAAGAGAAACAGTTTTTTGACAGATTGAAAATTTACCCTTTAAGGGCACATTTTACTTTTTGCAATGCAAAGAAATTGGGACATTTGAATCTGAAGATTTATTTTTTCAAAAGGCAAATACATATTTTATAAATAGATGTGATAGGGGGTCTGGGACTCGGTGCTTATGTGACTTGAAGGAGGACAACAATTACTTTTCTTTTTTTTTTAATTGCAGTAATAAACGCTATATCCACGTGTTAAAAGAGACAGGAGCAGATGAGGAAAGTAAGATCATTTACTGTAATCCTCTTTGCTGTGCATGACTGTAAAAACTAAAATGCTCTGTCCTAATGCTGCTGGTTTTTTTCTCTTAAATATTTTCCTTTCCTTTTGAATGAGAGGCAGATATGGGACATCTGCTCTCAGCAGCTGAAAGAAATGGTGGCATATGATGTTCCAACACAGATGTCATGTCTTGAACACTCCCACGTGTTTCCAACTGTTATATTTCATGTTGTTCTTTCGTATTTATTGGAGATTTCCAGTGATGGAGACTATCAGTTTTTACAGTGATGTAACTTTGAGACACTGTTAAGGGTTGAGCCACAGAGCCTCTTTGTTAGTCAGACCTGGTTAAACTAGCTTGTTGCTAGTCAAACCTAGATTAAACTAACTTTTTGCATTCCCAGGCACTTGGTGTACAGGGCAGAAAACAGCACTTGACCCTTTGGCACCACTGCTAACATGCAGCTGAATAGAGAACTTCAGAGCACAGGGCTGTGATATTTACTTGACTTTCAACTAATGTGCTCAAAAAACAAAATATTACCACAAATGGTGCATTCATTTGCTTGTTTCAATATCAGGAACACATATAAAATAGAGTTAAAACACAACTGCATTCAGTTTTTTAAATGACATTGAAAATATATCTACTATTTCTTCTATTGATTTCCTTTTCAACTAAAATTGAATATTTTATCCCTTCATTTATATCCAAGCATCAAAACAGTTGAGTGAGGTAAGACAGCATGATTCTTCACTGTTGAATAATCATTCAGGCACTCATGTCTGAAAACCGTGCAGAACCAAATATTTTAGTGAGCTAATTTAGATTTTGTAGATAAACTCTGGGAAAAAGGAAATAAAATTTCCTTCTTACAAACAAAATGAAGTTCCAGCACCACATTGTTGTTGAGGCTTTTGTTCTAGTTCATGATCACAATGGTCTTGGTGCTGATAACAGAGCAAAGATGGAGCAGATAGAAAGATTTTGTTTGTATTGATTAAAGATCACTTCTTTTGGGAAATTGTGACAATGTTGGCATAAGTCACTTTTCCCAAGTTGTCTGAGGGGAAGTAAAAAGCAAGAACATGACAGAATCAGGCTCTGCTTGCTTTGTCTGACAGCCAAAAAAAGTGGAATATCTGTAGAAGCAGATAAAGAAATCAAAAGAATGCAGGAGAATGTATTTCCATATCTAAAGGTAATTTCCTAGGCTAAAATTCTGTGTTCAAAACACAAATGTACTGAAATATCCCATTTATTTTATTGTATGTATAAAGTTTTTGTCAGAACTTAATTCTTCCCTCTCTTGTTTTCTGTTTAGTAGTGTCTGTGGTAACATGCAGTTGCAGATCACACTTTACCTGTAGACTGTATGTGTGATTATTCCTGTTTTCCTCACTGTGTCTAGCTCACTGTTAATTCAATAAAATGAGAAGCTATAAACCTCCAATATTCTCTTCTTCAAACATGAAAATCTACTTTATAAAAGCTGTTGTGCTTTTTAATTAGCAAAGTCCTCTTGCTGCAAAAATGAGAGACAGGTGAGTAGATGTGAGTTATGATCAAGGCACCTGTTCAGCCTTGGGCTTGATTTAATAGCGAAGAGCAGATAAATTCTGTGTGAGATTACTGCTGAATCACCTACAAGGTTTCTGCAGTCTTTTATGGATGCATATGCATAATTTTTGAATGAGACCAAATTAAGAAGGTAACAAGATAATCGTAGAAAGACTCAGTGAAAGGGAAATGATGTTCATTATGATGTAGAGCGTAAGAATGACCACACTATGTCAAGCTGAGGTTTTTAACCAGCAGCAGGTAAAACTGAATGCCTAAAAATGCTCTAAAATCAACAAGCATGGTAATATGCTCTCTAAATGCACTCCCAGCCTCCACCTCCTTTGAAGCTCAGGAGTTTCCTGAGTCAGAGTTTTCTTCACTGCATTTAGTAACTTGCAAGGGGTTTTTTTCTGTTCATTTTGTCACTTGATATTGTGTAAATCCATAGCATGCACAATATCCTTGTTTTCAAGAGAAGAAGCACTGCTTTGCTGATTTTGGTATCTTATGGTGTTATGTTCTGCCTTACACTGTTTTGGTTTGTGTTCTTTTCAAAATGGAAGAAAGTGGGAGAAAGTTTGAGCCATCTTTCAACACTGAGGTATCTAGATTTCTAGATAATGTCTGGGACACAAAAGAATGTAGTGTGAAGAGCTCTGCACAGTATTGCCACAAGCTGTCAACAGCAGGAGAGAGGGATTTGGCAGTGATCCCACAACCTAGCTGGAGAGCTGAATGTTCAAGACCTATTAAGAAGTAATTCTGCATACAATTTATATTGCCAATTACTGTATTTAACATGGTACAGGTGAGTAATCAATTACTTCCATATTTGATGAACTCTAACTTAGATATTTAATATTCAAATACAACGAAGCAGGGGATGGCTGTGACAGTTATGTTCAGGACTAGCAGGAGCAAGACCAGCCACCACACCTGCTCTTGTTCTTTGCAAACAAAATGAAAGCCTTTCCAATCCTTTCCACAAAAACCCTGGGAAAAATTTTGAGGTAGGTTACTGGGATTAAGGAGAGACTAAGGTTTTTGGTATGTAGAAATCTGAACCAGAGAGTATTAATGAATTGCTGATGCATTGTTAAATGTCCTACTCTTATTTTAATAAGAGTAATAATAAAACATGGTAAAGACTATAAAACAGGTAAGAGAGAAATATTTGGAATCTTACTGAATTCGTAGAACATTTTTAAAAACTTCTAGAATGTTGTAAAAGGTTGTTTACATAGGTATTGTTTCCACTGTTAATGACAGAAATTTAATTTCAAGGTAGCATTTTGTACGATTTATCAAAATGATTATGTGAAACAATAGGCCAATAGCATGAAGCACAGATGAAACAAGAGATTCTTTTGTTGGAGCCTCTGAAGAGTGTGTAATCAGAGCTCAAGTCTATGACACTTGAAAAGAAAAACTGTCAGTTCTGAACCACCAGATTAACATCCTTGCCTGTACTTAAAAGATGAATACCTCTTTTCAGTTATCTTTCCTGCAGTTGAACTGTCAAGAACAGACATCTTGAAAGCATATTTTTTGAGTGTCTTAAAAGAGCCATCCTCGGGATGGAAAGAGCCAGAAGTCTGCGGTCTAAAGGAATGTTGTGCAGTGCACCTTCTAGGTCACCCTGAGATTATGACCCAAACACAAATTGTACAAACAAGTATCTTAAATTTCATTTAATATGCTTGGCCAACCTAATTCTTGATAATTTGATTTCCAAACATTCAAGCAGTCACAAATAGACTGAGTTAAAGCAGGACTTTTTCAAAAATACACTGATGGCAGGTTTAAAAAGCAAAGTATGAGAAATTTTGTGACAAATGCAGTCCTACTTTTCTGTGCCATTTAATCTGTTTTGAAATTTGAAGTTTTTAAGATGCAGATATGTCTAAGTACTGATGCTAGGTAAAAAATGCTTCTTAGAAGGGAGGAGTGTGTTTCTGGACTGATTGAAGCCTTTCAATATCCCTCCAGTCATCAGAGATTAGAGAGAACACAGAGCCAGTCCCTTCTCAGAGGTGAACAGTAAAAAGACAAGGGGATATGGCCAAAACATGTGGCAAGGGAAATTCCAGTTGTATGTGAGCAATGAATACATGGTGAGGGTGGTTCAGCAGCCAAAACAGGACCTCAGCACCTTTAGGGCCTCTGCCCTTGGGGGTTTTTGCAATTCAGCTGGAAAAGACCATGATCAGTCTAATCTAACTGTAAAGTTTCCCTGCTTTCAGTGAAACACAGGACTTGATGACCTCCTGTGATCATCCCTGTCTGAATTTTTCTGTAACTATGCATGACAGAGGCTTCCATGAGATACCGTTGTTTTTTTAATAAGGAGCAATGTAATTCCCATACAAGATCAGATGAAAGATATTCAAACAGACACTGATCTTTGGCAATAAGCAGCAACCAAAATTTCACAGGAGGATGTAAGAAACATCCCTGAAGACAGATTTAGGACCAGCTGCTTCTACAGTATTAAGGTGGGGGTTTTTTTCACCTGCTATATATTGCCTAAAATGCAGGCATAAGACTCAATCTATCTTCCAAATCATGGTGTAGTCATAAGTCTAAAAGTCCAGTCATTTCATGACTCCTTTTTAAGTGCTCTCCCAATTACTTCCTGTGGAAAAGAGTTGCACAGTTTAATAAGACACTTTGTGAAGGGTATTTCCTTTGATAGGTTTAAATACTTCTCCTTTTTGTCCTCTTGTTTCTGAATAATCTGTCACCCTCTCTAAAACCTCTAGTGCAGTGTCACCTTTCATAAGTACATATCAGCGTAGTACTTTATATTCCAAATGCAGCTTCATCATTTACTTACCTGAAAGGAGCAGTAAAGTTTCTTGGACTATTCTGCATCTCATTCCTTGCATTGCAATATTTTTGGGATATTGTTGTCTTGAGCTGACATGGCCTGGCTGATATCCATAGTTTCCAATCCCAATCACCCATAGTAAGCCAAAAAGAGGGTCTACTCCTTACAGAAAACTAATTTCTCATCTGCCCCTCCCTTTTGTCTTTTCTTCTGGGTTCATTTTTGATTGGATCAGATCCTGAATTGAAATTGCTATATAATGTCATGTTTATTTGGGCTAGTGCAGCCAAGGCAGAGGTGGTGACCATCAGGATGGAGACAGAGCCATCTCTTCTGCTCTTGCATCAGCTGAAAGTGTCTGTGACCAGTTAGTCGTGTTAGTTGACCTTTTTTAACCATAGAAGCACACTCAGCAGAGACTTCTACTGCACCTAGAACAGTGATTTTTAATTATCTACTTATTAATAACTTCATCTAAATGGTCATTGTTCAACTTGTCAGCAAAAATTTCCTGTGGAAAGGAAGTGGAAAGCAGTTGGCTGCTCTCTGGAAGTCTTTGATATTTATAAAGCCTGACCTGGATTTTCCAACTAGGTTGACTGAAAAATGTTTTCCATTTCCCAGAGGCATTTCAGTGTATTTGATAACCACATTTAGGACTTCCTTTAGAATATCCTTGATTGAAAATCATATGCAAGTAAATCTGTATCCCCAGAAAGAGTTTAAGATTGCCTTAACATTCTTTTAAGTGCAGAGACCTGCACTAAAGATTAATGAGACTGTCAGAGATCACACAGGATGCAGAATTCAGCCCCTACAAAGGAAGATGGGATGATGGACTATATGTCTCCTACAATTGCCCTGCAGTGCTTTGCAGCCATATCCCTTTTCAGCGTGTTGCAAATGGCATTTAGGATCAGCCATCCATAAATCACCAATATCATCAAAAGCCCATGAAAACATAGATTTGCACACCATGAAAAGTTCTAAGAAGCTTTGCTGTAAGGCAATGTGAGAATATTCTGGTTTTAATAAATAAGCATTGAGTAAAAAAGTAGTTTTCACTTCTTGTTCAGTATTAGTTACAGAAGACACCTCTTCTGCTCCTTTCCTGTTTGAAAATTCTCACTTGTACATCTGCTCTGGATTACAGTTGTTTGACCATTTCAGTCGCATCCCATGAACTCCAGTGCTTCCCTGTGTTACTGGTGTAACACCTCTTCAGTGGCTTCCACCTCATCAACTGTATTAGCCAAGAGCCCAGCTGGGTGAAACAACAGGACACCAGCACAAACCCAGAGCTTATGAACCACCCATCATGGTGGTTCAGTGTCCACTGCCCCTGGGGAAGGCCTGCAGTCTGAACCAGGACCTTTTGCTAAGGAACCCAGGGAGCAGATACAGTGCTGTAGATGAATGGGTGCTCTGAGTTGCTTTCAGCAGTTTTGCTGTACAAGTGATACATACTGGTATTGTCAGCATCTTCCCAGCATTGTTTTGAAACACCAAGTTGGTTAAGAACACATTTTGTTCCTGTTGTCTTATATTATCACTCACTTGCTCAACAACAAAAAATGCCAAAACCCCCAAAACTTTATGTCAGAATCCATGAGTTGAGCACATAAATCTGCAAGTAGTTGCTGTTTGTCTTCCTACTCTCTTGTCATAAAGAAATTGCTTAGGAAATTACTTTCCATGGTAGTCTAGAGTCAGCTGCTTCACACACGTATCTGTGTAACATCAAAATTCATGTCAACCAACAGCAGTGCCTTTTTAGAGGAGCATAACTACAGTGTGATCTGCCAGCCGTCCATGCAGCTATTTCATCCCCTGACCTAAATTTGGGTGTTTGTCACCACCACGAACACTACTACTATTTCCTTCTAAGATTAAAGGGGGAAATAATGTCTCTATCTGCATGCAGTTGTAAAGCTGTGCCAGAGTAGGTTTTGCTCTGCTTATTGCTTCTGCTGAGGCAGAAGAGTGCTCTTTGTCATATGGTGGTAATTTTAGTGCAGGCTAGATAAAACATACGTGGAAGTAAAATGCTGGGAAAGAGACTATTCTGAAATTTGAACACATTTGCTTTAATCTCTTATTTCTGGGCTTTTTGTGGATATTGCGTATCTTGGTTTAACTGAAGGTCAGTCTTGCATTTATGTGAGAAAAATCAGTCTTGTTCTTTTCCTGGATGAAGTTGGGAACTCAGGAATCTCATGCAAGTAATTTTGTGAAATTTCCATCCCAGCTTCCCAGCAGTTTAGATGCAATCTAAGTCATATTCTGAAGAATATTCTGCCACTTAAACAAGGAGTACTAAAAGAAAAACACCCTTCTTTCAAAGATGTCTGTTGTCTATGGGCCAATAATTTATTTTGCTAAGGACAGAAAGGTAATTGCAAGCCCTCACAAATGTCCATGTATACAATGGGGATCCATTTTTGCTAGAATGGTATTTGACTGCCTTTACTTTTTGCTTCCTTTAGCCAGAACTCTCAGATAATTCATGCTGCCTACACATTAAATCTCACTTTGTCTAAGTTGGGTGAGCCAAGAACTTGCAAGGAGGAGTGACTCAGACATGGGGATAGCCTGGTTCCCATGAAAGTCTATCCCTGTAGTCTCTGTGGGTGCAGCTGGCTCCAGGAACTTGACCATAAACATAGGCTCAGCTACAGCATTATATGCACGAGCTTAGTTTGCCTCAGTTTCATGTGGTTTAAATAACAAATTTTTTGATGCAGAAAACCCCAGCCGAGCTCTGTAGGAGGACATGTCTCTCTTCTATTTATGCAGAAAAAACGTGAATCCCATAATCCAGTATTCCTTCTATTTCATAAGATGTCATGAACCACCATTTCTGCAGCTGTCTCTGCAGGCAGAGCCTGGTGCTGCATTTACAGGAACTGAGCCTCTGCTCATTTACACTGTAGGAGGGGCTTCCACACGTGTCCTTGAATGTTTTCTGCATCTCCAATTGTGGTTCTCCGGAAGTAAAGTGGTTTTACAAAGACCAAGGTTAGCTGGAGCCAGACTGTGCTTCTAATTCTGTTGTTTAACAATACTTTAATATTGTAATGCTTCTCTAAGTAGATATGAATGTGAGAGGAAGGGGGAAAAGGGAAATGAGGGAACTGGAAAGCTGGACAGAAGGTGAGAAATGCACATAAAACAGGAAAGAAATTAACTTGAAAGCAGAACATGGAAAATAAAAATAGAAGCAGAAAGGGAAATTAAAAAAAAAAAAAAAAGAAGCAGAAAAGACAATTTAAAATACCCTGATTCTATTTGTCATAAGTACTTGGCTCAGCTGCAACTGAGTCTGCAAGATGGAGACACTGATAGTCTGCAGAGCAGGAAATGGGCATTGCTCACTTCTTCACAGGCTCACATGCTACATTGAATGAACGAAAGAAAGAGAAGCTTAGATAAATAGGGTAATTTAAACCTGCTAGATTGTCAGAAATTTTGTAGTATGTCATGAGATCCTATGGAAAATTGTGCACTTTTTGCTGAGGTTTTCTTACTTTCTTCTGCTGAATTTTGTCCTTATTTCTCTTACCCATACTACACATCCAGGAAAGCAGTGGATCTCAGAAACAGCTGGCTTGTGATTTACTGGAAACACAAATTTCATGCACTCACATGTGGGAGAAGAAGCTTTAAGTAAAAATTGTTAGATTGTGGTGGCTGGCTCTGAGACAAATTCATGGACAGTGGGAGCCTTGATTTGTGCTCCCAGGCTCACTGTGCAGCCCATGAGTAGTGGAGCAGGGAACCATCCAAACTCTTGGTGGTTGCTACTGAGCCTAAGTGGGTAAGTTCAAACCTCAGTCCACCCTGCAGGGATGTCATTCCTTTTGTTTGTGATCTTGTATTGTGGGGGACCAACAGCCTTTTGATCAGAACGCCGCAGTAGTCATTTAACAGTCAGAACAAGAGGTGGTAGGGTTTCCTTCTTTCCACAATATGTGTATTAAAGCATCTCCCAGGAAGTAAAAGACCCATGTGTTAACTTCTTCCTCTGCCAGAATGGATTTAACTACCTTTCCCTCCAAACTGCAACAATTGCTAGCTGTCCAATTTGCTGTGGGACAGAGCCTCTCCTTTTATCATACATGATAACCAGGATGACTGGGGTGTTCACATAGGAGAAAGTTTATTTGGTTCTGTTTCAGGATCATTAAATAATCATTGGATAAAACACCTACTTTCTGTCTAAATATGGGCTTGGGTTTGACTGAATGGCAAAGCATTTGAATTGTGCTTATTTTACAGAGCACATATTAAATAATAAACAGGATACAGGAATCTGGCTTGCAGTCAGAGGACATAAATCTTGTCCTGGAGGTCAACATCCTATGAGACGGAAGCAAACAAATCTATCTAAAAGCACAGTTTAAAAACTTTTTGTGCTGACTGACCAAAGTATGTTAAAAGGAAGTTAGTTCACCATCACATTGACCTTTTCCTCTGTGAAGGTGGCTATCATTGATTCTGTTACATTAATTTCTCACTGCAAGCACAAAGGGTTAATATAAAAAGTATTTTAGTTTAGTATATGGCTTTTGTACTATCTAAACCCATTCTAAATAGTCTATTTCATTTTACTAATTAAAGCTGTTTTCATCTATGCAGGTTTTACAACTGATTTAAAAAAAAAAAGGCAAGAAAACTTAAATATATATCCTCAGTTTCAGAGAAGCTGAGCACACTGCAACAATTGTAAACTTCAGTGGGAGTACAAAGAGCCACTTCTGGAATCAAGACTTCATACAGGTATGTAAATATTCTCAACTTTACCTGGCAGCAGGCTCTGTCCCATTGAAAGAAATAAACTTTTAAACCAGTTAACTGGTTTTCTCCAGAAGTCCATCAAGTTTGAAAATATTTTTCCATTTGTAATTAATAAGGTCAAAGAAATCAGCACATTTAAATGTTTCCATGAGATGGCTGCATAGGTATTTTCCTTTCCCTTCAACAAAATCAGCAGCTTAGATGGATTTTTTGGTAATTGTTTTTTGAAATAATTCCATTTTAGAACTGAAAAAGAGATAAAGGAAAAAAACAGAATTAAGAGGTATTTTCAAATGCTTTTGAGAGCAGAGACTTCTACATTTTGGAATGGAAAGAGGAAAAAAAACCCAGGAGCGGTAATATTAAGAATGTTTCAGCCTAGTACTCAACAGTGTGTAGCAAGATCACTGGTAAAACTGAGGAGCTGAAGTTCAAAGCCCAGAGCTATGAGGTGGGGAATATGTGGGGATAAAAAGATGAAAGGTTTGAATATATAGAAGGCCCAAGATTTGCTGGACTTTACAAAATGTAATTAATTTTTAAGTCCTATTTTGAGTTCACACACTTCAGTTTAGTTTAGAGCCTTTCTTTATAGTTTTACATCTGATAATTAGATTATGAAAATGAACTCTCCCACATAGCAGAGAATGCTAGCAATCCTGTTCTGATAAGAGATATTTATACAGCACCACCAAATCACTTCAACATAAGGGGGCCATGTGCTTATCCTCATTTCTGATGACGAGTCCACTGTAGCTATCTAAGATTTGTCAGCACTTGTTGATATTCCCTGTTCAGTCAGGGTCAATGCTTTCCAGTGCTGCTTCAGAGCAACAACTTTGACTTACTTGGATATTCTGTGAATTTAATTGCTGTGAATTAAGATTTTTTTCTTTGTGCTTGCAGCTTAGAATAGAAAGGTGCTGATAGAGGACCTAACTTTTAACCAATCTTTGATCAGGGAGAAAAGAAAAATCTAAGGCATCTTGAGAAACAGAGCAGGGGAAGAAAAGACTAACTTTTGTAAAAAGCAATATAATTGGTAAATTTTCATGGCTGAAAGGTATATTGAGTGAACATAAAACATTTGCTGTAAAGTATTTCTTAGCAAGCCATTAAGACAAAGTAGAATTCAAAATCTATCTGTGGAGTTATCTGTGGAGAATTTGGGGGAGATGATGGTAGAACAAAAGTTATGGAAATGACATTTAGACTCACTGCTTACTCTCCCTTCCTTTCTTTCCAAATGATATAATCTAATAACCATTTTAATTTATGTCTATAGCCCAAGTTCTATCTTCAGTTAAAAAAATGTAAATTCCCATAGTCATGGTTTCATCATTATAAAAGCAAATGTTTGCTATTATATTACAATGAAGCCTTGACTGCTGTTTCTAAAACACAGTATACTGGAATTTGTCTTAGTCTGCACAGACGTTTTCTGTAAGATCCATTCTGTTAAAAAGTGAATGCTTTATTCATCAGTTTTTTTAATGGAATGCAATACCAATATAAGAAAGAAGTAGCAGAAGCCTGACTTTGTTCTGGTGCTACAAACATTAATAGTTGAGAAAACATATAATCTACTAGAGCATTTCTGCATTGCAAGAGTTGGATAAACTTCAAGTCAGTTGGCGTTGTATAAATTAGAAGAGTGTAATGCATGTAGAATTCTGTTTATAGAGTGGTTTCCATCTGAAAAAAAAAATCATTAAACCCTCTCACAAATTGTCTTTCTATATAGGAATAATTTATCTGGCAATGAAAGTCTAAAGTAGCTAGAAAAATATCTCTGGAAGGAGAGAAAGAAAAATAACATTGGGAGGTAATATTTTAATGGATCTTTGAAAACTTGTATGGTGTGACATAAAATGTCTAAAATTCAATCCTAAAAAAGTTTTATATGAAGAAAAAGATTCAGTTATTATTTGAAAGTGTGATTTTCAAATAAGAGTTCCTTGTTCTAGCAGATGTCCTATCATTATGGGATCCCAAATACTTTGGATTTGGAAAGCATTGCACAGAAAGCCTCCTGGGCAGAGGAGTGGGTGGGACAAAAAATTCAAAGTCACACAGCTCGCACTGTTGCGCACTCCACAAGAGCTTTTAGCTTTTAAGTGCACTTATCAGTAGGCTTCCTAAGCCTTGAACTTTGGTCTTCTAGGCAATAGAAAATCTGGGATTAAAAGAAAAAATCTGGTTCTGCCCAAAGTTACGCAGGACTGTGTTCTCACTTGTTTTACCTACCTTTACTGACCTTTCTGCGGTCAAATATTAGGAAAGCACTTTTCAGCTGACCTATTTTACTTAATTATTAGATATTGATATTCCTATTCTCTCCAATCACCAACAGATTTGATGTCTGTGTTTGCAGTCACTTCTTTTGAATTAAAGATGTAGCTCTGATTCTAAAATTTCTTAATTTTTCTCATTGTAAAAAATTTGTGTTGGCAATTTTTTCCTGTATGCACCTTTGTTTAGTGTAGTGTTTTATTTAACCTGTGGTTGATTTCAGCATTGTCACTTATAAATAACCTGTGCTGGAATATTTTAGAGAATTGTTCCACACTATGTTTGGATAATCATTCGTTGCCAGATAGGGATTTCAGGATCATAGGATGAGGTGGGAAGGGATCACAGGTGGGCTCTGTTCAAAACTGCTGCACAATGCAGGGTGAACCCTGAGCTCAAGCTGAGTCAGTCAGAGCTCTGGCCAGCCTGAGTATCTCTCATTTCTGTTTCTTACCCTCTGCCACACACCATGGGCCTGACTCCATCTCCTCCCTCACCCCTGTGCAGGCGCTGGCCATTTGCTGGTAGGTCTGAGCCCATTCCCTCCCCAGGCTGAGCAAGTCCCCTTCCCTCAGCCCCTCCTCCCAGAGCTCCAGCCCTAGACCCACTTCACCACTGGTGTTCTCCTTGGATGGAGGGGCCCAAAACTGGATGCAGTGGTCCCAACATGGGCTAGAAAATAGTGAATGTGTCACTAATATTTCAGTGACCAGAATGAAACACCCGGGCTCAGAAGAGGAAAAGTCACCAGACAATCTAAGGGCATGAAAGGAGAAAAGGTTCTAAAATATCCTTTTTGAGAGTAACAGAGTTCAGTCAGAACCAGAGTGCAGCATTTCCTGGAGAAAGCTTTGTAACTGGCTGCATATAATGCCCGTATTTTTTGTCTTGCAACTCCAATCCCCACATACCTGAGTGCAGTGCCTCTGATCATTGCATTCATCCAAACACAATTCTCTTTCATGCAAGTACACCAGAGACACACAGTTGGAGAGGATTTATCCCATTTCCTTGGTACATAGAACTTCTGAGTCATTGCCACTACTTGTTTGAGCAGTACTAAATGTAAGCATCTTAGTTGTATCTGTACACCCACACAGAAGTTTTTATATAAGATTCAAATGTGCCTGATTAACATAAGAAAACCCAGTGCATATCTGTGGAGCAGGTGCAAGCAATGTCTCATCTCTTCCTGAACAAAAGGTTAATACATTCTCACAAGTGACTTAATCCAACCTTATAGTTAAAAAATTTGTGATTGTAAATGGATAAAAATGAAAGCTAAAAAGCTTCAAGTAATGCCCTGTAAATATCAGTTAATATTCAAAAAGGACAAGATGTTTAAAAAAAGAGAAAAGTTACACCACTAACTACCAACAACAAATTTGCACACACTGCATTAATTTTAAGAATTATTTATGCTGTAAAATTTAAGCTTAAATACATACAGCATGTGCAATGTAGGAGTGTGAAGTAACAGGGTCTGCAGCTCGTGTTTTGAATTGTAGATTTAAAATCAAGTGAATTGAAAGTAAATGTAAGCCTGGAGGATTTAAGCTTTTATGGTGCAGAACCCCATTGAAAAGAGAAGGTAGGAACCTGGTAGAATATGAATTATACCAGTAGTCCCAAATTCATTTTATAGTTTTTATCATCTCAGTTAAAATTTGTTTGAGTATATATGTAATGAAGAGTAATTATGATATATAGAAAAAGAAGATAAATTACAATAAACATTTCCTGGTCAGAGGTTACCATGAGGTGACAGGATGTGAATTGGGCCTGGGTAACAAAATTCTGCGTGTGTGTGTGTGTATGTGTGTAGCAGGGGGTAACAATTATTTGGGGAATTTAATCCCATTGAGGAGTAAAACCTCCTAGTGGATGACTCCCATCTAAAGATTTTCTAATCCCAAGGAGAAAAAGGTTGCATGTAAATCCTTGTCAAATCAGCTCCAGCCTCCTCCAGTGTAGGAAGCACAGCAGGGATGGCATTAGGGGAGAGCCCTCACAATGACAAGGCAGGCAAGGAAGGGGCAGCTCTGCAGCCTCTCCCCTGCCCACTGCTGGCCCCGAGGTCGGGTCACAAGGAGCGAGGGCTGGATGCTTGACCAGGCCTGCCAGGAAACCAGCAAGGACTGCCAGTTAGTAATGACAGCTGCTCTTTGTAACAGACCTCAGGAGTGGAGCTTAGGGAGCAGCAGCAAGAGGTGTCAGGGCTGCTGAGCTGTTCTTTATACTACAGATTTACCAACAGGCATTCTGGTGATGCCTTAAGTTTTAGCTTTCATATTTTCCAGATTCTGTACTGCATTAGTATAGAACTCTAAACTTCATATGAAGTGTCAGCAAGTTCTCTTCACAGTTTAGTTAGACAAAACAGTCCCTTTTCCAGCCTGAAAACCAAGGACAGTGTTGGAGCTTCAGGCCCAAAAGTATAAACAACAGTGAATTGAGGAGGCCAGCCTGGGAGGATGGGACTTCATACCCTAAAGCTATAATTGAACAATTAACCCCAATATGTAAATGGACCAAAACAAGTGTGAAAACTCGTGGTCCAACTTGGGTGGAGCCACAGCTGGGCTCTTGTACTGCCCAAGGTGTATCCTTTGAAGGCCTTTTTAATAAACACCTACTTTATTCCTTTAACTCTGGCTAGCCTCTGTTCTAGGTATCCTCTCAAGGCATCACTGGTAACCTGGGTTTATTAATCTTTGTTAAATGTGTTGGCTGAGCATTTACCTGTTTTTCTACGTCTGGAAGACAAAAATTGCACTTTAATTTTTCATGGGATTTTTTTGTTCAACTGAATTTGTTTTATTTAGTGATTTTTTAAAAATGTTTTTTTAAACTTTCATTGGTAACAAAGTCTGCACATTTAAAAACCAAGTCAAGTATATTAATCTTTTGAATACTGAAAACGAGTAAAGATTCATTCAAATGTGTTTTATAAGATCTTGCTTTTTCTTAAGCACAGACAGCAACTTCTTCAGGATTTTCTTTCTAGTTTTTTTTTAAATACATTCAGAATTCTTCAAAAAGGAAACACTGATATTCATTAACAGCACAGCTGAGTAACTCAGAGAAGTGTTCTTCAAAGAATGTTGAGTCGTGTCCCAAAAATACTTCAGTGGGTGACTATTGCCCCCTTCAGACTATTCCCAGTACTAGAGAAAAATGATTAGCTGGAAATTAATAGCATTGCTTTGCACTAAAGGAAAAACCCTAAGAAGAAAGATATTGTTAAGTAGATAGTTGGTGAACTTTTTTGGATATTACCAAAGGTTTTTCCCAGTATTAGAAACATACAGTAATGCATTAAGTAATTATCTTAATTAGTACAGCAAACAATACCTCAAGTTACATCTTTAAAAGTTAGATTCAATAGTCACAACTGAGGAGAAAAAATCTTAGAGCAATGGCTGCAGGATGGGCTGGGAAACTTGAAAATCAGTTCAAGCTTCCAGAGTGCATTTATATAGTTTTGGTTAAGTGATTCCTTTTCTTTCTAGGGGGTCTTCATATGCAAAACAAATTGTGCCTTATTTCTCCTTTCAGCTTCCTTCTACTTCAGAGAAAGTTTTTGTAGCATGATCAACACCAGCCTGGTAGAAGCTCTTTACTTAATCCCCAGATAGGGGATACCACACCTGGATTTTATATGCCTACACAAATTGTGCGTATTTACTCCATGTCCATACTCATAGTACACTGTGTCTATATATGTGTTCAACAGCTGAAATTAAGTACTCCCTTCAAAAAGAACACCACCTCAGTGAAAATGTAGCCTCAGTTAGTATGCTAAGTGACAAGGACAACTGTAGCTAGAAAATAAAATCATATCATGGAGTTAATACTTGGTATCTGGGCTGTAATGTGGTACATTGATTTAGCTTGTCTGAGCATCTATTATAAAATAGATGAAAAAAAAAAGATTTAAAATATTATCTTATGTATTGAGTCTTCTTTCTGTAGGGAGAAAAAGAAACTATGCTGCTGAAAAATGATTTTGTATCCACCTTTCCCAAGCACAATCTGCTGAGATAACAGCAAATATAAATACCAGCCTATTAGAGCGTGACACTGCTTTATTATTTAGCAAATGGCTAAGGAAGAACAGCAATACAGATTTGATGGCACATTTCATTCCATGTACCTTATAACATAAAGGTTTCCAGAGAACAAAACTTACAGTTTTTAAAAGTGAAAGAAATACAGAACAAAAATAGTTATTTTCTACTTAGGTAAAATTCAAAGCCTCTAACTGAAGCTCTTGCATACATACAGTATATGCTATTTGCTGTCCTGTTGCTACTCATTTTGCTGCAAATAGTAAAAAAAATAAAATAAAGTTTTCATTTTTCACATGACAGATTTTCACCATATCAAGGAAAAGCTTGTCATCAATCTTCAAGTTAAATCACTCTGATGTGACAGAAGGCTCCTCCTCTTCAGGCAGATTATACGTCCAATGAAGTGTAGTGCAATACATCACTGAGGTATGTTGACTGTTGCTTTTGGCCGCTTGCTGCCTTTTTTTTTTTTTTTTTAACACTATAAGTTTGGGTTTATCATTCCCACTCCTTGGCACTCAATGATGTAGGTATCATTACCAGGGTCTTCCTCTTCTGATTTTGTCACAGTAAATTTGGCCTAAAAGAGGATTAGAAATATATTACTAATTATCACATACAGTGGTTTAAATATTGAGTATCTGATGTCCAATAATTGTATTGCCATGTGTTTATGTATATTACAGCTTTGACAGATTTAGTTCAAAAAACCACTTAAATAAAGGTGGTAAAACTATCTAACCATTCTAAAAGCTTTTCACCCTAGAGTATGCTCACTTTCTACAGGAAAACTCCCAGGTAAATACTACAGTAATTGTTTTATCAATGCTTGTCCTCCATGATCAAGTTCAGCTCACACAGCCTGACAAACTGTACATTGCTAAGTTACTGGAAGAAAATTGAAAGGTAAAACTTCCTGAATGTTTGGACTCACCTTTGTTAGCTGCTCTGCAAAATGTATAGCTGTTTGAGTATGAAGTGTAATTGGTCCACTTTTCACTCTAGACACTCCCTTTGCTAATGCCATAAAAATGATCAGCTGAAAGGGAGGGAAAGGTAATTGTTAAGTCATTCTTCAGATTCTAGGAATTTATTGATTAGAAAACCCCAACTAAAACATGCAAAATATCTGCACATATAAAAATTTTGTCTTCCAAGTATCATAAAAGTTCTTGAAGCTGAGTTTGAAGAGCGATCCATGGCTCCAAAAGTTTGGAGATTGCTACTGTAATGCCTATTACAGAAGGGCTACTTTTCCACAGTAGCCCCTGAATTTGCACCTGAATTCCTGGCCCTGAATTCCTGTTTCTACATTTAACTTTGCTCTCCTCCAGTGTATTGCCCCAAAATTCCCCCAAGTCACATCAGACTCCAGATCAGTAGTTTACCTATATGGAGAGAAACTCAGGAAGAGGTACTTTAATTCTAACACTTCCTCATCACATATTCACTAGACAGACACCCAAAACCCTTTGATTTGACTTAAAAACATCACCATAACAAGAATACTGCAAGGTGTGATTAACTCTGTGCAGTTCCCATACACAGTGACTCTGGCTGTGGCTTGTTCTCATCAATGGTACTTGCATGCTTTGAAAAAAGTAGGCTGAGTCCAAGACCCAAATATTTATTATACTACATAATATTAATGTGTGCCCAGGTGTTTACAGCTAAGAGCTAGCATCACTCTAGCTAAACCAGCCCAAGATTCTCATCAGGCTAAGATAAGACAGTGGAGGGCCTTCATTCTCAAATGAAATTAGGGGAGCAAGATAAGTGGGAGCATATCCTAGATATTCTCTAGTACCTTCCCTTAGTATCATTCTATATATGTAAGGAGGGAGCTATTATCACTGCACTACATGGAATGCCAAATAGAAGCAAATTCCTGCCTCTTTCTTCCATACTTACTGAGGCTTAGAGAAAGGCAAAATTTGAGGCTGTTGGTGCAATGCTAAAAGCATTTGTGGCTCCTAAAAATTGTGTGTAATTTGCTAATTCTAGTGATGTGACTACACATCTCTGAGACTAACATCTTGTTCCTTCCCTATTCAGATCTATATTCTTTACAAGTACTGCATGCATGTTCTTGCTACTTCAACGTCATGTAAACACACGTAGGAACCTTACTTGATCTTGCAGAGAATCATCCACAGTTCCACCATGTTTAAGATTCTGAAGCAGCATCTCAGCTGCTTCAATGCCAACCTTGTCAGCATTCTTTCCTAAGAGAGAAATCAGAAAGCTGAAAATTACTATTTAAAGTTTTAAAAGTACAAAAAAACCGCCAGAAAACAACCCTAGAAATTGTCAACTTTTTAGATTTTATTTTCTTTAAACCTAATGCTCTTGCCTCAAATGTCTGCTTAAAAAAACCCTTCTCATTTATGCTCATATATAGTTCATACTTCCTAAGCAGTGGAAAGAAAGTAGCCTCATTTAGTCAGAAAAACATTTGATCCAAATAATTTAAAACCAAGATCACTTCCATTCATTTTAATATAGATTCACTCTTGAGCAAAAACTTCAAATGTAAAACACAAAGTTTATGCTCCTAAAGTTCAGAAATATTTCTAGTGATTCTCCATTCTGATACAAGGTAAAGTTAACAGTTCTGTAATTTTTGTAAATTTCCATTTACTATGTTTTAAATCTGCCAGTTTCTGTTGTCTTTTATTTCTAAAAGCATATATTTAAAAATGAAACATTCAGAGCATCACATCTTTAAACAGATGATACTTCAGATTCCTATTTGTTATTGGTATGTTAAGTCTCAAAGAATTAATGGAATTCTTACCTCTTTTGCCCAGTGATGACCCAGCTAACAAACAACCCGTTGAGGTCTCTGCAACAATACTAAGCAGAAAACCAAAAATAATTAAAATCAAAATCACTCATATTACAGTTTATTTATCAGATATGTAATCAAGATCTAGCTAATTAACCAACAAGATTAGAGGTAACAATAGAAAGCTTGGACTCATCTTACATTATTCCACTTCCAGTCCCAACAGCTTGATCATCAGGTTCTCTGACAGGCTGAATGTTAATGTAAAGGTCTCTGATTTCTCTTCTGATGCATCTCACTGCTGCTGCTGACATGTCTTTTGCCAGCTGACAAGACATAAACCCAGCAATTATATTATGTAATATAGCAATACTTTTTCCTCATAAATTCAATTAAGACAGTTAATCCCTGAATAAAGGGGCTACTTTATTTAGAAAAACAAAGGATTGTTATAAATCCCTACAAGCAAGAACTGAACATGATTTTTTTCTGAAAGTTTTTCTACAAAATTAAGGTAACATTAAATCCTGTACAAATGACAGTTATAGAAATGTATGTAGAAACTTCAATATCAGTTGAAATTCAAGAACTTTTCTTCATTCATAGAGAAAAAAGATTTTATTTTAGTCTTCTTGCAAAACATTAGATTCTAAAAATAACCCACCCCAAAACCAAGTGCAAAAATCCCACCCCACAATTATTATGTACAGAATATACTCTGTAAGAGAGAATACATAAAATAACAATTTTACATTACAAGCAAATGGGGACATATGAAGCTTATCCCATTCCTGTGATCTAATCATAGCTATATTAATGGGTTTGGAGATTTTAAGACCAAAACCAGCAGTTCACAGCTTTTCAAAAAGTAACTCAGCTTCTCCTCTTCCTTCCTCTACTAATTCCTAGCCTGTATGTGAGAAGGAACCTTAAGGAGATCCCAGCACTCAGGACAGGAAGAATAGAAAGAAGGAGATATAAAGGAGCAAATTTCTCTCCTTTTTATTTTTGGCTAAACCTACCCTTAACTCGTTCTAATACCCTTAGTAATGGCTGAAAAACTTGTTGTAGACTGGGCTCCACCTATTACAGTGCTCAGAAATTTATGAGCAAGATTTAAAATAATGCACATGAATATGAAGAATAAGTAAATCAGATATAAGATACCTCTCAATATATGCCAAAGACTTTTGAATAGTCCTATGAAGGATGAGGATACTGTTCTCATTTCCTGTTTTAGCTTTACACTGCTGTGCAATGAATGAATTTTAGGTATGTCCAATATAATATTCTACAGCCTGAATAATTGAAACCATTTAATAAGGTTGCTTAGGTTGTGTAAGACTGCAAAAGACAGGAGAGAGAGGAATGTTGAGCAGATTGCATGCAATTTTATATAGCTATATAAAGTTGGATGCTACCAGAACCATGATGAGCACTTACTTTGATAGGCAGTGCTCCAGCAACAAACGCCCTTCCATAAATCTTTGTCACTGTGCCACGTTCTGTTAAGTTTATTGGGCTCAGCTCTTTGACTGGAGACATCTGGACTACAACTTCACCACCTCCTTGAGGATAGTAGCCCCTATTTAGAAACAGTCATTGGATATAATTAAATGCAAGAAAACCAAGAAAAGGGTCAGGAGGCTCTTCATATATTTCACTATACATTTTTATGTTCCCTGTTACTGTACATACAAATTTTCTTGATGTGTGCCTTAGAAACCCTTATAATGGAATTAGGCTCTTTAACAGTAATCCTCTGTAATTCACATCTTATTAACTTCCTAACACCGACCTAACTGGCTCCTTGGAAAAAGCTCAGTAATGCACTGCCTGCTCAGCATGCCCTCCCCTCAGGCGAGCCAACAGGAAACATTACACAGCAGCTGTAGACTCAGCAACAAAAAAAAAAGACAGCAAAGAATCCTATCCCATTCATCATTTGGTGCCAGTACACACAGGGGCAGCTAATACAGATTAGTTCATGTATTATAAATTCACCCCTCAGTTTGATTGAGAGCCCCTTGTGTGTGCCTCTGCTCACACGCGGGTTCAGTAAGGCCCAGCTCTGCTGCACGGCTCCACAACTCACCTCCTTTTTATGTCACAATTAAATGTGAAATTGAACTTTTCAACTATTGGCTTAAAAACCTGAAAAAGAAACATATAAGAATTAATTTATTTTGCATTGATAATTTTCCACTATTTAATGCATTCTTAAAAGAAAAAAAAAAGCTCAACACAAAAATTTCAGTTGTATTCTTAAAAAAAAAAGATAGCCAGTCTCATCCATATAGCTTATTTGACATTCCTCATACTTCATTCTCAATGTCACTTTGTATAAAATGATTTTCTTATGGAAAAAAGAAGAGTAATTCACAGCATTTCTAGAAAAAAAGAATCCATTTTAAGTGAAATCTTCTGTAGTAATTAAAACCAAAGAGACTATTTGCCATTTCAGGAAATTCCATGAAACACTGGTTTCTCTCTACATCCAGTACACTAATAGTGTTATATTCCATGCCTGATTCCATAATCACAAATAGACTTGCAGTGAGAGCAACAGAGGAACAGCAGTTACATTGCATACATATTCAGGGAAGATGCACCAAGGCAAAGGAATTTCTCCCTACCATGACTGTGTAGTCTATTTGAGGAGCCATCTCCGCATTAGTCCCACCTTTTAAATGAAGCTCTGATGGGGAGGCAGCAAACAGCACACAGGGCATTGCTACCTGCATCAGCAGACACACACTCCTAAAAGCAATTATAAGATACTCAAATGTCACACACTCATAATCCATAGAATTCCATAGAATCATTAAATATCAAAGGCAAATTACTTTCTAGAATATTTACTTTTGTATTTTATTTTTAAAATTACCTATAAACTTATTAGTCTTAAAAGATACTACTTTAAAACTTCATGTCCTTAGCTAGCCTAAATATGAAAGTTTTCATTTCACAATAATTGCATCTTTAATAGTTCTGCTTGAAATAAAGTTATGTATCTTCCTTAGTATAGTGATGGGACCATGAAAACTGTGGGTTTAGGTAGCAGAAAAGGCTTAGGCAGCAGTAACATTTTAATACATGGATGGAATATGTTCCCATTTCCAAAAGAGCAATATGACATACTGTGCTACTATGAGTGTAAATAAAATGTCAAAATTTACCTTATTATATGGTGATTATTTCAGACCTCATGGATGTGAGATACTTATCTAATTTAATGCATTTGGTCTGGTATGTAACACACTAATGTGAGGCATTTACACCTGAAGTTTTAAAGACATGAGCAGCTGCTTTTTTCATAACATGAACCAAGCATTCAGCTTTTATATAAATCGTACTTTTAAATTTCACATGTACTTCATGCATATCCTGCCTATACTATGGGTACTTTGGTCACATAAATCTGGCCCAGGCAGCACATATCCTGGGTCATTACCAAAGCATAAATGTTCTTTCCACCCCCCCAATATCTATTGTGATAATTTTAAAGTTATCAGAAGCTGGTGTACAAAGACATACCCTGCTGTTTTTGTATCTGCTATGTGGGTTCCACCTTTGATTTTCCCAGGAGTGAAGGTTATTTCTGTTGAGCCAATTTCTCCACCATTCAGCTTCCCATCACACAAATCTCGAATCATCTCCAATCCAGACAGATGCTGAGGTCTTAGAGTGACAATACACAGTTGAAGACACATATAAGTAGACTACATGCTCATGTTACATCAAAACAACCACTAAACACAAACTAAAAAACTACAACTCCAAATTTCGGTTCAGACAAGGATCAGAAATTCTCTCTGGTTGCTACAGTACTTCTGAGTTCACAGGAGCCAAAGGAGCAGCATTCAGGCCATATTGGGATATGCAGGATTCTGGTAGCTTTTCCACTAGAATGGGCCCAAGAGAGATAGCTGAGATGCAAGAGCAGCCACTTGTTCTAATGTGATAAATGTTTGGACAGAAATGCAGTGGGATAATGATGGCAATACTGGCTGAGCCAGAACCGGTTGCAGTGCTATAAGAGAGTTAACAGGTTTGCTATGTACTTGCCTTGTGCTTGTTTCCATTTGTTAGGGTAATTTAAATAGGAAATACACCAACTGTTCTTAACAGTGTACGCTCGGTAAACTATGTTTTGCTCAGGCATTACATGAGTGTTTTCCTTATTTCAAACCGTGCTCCGCTCAGCACCTGTGGAACCATTTCCGAGGCAGCGCCCGGGCCGCGCCCTCACCCGCCTCGCCTGCGGCCCGGGGCGGGACCGGCGCTGAGGGCACCGGCAACAGAACCGAGCCCGCTTCATGCCGCAGCGTTCCCCCTCACTCCTTGTGAGGCACAGAGGGGATTTTCCAGTAAAAAGGCTCTTTTAAAGCAATGGAAACACAAATGTTTCAGACAAGAGCAGCCGAGGCCTTGCGCGGCTGTGCCCCAACCCAGGAGGGCCCCACACGCCGTACGTGACCAGCTGAGCGCCCCGCGACCGCCCGGGGAGGGTCTCACCTGAGGCCGGGCTGGCTCCGCCCGGCGCGGATCCGGCGCACCCGCAGCGGCAGCCCCAGCAGGCAGCTCAGCGCCGTGGACACCCGCAGGATCTGCCCGCCCTGCACGGAGAAACGGCGCTCGTCAGGCGCTAAGGCACTTCCCGCCTACCCGGCAAGCCCGTACCGCTGACCAGGACCAGGTAAGCCGCGGCCCGCTGGCGCTCACCCCCTCCATGATCCCGCCGTCTATCTCCACCCTGTCCCCGTCCATGGCTGGCGATGAGCGGTGTTTCTCGCAGAGGCCGCGCCGATGGGATCCCGGCGGGGCCCTAAACACGGCGAGCCCTCGGCGAAGCAGCCGCGGGGCCAGGAGCGCTTGACGGCGGCAGCGCGCCCGGGGTGCTGCGGTACCGGTGCTGGGGGCGGGCGGCGGTGCC
>VXBC01008979.1:82785-113223 GCA_013399945.1 Ploceus nigricollis | reverse complement strand
GCAGAGCGGAGGCGCCTCCCTGCCCGCCCGCCGGGGGTTGGTCGGGGCGGCTCCGCCGCGGGGAGGAGCAGCCGGCGGGCCCGGCACTCAGGCAGGGGGCAGGAGTAGCTTCATTGCCCCCGCGGTACTGACCGCCTCCCGCAGGAGGCAATGCCTTTCCCCTGTCCTGAGGGCCAGAGCGGTAACAACCGTGGCACCTGGGAGATCAGAGCCATGGGTACTGCGCTGCCGCCGGAGGAGAGCGGCCGGACTGCTGCCCTCCTCATTACGAGCTAGTTTCCTCAGAATCACAGAATGAATTAGGTTGTAAAAGACCTCTGAGATTATCAAGTCTAGCCTATAAGCGAATACCACCATGCCAACCAGACCACAGCACTAACTACCACGTCCAGTCTTTTCCTTAAACACCTCTAGGGTTGGTATCTCCACCACCTTCCTGGGCAGCCCGTTCCAATGTCTAATCACCCTTTCTGTGAAGAGAGTCTTCCTCATGTTCAACGTAAACCTTCCCTGGCGAATCTTAAGACTACGCCCTGTCGCTCGTCGCCTGGGAGAAGAGGTCGACCGCCAGCTGGCTACAATCACCTTTCACGCAGAACCACAGACACGGGCGTGTTGGTCTGGCAGGCGCGCTCGGGACTTTATTACCCATGTATGGGGAATGGCCGGGCTCTTCGCGCTGCCCTTCCCGCTACTGCGGCCCGGGGAAGCCGCATGCCGTGCACCGCCACTCGCGGCTCTGGCCCGGGAGCCCCGGCACAGGGAGCGCTCTCGCGGACCCTCCCATGGGCGTGTGTGGCCCCCGAGCACCGCCCGCGCCCCGCCGCCCTCGCCCGCTCCTGGTTGGCTGTGGCGGCGCGGCCGCCGCCGGTTGGCTGTGCCGGGGGTGTGTGCGGGGCTGTTCGGCCCGGGGTAAGATGGCGGCCGTGACCGCGCTGAGGAGCAGCTGCCGAGCCGCGGGGCGCCTGGTAAGGGGAGCGGGGACCCCGCGGGCGGCGGCGCTCCCGGCCGGCCGGGGAGGGAGAGATAACTCGTGGCATCCCCGAGTCCTGTTCCTGCCGTCCGGCGGGCACACAGCGCGCACCGCGCCTTTGCAAACACGACGCGCTCGCGGAGCTGTCGCCTCGGCAGTGTCCGAGGCCGGGCAGCGCCGCAGGTCCCTCCCCGCTGTGCGCTCCCCGTGCTCCGCGCAGGTGACCGAGTCCCCGGCAGTGCCTGGGACCGCCCGCCCCGCGCTGCACGGGGACCCCCAGAAGTGCCACCCTCTCCCCCCGCGCTGCCTTTGCCCATACTCCCTGTGAAAGAAACGTGTGCCTTTCTGTAATAAGACAGTGACATCCTCCTCCTCTGTTATTTCTAAGTCATCCCATTATTGCTTTGCCTATGCGTTGCTCTGCCATCACCGCTTCTCCGCCCACGCATCAGCTCCCTTTGCATACCGCATCTGCACGGAGACGGTGTGGATGCGTGTACAAAAAAGGGAAACGCATTTCTTTGAATCCCAGGAGCCTTGATACTTGAAAAGTAGTTAAGATACCATAAGAAGTGAATCTATTTGGTTGCCTTTTTGAGATACTTACAACTTCGTTAACATAGATTTAGTTCATGCTTTCTTCTGTCTTCTTGTATTGTAGTCTTCTTCTATTGTGAAGAGCATTGGTTTCCTATTATGTTACCCCTATTTTGTGGGATGTCAGAGAAGAAATAATGTTTGAAATTTAGGATCAGTTCCAGTTTCTAGTATGTTTTTTCTCTTAATAATTCATATTGTAATTTTAAAGCATAATGATGAGGCATTTTTAAATGATACTTTTGTAATCCAGTTTTCAGCTAGTAACTTGTAAGTATTTATAAATAATTTTACTAATTAAGAGCATTGAAAATAGCACTTTCTTTTAAGTTGTATTTCTAACCTTCTACTCTTAAATCCAGAGGGAGATTCTGTTAAGATGGAAACACTCATCTTATCTATGTGCATGCTGAGCTATAGAATTGGCTGGTTTATAGTGTATGTTTCCTGTAAGCACATTTTGAATCTGAGCCAGGGGCCTTTGTATGAAGTGGTAGGGAAATGGCAGTTACCTGGACACTGGGACATGTGCCAGGTATTTAGAGGAGGGATGACATCGGATTAAAACACATTACCAGGGATGTTGCTTGAGTATAGAGGTAACTATATACTTGGAAATATAGAATATGTATGCAAAATACATCCAATGTGAGGAAATGTTCATTAAAATGACTCAGTGGGACAGAAGTCAAGAGAGTTCAGCTGGGCAAAGTCATTGCCTGTGAGCATGAACTGTTCAATTTGACTTGGAAATTTAGTGTTACTCCATCAGGTAATCAGTTCTCTGCAGGCTGCTTAAAAATATTTTGGTCTGAGGCCAGCATACATTTTCAGGATCAGTGGTAATTTAGAAAACCGGAGTTGGCTTGTTCTTAAGGAAACAACCAAAGCTGAACCTGAGAGGGAAGGCAGTTCTCCCCTGAGTGCACTCAGCTCCCCCCTTGGCTGGGGTCAGACCACGGCTCTGTCAGCCAGGCTGGTGGCCTCAGTCCCAGCGAGGAACTTGAGTGAGCCTCAGCTCCTTTTTGCCAGAGTCACTCTGCACATCGGAGACTTGCACAGGAAAGGTGTTACCTTGCTGTGACAGTATTGCCTTTAAGTTGCTGTTTAGTGTAACAGTAGCCACATTAACAAGCTTAGTAGTAGCAGTTATGTTTGGGGTTTACTGATAGATTTTTCCAGGCATCAAAATATGTAGATGGGTATGCTATGGATATTAGAGCTAATTTTGTCTTTTATGTGCCATTTTTATTTCCTTGTTTGGCATTACACCAGTATTATGGTGATTAAATGCTGAAGTTATAAGCACAGTCTCTTTGTTTAATGGATTTTAATTTTTTCCTTGTTAGTAAGGAACACTGCTCTGTGAAGAGATTGTGTCCTGTATTATTACTTTAACATACTAGCACACATGCTTTTTGATAGAGAATGTGCAAAACTGAAAACCAGAAAGATTTCATTTTAAAAAATGTAGTAGTTTTGAATTATTCCTACAGATATAATATGAAACAGCATGGTAACTCTTCAATAACAACACCAGTCTCTTTTTTTGGCAGTGACATTACTAATTCACTACCTGCATTGGTAACCAAGGGTTAAAAATCACATGGAAATCATTGTGAAACTTCACATTTAGAAATAGTTCAGAGATTTGATGTGCTCCTTGTGATCATCTTCACAGGTAAATACTGAATATTTTTCATTTAGGGTCATATAAAGAGAAAAGAGTGTTTTTGCAAGTTTGTGACAAAAAGATCTAGTTGAACAATTTTTTCAGTAACATTTTTATGTAAACATGTAACCTTCAACTGGGAAGAAACCCAGAATTAAAAATAGAAGAAAAATAGGATTGTGAAGATGTACATTGTATACCAGTTTTGTAATTTAATGTGAATTTTGAATGTATTCCTAAAGTACAATTTTGCATAGCTTAAAGTTGCCATGTTACCTGATTGTTAAATAGGGAAAGTTGTTTGGAGGACTAATGGAAAGATTTGCTATTTGCTTTTTATAGGAATTAGAAAAATGCTCACTCTAGATCAGTAGGTACCATCTTAGTGGCAGGCAACTGAAAGGTAACTCAAATGATATAACTTTGTTGTGTCCATCATGATAGACTGTGTTGTATAAATGTTTGTTCCTTAAAGAAAGGGTTAAATAATACAGAAAATTAGTACATTGTCAATTCAGAATTGTATGGCCTGCTGAATAATGTACTTTTTAAACAGTGAAAAGTGATAGCAAGTAGTTGAACAGTTTGGGGTGTGGGGAGGGAAACAAGAAGTTTCATATGCTCTGTAATTACTGAAAGGATTTTTTAAACAAGAAGTTAAAATGAACTTTCCCATGCAGGTATGCTGTTTTCTGGCTCCTCTAAGAAGATAATTTCTAAATTTTACATTTTTGAGCTACTTGAGGTACATTGTTGCACCTGAATTTTTTTCATATCTCTAAATTAGTTAGAGATAGTATCTACAGAGAAATTGTTATTTTTATAAATTTTATAAATTTTACAGCACTCTTAAGACAACATAACACCAGAATCACATGAAATTTAATAAATTTTACTGGATAAGAACGTGTCTGAACTAACTTGTGTTGAGATTAATAAAATACCTGTTTATGTCAATGCAAGCACTATCAGCTTTGCTTATGATCACAATCATGACTGATTACAAGAGGCTTTAAAGCTTAAAGTTTTATCTAAAGAATCTTTCAGAAAATTCTGTAGACCCTTTAAAATTGATTTCTGGATAAATATAATTGTAACCATAAAAGAAAACCATCTCATGGCCAGTTCTTACAAAATATCATTGAAGCTGATTTGAGATGATGTTTACTTGAAGATGATTGCCTCCTATATAGGAATAAAAATGAAAGGGCAACTCTTTGGGCCCTCTGGTGCAAATTTCCTTTCTGATCAGTACTTCTGATCAACCTCTGATGGGACAAATATGCTGGTTTTCTGTGCAGTCTAGGGAAACCTTCCAGCATTCATCCTGGATAGGAATATTTCAGATGTCTGATGTGGTTGATAGAGTGTGTGGTTTTTGTGTGCCTGTCCTGATTAAGCTAATTCCTGAGAGAAACAATAGCAATGAATCACTCATCAAATCCTGTCATGATTTTTGTTAATTGGTTATGTCACTGTGGCTTTGATCTCCCCATGTGTTGTGTTAGTGAAAGAAGCTAAAAACTGGTGAAGCTTTTGCTAATGTAAAGGTTACTGTATGTTCAAGAATGTATTCAGTGTAATTGTGTTCCATAAGAACTTCTCTTATATAGACTAGAATGAAACTATTTTAGTCTGACTGTTACATGGGGAATATTAAATGAGCTCTACCTCCATTGTATTAACCCTTGAGATTTTCTCCCCAGGTTTGCATTCATCGCGTTAGATCGTGCAGCAGCATTCGCTTTATAAAATCAAAATATGTGTGCGTGTTTGACAAATCTGCCCTCAAGTTTAGTCATCAACAGCGATTATTCAGAACATCTGCTGGTAATCTTTTTCATAATAAAATAATTTCTTTTATTTTGCTATATTATGAGTGTTATGTTAGAGGTTTGCATATGGCTGGTATGTAGATTATTTCTGATGCATTCAGATTTTTCTGTCTTTTAGCTTGTATTTAATATTAAACATGCTATATTTTCTTATTCTTTGTTTCAAGTTTCATGTGGCCAAATTGTCCAGTTTAAGCTTTCTGACATTGGAGAAGGAATTACAGAGGTGACTGTAAAAGAATGGTAAGCCCTGCTTTCCTGGAAGTACACTAAGACATCAACAGGTAGTTTAGCAGCTTTAGCTGTATGATCAGTGAGTTATCTGAGAATATTTTTTGGGTTACTAGTGAAGTTTTTTGGGTTTCATTTTGCACATTTTAAAACCTTGTACATACTGAGCTTTTTTTTTTTGTTTGTTTGCAGTCTCATATATTTGTGAGTGGAAAAATTGGAAGGAATGGGATGCACCTGTATGTAGGCTTCTCCTTCAGTGATTAATGTTTTTTGTGTTCAGGAGGCCCGTCTTTTGTTATGTTTACTTAGACTTACTTAGCTTTAGAAACTTTACTTAGCTTTAGAAACAAATTGCTAATCTAAAGAATCCACATAATTTTATCCTGTACCCCTCCTCTATTGCTTTTAGTAAAGGATTCGAACTTCTAAATTGTGTGCAAAAAGCCAGTGATGAATGGATTAAACAAAATCAAAGTGTGCAGTGAAGGAAGGCAGTGTTGAAAGGCCTTGTTCTTTGTACAAATACCTCTCTTTGTATGGAAGACAGTGTTCCCTACGATCCGTTTCCTATCTGAAACTGATCGTATATTGACAAGTTGAAACCAACAACTTCCTTGCATTCAGATTAAGCTGGGCTCATTCTTATTTTTAGATGCTTTATAATCTGACAGGAAAACTCTGCTTTACTAAAGTAAATGTAATATGTGTGTAATGATATTTATAATCATTTTGTCATTTCACCCAACAAAGAGTTCTGTGGCAGCCAGACAGAATGCATGTAGCAAACATATGCAGTATGTAGAATTTGTTTTCTCATCTGGAATGCACTTCCATGTTGTGGGATGTATATTACTGAAATTACCAAAGGAATACACAGAACAGGTTTTTACACTGACTGTGTTTCCCAATAGCCTGTGTCTTTCCTCCCAGGTACATTAAGGAAGGTGACAGTGTGTCTCAGTTCGACAGCATCTGTGAGGTGCAGAGTGATAAAGCCTCTGTTACTATCACCAGTCGTTACGATGGCGTCATCAGAAAACTCCATTACAGCATAGATGATATTGCTTTTGTTGGAAAACCACTAGTGGACATTGAAATTGATGCTTCAAAAGGTATTGTAAACCATTTTTTTTCTCATGCATATTTTATGTTTGTTGTCATAAAACAATCAGTGACAGAGAAGCTTACTTTTTCCTCCTGAAAATCTTCAAAGATTTTTTTCCCTTTATAAAGTCAAGAAATTTGCGTACAGGAAGTTGTGATATTTATTAAAGTTTAAAATCTCCTAGACATTTCCTCTTGAATATTTAGCTTAAGCAGCAGCCTTTAGCAAGCTGTGTTCCCATCCACATTAACTCAAACTAAATTGTAAAAACTTCAGCTGTCACAGAATGGTTGAGCTTGGAATTTAACAAATGCTTATAATGTAGTAAAGTTAATTTTTTTCTTTTTGTTTGCAGGTGTTGCCTCAGAAGAAGATGTTGTTGAAACACCTCCTATGTCTCATGAAGAGCACACTCACCAAGAGATAAAAGGTCACAAAACATTAGCAACCCCTGCAGTTCGTCGCCTGGCCATGGAGAACAATGTAGGTTTGCTGAATAAGGTCCTGCTGCATTTTACCCAGCTTTTATATGGCAGTTTGACTGACTAGAAGAGCACTGATCTAGAGGAAACACTTGTTTTCAAATACATTTTACGTGTATGAGAACTGCTGTAGAAATTAAGAGGGTTGTGCTTTCTGATGATTATGATGGGTAGAAAAAGAATTACTGGGCTTAAAAGACAGCTAGGAGGCTTTAGGCTGAAGACTGAGAAAACCTTTCTAGAATAAAAATAAGAAGCTGTCAGAGGAAATTCCTGAGAATCTCTACAGAGAAAGTAGGAGGGAAAAATAAAAAAACCACCTTGTTTTGCTTTTCAGATTTGTATTAGAGCAGAGGATATACTAGGTGATGTTTTACATGCCTTTTTTCCCCTATGAATATTCCGTTGGTTTTGAAAGCTCATGATGCATTTTTAGGAAAGAATTAAGTGACAAATAGCTTTTTTCAAATTAATATTTCACTATTGATCCTGTGAGGTAATTAGGAGGTTAATAGTGTTCATAATTCCTCCTTGAAGTATGCAGTCAAATACCTAGTGGGACTTTTGGATGATTTGAGCTATGTTGACTACCTAATAATTATAGAAAGGAACAGAAAACTGCAAATATGTTGGATCAGAAATAGGAATAATTTTTAACCATAGCTCACAATATAAGATATTTTTATGTTGCTGTAAAACTAAAGTCTCACTGCTTGTTATGTAATTTTCAGATTAAATTGAGTGAAGTTGTTGGGACAGGGAAGGATAACAGAATCCTTAAAGAAGATATACTCAACTACTTGGCCAAACAAACAGGAGCTATTTTGCCTCCATCACCGAAGGCTGAAATTGTCCCACCTCCGCGGAAAGCAGAGGCTGTGCCAACTGCTCCGAAGGACAAAGCACGCAAAATCCCTGTACCTGTTTCCAGACCCATTGCATTTGCAGGAAAAGATAAAACTGAACCTGTAACAGGTAAATCATGACATATAAAGTCTTGAGACCATGATCACAGTAGACTACCAGTACCAGTTGCTCTCTGAGTAGCTGATTCCTTTTGATGAGAGTGTGTTTCATGTGGTTGTTATGCAAGTGAGCATTCAGGAAAACATTCTCTGTAAGAAGCATCTCTGCTGAAATTATTTTATGAAATATTTGTTCATGTTTTTGTTGGATGGAGTTGGGCTGCAAATTGTACTTGCTCATTCTTCAAGTGTATGTTGAAAAAGGTAGGAATTCTAAACATGGATTTGTCATGGTAGGAATCATTATGCAGTTAGTGGCAAGGTGCAGTGAATTTAAGGGTTTATCAGTGCTTAGTAAAAGCATACTGCACTGTTATGTGAGTAGCATTCACACCTGTTCTGGAGAACAGTGCCGTAGAAGACACCAAGGTAACAAAAAATCACATGAAAAGGGGAAGATTAAAGTTTTTTGCTTGCCTTTCAAGCAGTGTTTATTTGGAGAGGCTGGAAAGTGTAACGCAGATTATCATATTATGATTTCAAATTTATACATAAATAGGAGAGAGATGCAGTAATATAATCTGAAGTATTACAGTCATCAAAATTGAGTTCTATGAACTGAATAACTCAGTAAGTGCTCTTTACCCTGTTCTTCTTTGGTTATGCTTTGGCTTTGGATTGGCTTTTGTAAGTTGTGTAATTTGGTTAATGGAAACAGATGAAATTTCACCATAATTTCACAGAAGCTCATTTTGTTGATTTAAGAAGACAATGAATATTTTCCAGGTTTTCAGAAGGCCATGGTAAAGACTATGAGTGCAGCTCTAAAGATCCCCCACTTTGGTTATTCTGATGAGATTGATTTGACTCAACTTGTTCAGCTGCGAGAAGAGCTGAAACCTCTAGCTGAAATCCGTGGAGTTAAGCTTTCCTTTATGCCTTTCTTCATAAAGGTGAGACCTGCAACAGAGCCCTGTATGGAGTACTTACACAGGTTTTGCCAAAATCTGTTCAATGATTGTTGTAAGTTTGGAGCACCTCTCTATCATCTGAGTTATGGCAGATCACAGGAAAACTGTTTTTTTATTTATTGAACCACTTATCAATTTACAGTTGGAATTGCAGCTAGAGTTATGTAGTGCCATTGAAATTTTTTGAAATATTAATGGGAAAGGATAGAGTGCCTTCAGCAAAATTTAATATGGAGGTAAGCATTACCAGGTGTTTGAATTGCACAAAACAAGTTTTTGAAATTGTCACTATTTTTTGAGCTCATATGAAATGCATCATTGTTCTTGTTGGTGTTATTATTATAATCTTTGTATTGCTAATGAATCCCTTAGGTCACTGACTGTTGTCCCTTCTGTTGTTCAGAAAGGCAGGCAGTTGCACTCATGTGCAGTGAATGTACAGATTAGTCTGGTAATGCTATTGCACTCAGAGTGGTACCTAAACACTCATTCCATGTTGTTGTTAAACTAAATTTTCTCCTACCATTACTTCTTTTCCCTGGAGCTCTCTGCTTATAAAATATAAAAATCTATTTTGTTTTCTTTTGTTATATTTAACAGGCAGCCTCTCTGGGATTGCTGCAGTATCCCATTCTTAATGCCTCTTTGGATGAGAACTGTCAAAATGTCACATATAAGGTTTGTAAACTATGGATAAATGTTGTAAGCAGAAAGTGAAAAGTAATGTCTAACAGGGGCCTTTCAGAATGTCTGAGCTAATTATAAGAACCAAGATTATGGTGTTGTGCAGTTGTGTGTTCAGACTCTGAGATCTAGATTTGATTTATTGTTGGTCTTATTTCAGTATTTTGTTAGATAAGAGTCACTTTGTTATTCAGACTTGTCTCAAAAATGCATATTAATATATTAATTTCCTATTTTTCACCTGAATATGGGCCAAGCTTTTAAAATGAGAATATTTAACTTATAATACAATAATATTCGGGGTTTTTTGTGCATGGTAGTTTAACTGTTCCAACACTCAACCCTTATATATTAAAGTACAGTCTTGATAAAAGTTATATATTTTTGATACAAGCTGCTGGATTGATCCTTCTGGGAAGCAAGTATCTATTTTGTTAAGTGATGTGTACTTGAGCCTTGCAGTACAAACTTTTTTTGTGCTATTTTATAAATATCTCTCAGAATCCTTATATTCCTTTCAAAAATGAAAAGCAAGTGATCTCAGTGATGTGAGTGTTAGCTAAGGTCATCTGTAATGGAAATGGAACATGGAGTCTCCCTTTGTTGCAGAGAAACTTTGTGGTGTTTTTAGATGCCTATGCACACACCAAATTTCTTTTTTTTTCTTCTTTTTAATTTCAGTGTTCTCTTTAAAATATGCTATTTATGTTTTGTTACACATATGATCATCCTAAAGTGCAGTGTTTTCAGTGTGAATTTGATTCCAAGACTTTGTATTCTCTAAAGGTGGAATTGTCAACATCAATTTGCAGTTTGCAGATGTGCAGCTAATTTAAATAAAATAATATCCTTTTCTCCCTTCAAAGTTGTATGCAGGAGTTGCTTACTAAATACAGCACTTTCCAGGCAAAAAAGATAAATAGGGAAAACGTGATTGAAGTGGCTTTTTACTTAAAATACATTTTATGTTGACAGCTTATATTAATGTCTGGTTAATGGCACTTGCTACAGGCTTCACACAACATTGGAGTTGCAATGGACACAGAGCAAGGTTTAATTGTCCCAAATGTGAAAAATGTTCAAGTCTGCAGTGTGTTTGACATTGCTGTGGAATTAAATCGCCTCCAGTCCTTGGGCTCTGCAGGCCAACTGGGAACAAGTGACCTCACTGGGGGAACATTCACCCTTTCAAATATTGGCACAGTAAGTACAGGGAAAATGAGAGCTGCTTCTAAAATCTGCTTCTGAAATGCAGCTTTACTGAAGTTTAATATGCAAAGAACAAAATCTGTAACAATTAATTCAAGACGCAATCTGCTTAAAAAAAGTTGTTAAATAATATCCCTACCTTTTTCTTTTCTAGATTGGTGGCACTTATGCCAAAGCAGTGATACTACCTCCTGAAGTAGCTATTGGAGCACTTGGAAAGATACAGGTATATTAACTTTATCTCAGTGATGAGAGTGTTAGCTAAGGTCATCTTAATGAAAATGGAACATGGAGTCTGCCTTTGTTGCAGAGAAAATGCATAGGACATGACTGAAAAGTTTGTGGTGTTTTTAAATGACTATGCACACACCAAATGTTTAATTAGAAGTCTCTTACACTAAAGGTTCGTATTTATTTTCCAGAATCCTGTTATATTTCTGTCACATCTGTGTTTAGCCTTTGGGTTAGTAAGAAACAATATAAACACAGTTATACAAGTTTTGCAACATGGCAAAAGCAATTTTGCTATCAGCAGGGAGAAAACTTGAGAAATATTCTGAAAATGAAGTTTAATTTCATAGCCAGGTAGCTGAATCCATACAGTATTTTGGATGTGAAGGCAGTTTCATATTTTCTGAATCTCAGGCTTTAATTCTTTAATACAGACGTTGGAGCTCAGTGCTGGAAATGAAATTAGTATTAACTGAAATTACTTCTATGTTCTTCCTCTGAGCTTTTTTTAGAGGTGCTTTAAGGAAACTGCCACTTTGAGAACTAAGAGTGCAATAAACTATTCAGGAAGAAACTTTGGAGTCAGGAAAAGCTTTTACTACTTCAGTATTTCCATGATGGTGGAAACAGGCTATGACTGTTTATTATGCAGGCTTGCAATATATTCTAATCCACAGCACAAACAGTAATGGAAAGGTCTTGGTTTTTAGCATGTTTGTCTAATTCAGCAAAATGTTTTAATTTAGATCAACAAATTAGCAAGAACAATAAAAGCAGATTTGTTAATGAAAATATTTAATTTAATAATTCTGGTTTTGTCCTTCCTCTGATTTTTAGGTTCTTCCTCGGTTTAATAGCAAAGGTGAAGTATTTAAAGCACAAATAATGAATGTGAGTTGGTCAGCTGATCATCGCATCATTGATGGAGCTACAATGGCCCGGTTTTCTAACTTGTGGAAATCTTACTTGGAGAACCCTGCTTTGATGCTGCTGGACCTTAAATAAAGGAAACCATGGCTAGAATATGCCTTTAAACTCTGTGGATTAGACTGAATAGTTATAAAAGCTGTCTCTGCTAACATGTGCCCTTTGCTACGTGCATTATATAATAATGTTATGTGGTTGAAAGTTCTCAACAGCTGATATCAGTCTCAATTAGTTGTTGCTTCTTTCATTTTGTATTGCTGTAATTTCATCTACAGCAGACTGTCAAACTGAGTAGGTCACAGCTTCTGAATATGGTAGTGGTGGAATGTCTTTATTTTGCCTTATTATAATAAGAATGATTGTCAGGCTGGTGTAACTGAGTGCCACTGCTCTACACCTGCAGTATTTTTAATCTGAAGGGAAATTTTGGAGGGGAATACCCATAGTTCTTCTATTTTGGACACATAAATTTATTTTAACAAATAATATCTGAATTCCTAAAAGGGATTATGCAAAAATCATATACAAATAAAATGCCTTTAATGCTTCTGCTGTAAGATGTCCAGAGAGCTTTTTGTTGTTTAACTGAGTAAACCTCTTAAGTCTTTTGCTAGTCCACTTTTTCTGGCAATTACTTGCACAGGTACTCTTTATCAAACTATAAATGAAGAGGCCATATTTATTCAAATGCTTACTGACAACACTGATTGATAACTATCAAGGCCTTAATACTCTCTAGAATATCCTATATTTTTAAAGACTGAAAGTAGTTTCAGCCCTTAACACTTTCCAGTTATTTTTGATTCTTATAGAAAGCATCTGTCTGTTAAAACGAAACGAGAAAGAAAGAGAAAACAAAATAAAAAAAGAAGGATCTTGTTTTATTATTCTGTCATTAGGTAAGCCTGACGGTAAGCTGCTGATGATCTAAAAGCTTGCATTCTGTTATTGATATTCAGATACTAGAATCTGATAGATTAATCAGATTCAACAAAGAATGGATGTTTAAAAATACTGTGAGATAAGGACTTCTTTTTAAACTCAGATACAAGGCACATAATGAATAGGTTCAAGTTAATGCCTTTAGAACAGAAAACTTACGTGGCTTTAAGGTAAAATAAACAGATCATAAGGATTGCACTGCTGATTTAATGGGAGATATGAAGAAAACTGTTGGATATAAATACCTTCTAAGCACATAAGTTTCACACAGACATGAGAAAAGACAGTTACATAGCCTTAAAAATGAATTTGTAATGCACAAAATGGACATTTTCTCCTTCTTTTAGATATATCAAAAACAGGAGCATTCTTCAAAATGGTAGACCAAAGTTGTCTATTGCATTTAGCTGTGAAGATGTGAGACAGGCTACCAGAGGTAGAATCCCTGCTATCCATGATGCTGAGACAATAGAAGAAAAGCTGGTAATGTATGAAGGGGAGTGTGGCGCATCCATGTAAGGTGCTATTAAGATTTCTATTGTGGTATAAGTGTCTTTTATATAAAATCATTTCTTGCAAAGTTTGACTGTTATATCATGCTTATCACCTATTTCATTTTTACTAGATTTATTTATTCCTAATAAAAAATGTAAAGCCACAAAATATTGGTTTTTTATTTGTGAATTTTATGCAGGCAATCCTGTATGGGTGACTCAAATTCTTTCTTCTTGCCTTAAAAATCATCCTTTACTCAAGGCTACCAGAAGAACACAGCCTAATGTCTACATTCCTACAAGTATATTGTTGTGGTAAGGGCTTAATCTAAAGGCTTAGGATATTTTTTCATCTGATGATCATTGAGAAAATAAATTGAGGAAATAGAAGTATATGAAAGAAAGCAATAAAATTACTTTGAAATACTTAAGACAGAATAATTTTACTTACACAAGGAGAAGATTGAAAGCTAAAGTACTTAGTGTCTTTTTAAGAAGGTAAAGAAATTAATGTATTTATTTGTTTGTGGACTGGAGAGGGTTGGGTTTTTTTGTTATAAAGTTCTGTGTGGTAGATTTATAACCAAATTAATGATACTTTTAAAATTTCATCTTCACATTTTATACTCCAGCTCAATTGGTTAGAACTATCCAGTTTTATGGCTTCTGCCTCAAATAATGACCTTGTAGCTATTGTTGTCTCTCTTCCCATTTGATTGAAGCAAAAGATTCTGACAGACTTGTTCTCCTTTTATCTTCTCCAAGGGCTATTTGAAGAAATAGAATGTTAAATATGTTTCATAATTGGAACCATGAAAAGGGGTGAGTAATAACCCCTCTGCACATCCTGGTAAAGGTTACTTTTCTGTCTGAACTTTGAAAATTTACAAGTAAAATTTTTCAGCAAGAGAATTCTTCAGCATTGGCAAAAGTAATAAGTAAAATACTTAGTGATGTAATATCTTTTCTCATTTGTTTAGTCAATGTTGCTGTTTAATAGCACTTTGAAGCTCAGTTACCTTACAGAGAAACATTACTAAAGAAAGCAGTAATTTTTAATTCAATACTGGCCTTTATTTCTAATTGTCATTTTTAATTCAAAACAAACTTATTGTGTAGCATAACAATATTCCTTTGTTCTTCTTTGTTCACAATTGCTGATAATGGGAGTCCAGTTTAGGGGAGCCCAGTCACACTCAGCAAACTGGGAAGACTTCAACAGTGGTAAATGCTTGGGGGGGTTGCAAAAGTGCCTCATGTGATGCCTTCTATTCTCAGCATAGGTTAAAATTAGAACTAGACTGACATTGCATTGGAGTCTGAGTGAGAGTTTTAAATGGCTTTGGTAATGCAGACAAGATTCATAATTTATCTCCGCTCTTGTCCAGAAAGCAATGAGTCACAGAAAATCCTTGAAAACACCAAATAATTAAGGTAAGTTGTTGTTAAACTCTGTCTGATGCTTGGAGGTGAAGTTGTTGGGAGATCTGATTACTTGGGAGTGAATTTGCAGTTGTTTTACAGCCACGCTTGGGAATTCACTTCTGAATTGTTGGTTGTGATGGCAAGATTATTATGGGTTTTATTTTCTTGACAAATAATAAGACCTAAGAACAAGACCTTTTCAATGGAATCCTGTTATATAATGAAGTCATCCTGAAAATAGTCATATACTTAGGTCCTTTGATATTTCATAGTTCTAAGGCAGTATTTGTTGAATGTTATGCAGAATAGAGTTGTCCAGAGTAAGCTTTACTAGAAATAAGTATTGGTTTGACTGTATAGTATGATCCTGGGTTTGGTAGTACAACTATTAATAAATGTCTCTTTTCTGCACAATTTATATAAAAAGATTTCTAGTTTTCTACCTGAAAGGGCTTGTAGTTCAAAAAATGTCTCTAAACTACAAGAAATGATAGATAAGTTAATCACTTGATCTCAATAGAAATTTACTCTTGAAAAAATCAGGCAATTTGAATTGTAACCACTAACTGGATCAAAAATCCTCATGCATACATAGCATTACTGTTGCATGTTGAGATGGGGACTGGGAAGGGTAGTTACTCTGACCACTGAAAGAGAAGCTAATCCTTCAAACTAGTAAATGTGATCTCATTTATGTGGGGGAGGGAAAAAGTATACAGTCCTCTCTTTACAGGAAAAAATCCAATCCCTCTGTAGGAACCCAAAGGCCAGACTGCACTGCCACGCTGGGGTTGCCATTTGTGTTACTTGTCAAATCCTGCTGTTTTTCCTTAACAAACAGAGAACACATAAGAATCAAAAATATTACTGTATTAGACCAGATTCTTCTTTATTCAAGCTTTATAATTTGATTTTTTGCTGTCTTTACAACATTTTACATTTTATTTGCCTACACATTTTAACTTAATTTCAAACTTTACAAATAAGTATCTTAGCAAAAGACATAGTAAACATACAATAGAATGATTGCCAGTTTGAACACAAAAATGGTCACTAAGCAATTGTGGCTTATCCAGGCCACACAAAATTATAACAGAAACAAATATGAAAGAAAAGATTAGTTTTAAAAGACAGACCTGCAGCAATTATTGTAGGGAAATATATGTATGAAAAGCCATGAAATTCCTCTTTTGTTGTTACCTACCTACTTGTTTGGAAGAAAGTTATCCTTCCTTTCTTTAGTTTAAAGCATATATAGGACATTTTTCTTACTTGCCACTACAAGTATCAGTAAAAAGTCAGAAAGGGAGCATTCAGGTCATCAGTGTTCCGAGTACACTGCTGCTGATATGAAGTTTAGCCCTGCAAGCTTATCTGAATATCAGTATCTTGGCTCCAGTAATGGCAATAAGAATGATTTTTAGAGGGATGCAGTTATTAGGATGAGTGAGTATCCTATTTTGCTGCTCTTCAGGACAATATGTATTAATTATCTCACTAAAGGATACATAAATTCAAAACTTTAGGCTGAGTTTAATTTCATGTGAATTCTGACATTCAGTAGGGATACACAAACATTCAAAGAGAAATCAGAAGGATTTAAATGCATTTTCCTAAAGGTAATGCATTACTAACTATAAAATGCATTGTAATGAGTTAAGCTATGAAGAAAATGAATGCCAATAAAGTATACTAATTAATTTCCAGGAACAGTTCAGTTTCTGTAAAGTGCAAAACTCCTTTTGTGACAAGTATTTCTATCAGGTAGGTGTCAGAATGCAGCTATCAGAATTGAACTGCCTTAGATTGCAGGTAACAGTTTAATGTCTTCCTGGGATGGGAATGAATGCTCAAATCTGCATTTAATAATTATGGTCGACACTTAGCCTACCATTGAAGGAACTGAGAGAAGCAGTTGTTCACTGAATAAGAATGCAGAGATTGCAAAAATACCATTCCTTACTATAATAAAATTTTAACTAGGTGCAATTATCTATTTTTATAAAGAGAAAGCAGTTGATAAAGTCCTGTCAGTTCTTTATATTAACTCATTTGATAACATAGTAAAGTGGGTATTGCAGTATTTTATTTTTCACGTCCCTATCCGCATCTGGTAACCCATACCTGAAGTGGTGCATTGAGCCTGGAATTCAGTCGGATTCCTGCAAGCAAATCTGAACATGTAAAGGATCATGGCTGAAACTGCAGTTTGCCTGGGAACATTCTCTGCTGTGAAGACACTCTGGGAAGTGAGAATACACAAGATAAATGAAGAATTACAGAAAGAAAAGGAATTCAGGCAGAGGTCTGCAGGAAGGTAGGTAAATGGTAACTCTTTAAGTATGTGAAAAACTAGACCATATGTTATATTTCAGAAGACTGTAATTGGTTTCTTCAAACTCATGCAGACTCTAATTCCTTAGTTGTTACTCCAGCAGGATTCCCAGTGATTAGAATTTATCTAGTTTCTGTGATAAAAATATTAGTATATAGATTAAATCCCCTGAACTCAGATACTAAAATCCTCTGCTCTGTAAATATTCTAACCAGTGAAGATTTGTTATGCTTTCTTCTCCACTGAGGTATTAACAGGGTTGCTTGGTCTTCTGTCTGGCCAGCAATTTTATGAAATTTTAAGAGATTTAGGATTCTATTTTTGGTACTCCTAATTTATCAGATGTGTTTGAAGTGGAACAACAAATTCAAAAGTTACTCATGGAGAATATAATCAGAAAGAAGGAGAATGACAGTGTCATAATTCTTGTTTAGGTCCCCTTTGGAAAGCAAGCTAAAAGAAGCTGATTGATCTATTTTCTTGCACTTATATGTGGTGGACTGGAAGGCTTTCATTTTAGGAGTCTGCTTGAGAATGTGCTTTAGAACTTAATTCCACATGACTTTATATTCTGTGGCCCTGCTGCAACATGTTGAAAGTGAATTATGTCCTCCTTCTGAATGTAAATTTGAAGAACTGTAAAATAGAATTCCTATAAATTACTTCAGCCAAGCATTAAGGGCTTTTCTTGTCTCCAACTGATAGTATATTAACATCCAGATAAAATTAATGTTATTTAACAATAAGGCGTTTGTCTCTTTTTCCAGAAAATAGGATAGTAATTATTGGCTGTATTCATTGTGGCACAACTGGCAGATCTTTTTTCCCTTGTAGGCTACTGCTTGTCTGGGAGGAGAGAGCTGCTTTAGCAAAGCTCAAAGAAAAAGTTATTAATGAAGGTGGAAGAGCAATTTTAAGGATAGAGGAAGAAGAATGGAAGGTAGTGTTGATAGGAATGAATGCTGCTTGTGTTGAATGACTGATGCATTAGAAAACTACTATTTACAACTTTACACTTAGAGTGGTACTATTTGTGTTCTATTAACTGCTCACTGTGCTTTGCTAACAGTAAACTAGGACACGCTCTTGTGAGTGTAAAAGAAAGCTGGGTGTGTTTTAGTCCTGAATATTAAGCATTACTCTGCAAAAACAAAGCCCAAAAGACTTTTCTGCATTAGAAATTATTTTCACTGCAGAGTATGATTTTCATTATGTAAATTCTCATTTAACATTCACACACCAGAACTACTGAAATGTGTCAAGATGAAAACCCTCTGTGTTTGGGTGCATTAAGCTATTTCTTATTGTTTATTTTGTCTTTCTAAGAGTGAAAATGAGCCAGTAGATTCCCAGAACACTATTACTGTTGTTTCTCATGTGCAGAGGTAATCTGCTGTTAATGCTGGCAGAGTGAAGGCCATCAGTGCTCTGAGCCATGCAGGAATGCACTGACCAGCTCCTAGAAAGTGCTGAGAATTAGTTTGTGTTGAGGCCAGTGAGAACATGGCAGCCAGACCCAGCCATACTCTGGTGGTCTGCAGGCCAGTGGTCCTTGTTCAGAGCTCCTCGCATACAGACATTGTAGTTTTTTTATCCCTCAGCTCTTCTGCTCTCAGCTGCTCACTGTTTTTATTGACAGAATAGGAAATAGAATTTAGGTCTCCCTTTCTGTGCAAAAATCTATTTAGAGCAGTTTCATCTTCAGTTATATTGAATTTTTTTAAAAAAAGAAAGAAAGAAACAAAAACAAACCTGAAACTTGTCAATGGCAGTAGTGCAGGTATCTAAATCCTGGGAGCCAAATTGAGGCAGGTTCAATTTGTGATCAGAATGACAACCCACACTGGTGTTCCCTTCAGGATCATGGAATATGCTGAGTTCATTGAGTTGAACTCCTGGCTTTGCACAGCACCACCTCCAAGAGTCACACCTTGTGCCTGAGAGCACTGTCCAAACACTTCTTGAGCTCTGTCAGGCTTGGTGCTGTGACCACTGCCCTGGGGAGCCTGTTCCAGTGCCCAACCACCCCCTGGGGGAAGAACCTTTTCCTAATATATTGATGTAAACCTTTATAAAATGTAAACCTTTTTCTAATATGTATGATATTAAAATCATATCAGTTATGCTTGCTACTTCTAGCATATTTTAGAAAACAGTTAGCAGGATTCATTTTGTAACCTACATGTTACAGTATAGCTTAAGAAAAAGGACAGACTGTCAGTGTTTCAAATAAAACTTCTGCCTCAGCCTATATTCTAAGCTGAATTTCTTCTGGTTTGTATTCCCTGTTGTAGACCTTACCTTCATGCTTATTGAAACTAATCCATCTCCAGGAATGGCAGCTTCACAGAACTAGTTTGCAGAAAATTCCTCAGTTTATTGGAAGATTTCACAGCCTTGTTGTTCTGGATCTATCCCGGAACTCAATTGAAAGTGTACCTAAAGAAATTGGTGAGCTGTGCTTTCTTTTATTTTAAGCTGCTTTTCTAAGAAAATTGGTCTTGCACAAATGTACCATTTTTGTGCCCTTTGCCTGTCTAATAATCCTATTAGGTAGTAGGAAAACAAATGATTTAAATCTGACAGTGAGATAGAGATCTCCAAACTGTAAATTCCCTATAAACTAAAAATGGGGCTGGATGGAAGAGACGTATCTCTAGGAAAGCTCCCCATGACAAAAAAAAGGACCTGTTTGCACAGCAGACATCAGAATGCAGCTAGCAAAGTGATACTGAAAAACAGAATTCATATTCTGAGTCCATGGCAGGAGTAGCCTAGTCACAATTTTTTGGTTTTGGGTTTTTCCTTGAAGCACTCCACTAGATTGCAGTTCTGTACTAAAGAGTCCTGAGGTGCTACTATTTGCAGTTTGGTGATTTATTTTTGTTTGTTTGTTTTGTTTTGTGAGAATACAGAGCATTTTATATAAGTAAAAGGATAAGGCAAAACAAATAACATTGTGCTTCAAGTAGAATAAACATGAACATTTCTCATTTGTGCTCTCTGCAGGCCAGCTGACCAGCCTCCAAGAGCTGCTTCTCAGTTACAACAGAATAAAATCTGTTCCTAAGGAAATAAGTAACTGCATCAGTCTGGAAAGATTGGAACTGGCTGTCAACAGAAATATCTGTGATCTTCCTCCTCAGGTTTTGACAGACTGTTTAGTTTTGTTTTAATACCTATTTTGAATTTATCCAAAGCCAATTATCATTTATGTGTTGCATTTCTGTTTTCAGATTTGCTGTGAAGCTGTGATTTCACAGTACTCCACACTGATGTGAACAACCTTTCCATGACTGGTCAAACTGAAGCCATATGAGCACATACATATACCAGAGTAGCTGAAGGAGCCACTCTTTATTTTGGCCAGATAGATGACTTGGCAGTGCATAGAGGGCAGTGACACACTCCATATCAATTTGTTTAGGCTTGATATCATCAGTGATTTACCCCACTAAGAATCTGATGCTGTAGCACAGAGAAGTTCCCTTTTATGGTTGAGAGTACAAATTCATACCACATGACAGGAGACAGCTGTAAGCATCTTTACCAGAACAGATAGATCTGAAAAGGGGTTGTGTGATTTATACAACTGCCTATGCAGAGGTGAACAATTGCTTTTCTCAAATGTTTAAAACAATTATGAGAGAATGAAAACTACTCACTTGCTATTGAGCTTTAATTTGAACAGATCAAAATGTGAGAGACCTGCATCTGTAACTATTAGTCTCTTAGAGATGATACTTGTGTATGTAACCATATTTACTTCCTTTAATTTATTAAAAAAAGAAAACCAGTCATGGCAATAGTTGAGAGCAATCAGTGCCTTGCAAAATTGAGTGAGTCCAAACAGCAAGAGCCAACATAGAATCTTCAAGTGGAAATATACACTATTAACCAAAATCCAGAATTTACAAAATCTCTGTGGATCCAGGTTGCAGGGTGTAATGTAGAAAATCCATAGTAGATTTTCATAGATGGAGACTGTGGTGATGTGAACACCGGGAAGCGTTGGTTACATACACTTGAGTGGCATTCAGTGTTTAGGCAATTGCACCAGATCTGCTATAAAACATCTTCGTACCACTTGAACATTGCAAAAAGCACCTGAAAGTGTGATTCATCAAAGGACTTAGGTGCTGTGATACTGTGTAGCATTTTTAGAATGTCTTGCCAGGGTAGTAGACTTCACAGCATGGAAGGTGTCATGGTTCACTCTAAAATACAGTCCATGCAATTTGATACATAAAAATCTAAATATTTGACTAACGAAAAATGGCATATTGCATGGAATATGAAATTCTAAGGACAGTGCTGTCTTTAACATTCTCTTCCTTGAGGCTTGGGGCATATCTGCATTGTAGTCAGGAGTTACGGCACTCACTACTGGGTGGGAGGTAAAGTTCTGCTGCCTTATCAGTTCCCAACCTATCTACCTTCCAGGCCAAACTGTTATTGTCAGGTACTATCAGCTATTGGAACTCAAAACCATTCTGTGTTTACTGGCTCCAAAATGTGTTGTAATGTTTCTCAGCATTACTAGATTACTGCTGTACAGCTGCAGCAGCTACACCAAGTTGCATTGAATCTCCCCTTCTTTTCAGCTCAGTGATTTAAAGAAGCTGTCACACATAGATTTGTGCATGAATCAGTTTACTGCCATCCCTTCAGCTCTCCTCAACATGCCAAATCTAGAATGGTTAGATATGGGGGGAAACAAACTCCAGGAGCTTCCTGACACAATTGACAGGTAAATACAGCTCAAAGCTCATCTTAGTCTCAATTCCACTGCATTGAAATTCTAATTAATAAACACTACTTCAAAAGATAATTTTTATGTTAACCTCTTTCCAAAGTCAAGATTTTATCAGCCCTAAGGTGATGTTTTGGATAAGCTGGAATAATCCATTTAATTAACAATAAATTCAGTATCAACTATAAGGTTAAATATTTATTGTCAATCACATTTTTGAACAGAGATTGGGTGATTATCTTGGATATGGGATTTCCTTTGAGACTTGTTGCATTATGAGTCCTTTATGTGGCTGAAAAATTAATTTTATAGTAACGACTGAGAGGATTAATTCTATGAATCTTGGTTTATTGCACAAATACCTATTTTTCAGAATGGAAAACCTCCACACTTTATGGCTCCAAAGGAATGAAATAAACTCTTTGCCAGAAACCATTGGTAATATGAAAAATCTTAGTACTCTTGTTCTTAGCAACAACAAACTTAAGGATATTCCAGCCTGTATGAAGGACATGACAAATCTGAGGTAAGAAAAAGCACCAGTAATATAAATGAAAATAACTAGAAAATACTTTTTAAAGCCCCCCTTGAGTTGTAGATCATAGAGTGATACTAAGGGAGAGGAAAAGACATTACCACAGTTGTACAGATGGATACAATAAATCAGCATAATTACACAGATTCACAACAATTAATGATCTGGTGAAGTAAGCTTTGCGTAGTGAAACTTACGTTAAAGAAGTAAATTATGATAGCTACAGTCTTACATGAAAAGTAGACTATAATACATTTTCTCATTTCATAGCCCTCCCACTATAATTGCCCTTTGACATCACTCTCTAAAGGCAAGAGCTCGCAGAAGAATGTGGCAGGCATTAAAATGACAAAAAGCAGAACTTTGCCATTGAGAATTCAAGCATTCAGAATTAAACAAACTTTATTAGGTTTAAGGACATACATGGATGAAACTGTCATGTACTTAATATGAAAAATAAAAATAATGTAAATTCTTAATTGGTAGAATTTGAATTACTCCTTAGTATACTGTGACAGAAACTTCCCTGTTGTTAGCATTTTCATTTGGATTATTGGATGCTGGCTGTTTTAGAGAAAGAATGCTAGTCTGCATAAACCATGCCTAACACAGGAAGACAATTCCTGTTCTCAGCTCTTTTGGTAGAACCTCCTTAACTAAATATGGACAAGCATAGGCCCAAGGATGGAACAAGAATAAAGAGAGACAGGACTGGCTCCTGCCTTGCAAAGCTGAGAGGAGCCACTTACACTGTTCTCATCCACTCACCTGTTTGTGAAAGCTCAATACATCTGACAGTGGGGTTAAAAACTGAAGACAAAACGATGAGGACCACAATGTTTTTTCCCACCACAATCAGTTACTGTTATAAAGCATCTTCTTAGCTTACTTAATACTACTGATAGAGTGGTGAGCTTAGTATAAAAAGAACTTCATTTCCTTTTGCTTAAAATATTATTTGAGAAATCTTAATTCCGTTTCAAAAGAATTATTTCCTCTGGACAAAACTTACTGCAAGATTAACCTTTTCTGGTGAATTCCTAGATTTGTCAACTTCAGAGACAACCCACTGGAGCTAGAGGTAACTCTCCCTCCATGTGAGAACACAGATGAGGAGGAGCAACAGGAAATGTTTGGCATTGACTTCATGCACATGTATATCCAGGAATCACTCAAGAAAACAGGTATAGCTTTTTTATTAATTCTGATCTCTCCACAAAACAGTGAGGAAGAGAGGGATAAACTGGATAAGTAAAATTAGGATATGTATAAAAAATGAAACATGAATAACCTTCTTAATAAATGAGTAACGTTTTTCTAAAAAAATCTGTAAACAGGCTTTTACTGAGGACAGGGGCACTTTTAACAGGAGTTGGCACAGTAGGTCTCCAACAAACAGCACAGATTCTGGTAGGAATATACTGGAACCATGGAGCACTCTAATAAATGTGCCTGAATTACCTACACCATGGATAAATAGAAGCTGATGACTGCCTTTCATATTTGCAATTTAATCAGTTTACATAGTGCAGGTCTTCTAGCATCCTTTAATTTATGAAGCTCAACTTTTCCTATTTTTGGATATTGTCCAGATGGTACTTCCAGAGGAAGATTAAGGGAGAAATGTCTATGTTCCCAAGATACATCTTTTAGCAATGAACTATCAACACCTGATAAACAGATGTTTCTCACAACTTGCTTTCCCTGACACAAAATACAGTCACTTAAACAAAACACCCCCAGTTTAATTCAATTTCTAAAACATGACAAGAATTTGCTGTTCATTGTCTCTGGGGTAACAGCTTTAATGTTGCAGTAAGAGACCCAAATAAGCACTTTGGAACAGATGTTCAGTTGACAGCTGTTACTTGCAGTGAGCACTTCACTGCAGATATAAAATGTTCTCTCTGATCTTCATTCTGTGTTTTGTGAAGGATTAAAAAAATGAATGTAATGCTCTTGATTTAGAACACTAAGCCAGCTTTTTTCTTATCAATATTTTATGAATGAATTATCAAATTACCAAAATATACCAAGATGACACTTAAGACATAAGTTTTCTTTCTGAATAGATTCTCTAGCAGCACAGGCTGATCAAAGTACTTAGGCCTACTTAAATATTTTAAGAAGAAATACAAAGCTATTCTGAACTTCAAAGAGAGAATAAAGTATATCAACTTCTCTTATTTTAACCTATTGTCTTTCAGGAAATGTGGAAAGTTGTACTTCTGGTTCTCCTCTTGCCATGAACCCTAATGAATAAAGAATGTAACTGTGAATGGAAGAACATATCAAGTACACTTCTTCACAGCAAAGAGGCTACAACAGGTTTCAAATATTCTTAGGGATTTTATTTTTCCACTGATGAGAACTGGTTCGTGTATTTGTAATTCCCAGTGAAACTGGAAAATATAAGACCTTTTCTTGGGTACAGGAAAGATGATAATTTTTTTTTTTTTGTAAGAAATGAATTAGTTTTTTAAAAAAAACCCAGATGAGGTTTATAGGGTTTGGTTTTTTTTCCCTACCAATTCCAAATCTATCTCCTGTCATATAGTTGGCTCTGGTATCAAAGAAGGATTTGGGACAGCTGTCAACAGGACATTCTCCAAGGACACAGCAGACTCTGTATAATACTGCAGTGCAGCCTTGTATCCTTGCTGTTGTAAATACTCAATCCGTCCGTGATCAATCAACCGTTTGCAGAGGCAACCGATCTCCTTCCGCTCCTCAACACTCAGTATCCTGCTTCCAGAGGAAGGAAGGAAGGAAGGAACAGCTGTCAGAAAATAGTTCTGGTAATTAACATTAGTAGTTAAGCTTAGAAAAACTACCGAAATCATTGTAAATTCATTTCAGTCAGGTAAGCATGACTGTTGAAATATTTTGAAATGTACATCCATGAAAATCATATTTTTAAAGTAAAATATCTCTATAAGTTTAGTAATTAAATGTTTCTGCAAAATTAGTCCTTTTGAGGACCCAAAACAATTTAATGTGCCACTATACATAGCTTTTCTGCTGAGTCCATTTGCTAGGAAAAAAATGTACATACCCTTGTAAAGTATCAGAACCACTTGCTGTCCTGCTGAGCATGTGCTCATGTTCTTCTGTGTTATTAGTTTGATCTTCACTGTCTTCACTTGTAGAAGCTTTGCTTGTGGTTTCTTGCATGCCACAAGTGGCCCAACTACTCATTCTCTGAAAATAATGGAATTCTACTGGTCCCAATCCTACTGATTTAAAGAACTCTCTGCCTACATAATGTGTCCAGTCACACTTGTGATGGCAACACAGAGCAATAACAATTCCAGCTACAGGCTTATGGTCTTCTGTGGTTCTTTCATTACCAGCAGATTTGTGAGCAGCCACCTCTGTCTGGGCAGCCCTGCAGCGTTTTGGTGCAGGCTCTTCATCTTCTCCATCACAGCAAGTGGTGTAACTTTCAACCAAGCATCTCAAAGCAAGATCTGAGAATGAACAAATACATCCCCCCCAACAAAAAATATCCATAAACCCCATGCCATTATTTATACAGGCTGTATCGTGGTTGGGAATGTGCTTCCCACAAAGAAAAATAAAATTACACATCACAAACTAAGCCAAAAAGCAAGTTCAATGATAACTAAAAATTACAAACACGCTTTGAAAACATGAAAACCCTAAATGTGGTTTCTCTGGAGCTTCTAAGAGCTTATCCTCTGAAATATTTGTTCTGCAAAAGTGAATTTTATATAGTTTGGTTAAAAACTTGGCATATTGTAGGAGAATCTCCTCCCTGTAAAACACATGAGTATTTGCTCTAAAAGTTTGATATCTAGGACACAATCTGTTAAATATGCACATGTACTTCTTAAATGTTTAACCATGTCATCTTTGTCACGCTACCTATAAAAGTGTCATATTTGAGATGTCTTTCTCTACACAGTAGCCATATAACATTAGAAAAACTGTATTAGTTTAAAGTTATCAGGACAGAAACACAATCTTATTTGTTTGGGATACATATTCAGACAGCCAATAAAATTTTAGAAAGAAAATTGTTTCAAAGAAGAGGCAACTGTGTTAAAAAAAGTACTCTCAAATAACATGACCCATGCCATCACACACTGTTCTCTGTTCTAATCTATTAAAGCCAAGAGGGCTTCACTTCTGCCTAAAGTATCCTTACATCTATTATCCTTTTACTANTATTATCCTTTTACTATTCCACTGAATAGTAAAATATTACTAGATTAGAATATACTATATATACTATATATATTACTAATAAGAATATAATTACTGTGTTCACCAAAAAAGGTTTAGAGGGCAAGAACAGCTTAAAAGGACAATCTGGAAGATCAGTGTATTCAGAGTGTAAGGTTGATATCCTGACTTTCTGCAGTTCACACATCTGTAATTCATACCTGTTGCAGCACCACACAAATGCTTCCCCATTCCTACCACTGGTAGTTTTTTCTTCTCCAAAATAGGTACTTTATCTGGAGGGAAGAAAAAAAACAACCGACAAACCTCCATCCAATCTACAGCTACCCCAGCATCTCTGTTTTTTCTGAATAGTATAATTTCAGCACACTTAGAAATAAATGTTTGCCACGACTAAAAATACATTGATTGGCACATTAAGACAAATTAAAATAATAGCATGCAGTGGCTGGGAAGCACATTTAAACATTTCAGCCTTTCTATACTGCCTATGAAAGGTAAATATGACATTAATCCATCTCCTGCTGACAGGTGCTCCCACAAATTCTGTAGCATTGATGGTGCATCACTTGCTTAATTCTACACATAAAACAAACAATGCAAACATGTTTAATTCTGCAAGTGCTAAAAAACTTTCAAAATGTATTTATTTTGGTACTTCCTCACCTATAATAATGATGTCCTATGAGTGTATAAAAAGTAGAAAACCTTAAAACTCCATTTAAAATATATGTATGTGTGTATATATGTATATTCACACATGCATGTGTGTATATATGTGTACACATACAGGATCAACATGTCCAAGCAACCACTGAGAATAATCTTCAGAACCAAGTACATTTAAGCATGTTACACACAAACTGATTGGAACCCCAATTCAAAATCTAAAAATAAGCCTCTATTTCAGAATGACACAGGCCAAGAAGGAACTTACTTAAACATAAGTGCTGAATGTCTACTTGAAGCCTCTCAAATATAGAATCTCTCCTTTTGTGTTTTCCATCCACCTGTTTAAACAGAACAAGAGACTACATAGGGCTGGGCACTAATCACTATAATTTTGCTCCAGGTATTAATGTCAGACTTTTTTCTTGTCAAGTCAACATCTGTGAATTTCCAACATTAAACATCAGGATTTTTTCCTAATAAATTTCCTATTGGTGAAGTATGGAATGTATAACTTGTAAAATTTAAATGTATTGAGGATAAAAAAGAAACACTAACAGCTTCAATGGCAATGGTTTAAAAATTATACTTTACTAATGTAACAATATCCTCTTACCTTGAATCTTGTGGTTGCCCTTTCCACAAGCAAAAACTGAACACTTTCAACATTCTCTAAGGCAATATCAACCCAATGAGACAGCTTTCCTCGCCCAGCTCCAAACTCAACAAAACACCTTCCTGGACCAAGTAAATGCAATTTTTCCATGTTACCTAAAATAGAAGCCTACAAACATCAAAAGATTATTTGTGAACCAAGAAAATATATACCCTGTGTTTTGTAATGCCTTGTAGAAAAATTATTCCTTCACTGAACTGCAGAAGACTTTTTAAAGCCTTCCTTTCAGTGAGGGATTAGGGAAAAGATGATGTGTGTACAGAGGAAAGGGATTATATCTTCTGTTCTACCCTGGAATTATGCACCCAGTCACTCAAATTTACAGCAGCACAATTCCATGTCCAAACTCCTCTGTAGTTATTAGTAAATCAGACCAAACCTGTTGTTTCAGGTGTTTGAAAGCAGATTCCCCATTCTTTGGGTCACTTAAGGCTTCTTGTAAAGCCTGGTGGGACAGTATTTGTTCCTTAAGATGAAGCTCCAGGCCTGGAGGCAAATGCAAAACTTTTAAGTATAGCTTTGAGTTTCCAAGGGTTCCTAGTTTGTAACACACATAATTACAATTGTGACATGAGCTCAGTTTGTAGCACTAACAAAACAGTCTCCTGGGAATGTAAATCTATCACCATATGTTTATAACAGAGCTGTATTGTTATCTGTAGTGATATCTGAGTGAGAAAAAAACCAAAAGGAAGTGAACACAGGATTGGAGTTTTATCATTCTTTCAATCTAGTTTACTTTTTGGAGTAAAATTTAGCTATTGGAGGTCTGCCTGATAATTATTTCAGATCTGTTTTTTGGCACCTATCTCATATTTTTACAGGTATCTAACAACAAAAATAATAATGAAATATTTAATCAATTCAATTTAAAACCTCTTATTTTTAGTATTTAGTATTAAGCTCACCATTACTTGCTTTTTTCAACTTGATAATTAAATTCTGCAGCTCTTCAATAGATAAAGAAGATAGAGGAACCTTTTTAAGGAAAAGAAGTGACACCAATTAATATTAAGACCTTTGAAATTTTCTGTATCTTTGTAGTCATAAATTGCAACATGTAATGTAAGGACTGAACCTAAAACCAAATAATGTACTCACTTGTTTTTCTGGTATTTCTACTACATCTTTTAAACCAGCATTAATATCTTGAACAAAGTAGACCTTTAAAAACAAAACAAAAGAGAATAAATTTGATTCAGTTAATTACCAGGAAGCAAATAGCTAAATTCTTCAGTGTTCTTATGGTAAGATATGTAGCAAAAGGAATCCACTGCAAAGTAAGATTTTCCAAGTAATTTTCCTTCCTACAGTCTGATCCTGAATCCCAGCCAGAAATTACTCTTCTGACACAGTTTAACAAGATTGAGCATGTTCATAGGAGTTAAGCAGTCAGGGCTTACTAGACAGATTCCAGAGACCATTTTCAGGTTTCCCAGGGAATACTAAAGGTGCAATTCTAATAAAGCAGAAAGGCAATAAAGCCATCCTCTGCTTTCTTGAAAGAGCTGTTTAAACACGTGTCCTGTTGCTTCCCGCAGCAGCTGTCAGCCAAGCTTTCCGTGGCTCACTGCCAGCCTGACTGGAGTGGGCAGTTGGCTGGGATACCCAGAGAGGGGTTTTGCTTTCCCAGGACAGCCTCTCACCCAGCCTCTGAAATGAATGGCATTGTGAGAGCCTCTTCCCTGGGTGTGTTTCTGAGAAAAATGAATTCAACATTTTTATTTGTAACCAAGAACTGAAAATGCATACCAATTACAATGAGAAGGGGCAGAGAATATGAGGGGACAGGAATGTGAGTTGCATTTCAGCAAGTATTTATAGAGCTTCCATCCTGCCTTACAGTAATGCTTTGCTAGACCTGCTGCCCTGCAGCTCACAGCTGCTGTCAGCACAGAAAATTCTCTGCAGGACTGTAATGTTTAACGTCTTAAATCTGAGAGGAAGTGCTGAAATTACACTGCACTTACAGGCTTTGGCTTCTCTCTTGAGCTACATTTTTTTAAATGCTTTTGTAGCTGGTCTTCATATACAGTGCTAAAAGCCAAATGGAGAGAAAAGTAAGTATCATGTGAATACTGATAAAGAACAGGAGAAGCATTTACATATACTCACTGTTTTGGATCAAGAGGGCACGGAATTCTTTTTCTGTCATTTTGTTCCTAGTTAGAAAAGTTTTAGAAAACACTTCAGCATGCATACAGTGTTGTGTTTTAAAGAAGCTGTTGAGGGGCATCAGCTTCATAAAACATCTATTCAGAATAAGTTAGTTAACCGGAACGGAGAAAGAGAGACGAGAACATAATACTTGACTGGATCCTAAAAGAATAAACCCCTAATGCAAGGTCAGGGCTACTGCTGGGCTGAAGCGAGTGCCCGGCACATAGAGGCTCAAGGGAAGGGACAGGCGCTGCCTCTCCCACCCGTGCCACGAGAGCGGGGCCACCCCGAGCCCGCCCGCCCTCCCGGCCCGAGGAGGGTCCCTGCACCTCCTCGTGCCCGTGCTCGCCGCAGA
>VXBC01008979.1:55833-82778 GCA_013399945.1 Ploceus nigricollis | reverse complement strand
CGCCCCGGCCGGCCCCCGGGATCATCCTGCAGAAGCGCTTCTTCCTCAGCACGAAGTGAGCGCAGCGCCCGGGCTCCGGCTCCGGCGCCGCCATCGCCGCTCCCGGCGGCCCCCGCGCCGCCATGTTGCGGCCCCTCCCCGCGGACCGGAGCAAGATGGCGGCGGAGCGGATCTTCGACCGGGCGGTGTCGGTGCGAGTGCGGGGCTGCGGCTGCGAGGAGCGGTGAGTGCGGGCCGGCTGCGGGAGAGCGTCTCTGCGCTCCTCAGAGGGGCTGCGAGCCACAGGTGTTTTCCTCCTGCCTGCTCTGCGCACCGCTGGGCAGCGCTCTGCGGTGCTGCGCGTTGGGGTTGCTGTGGGCACCCTCCGGGTGAGGGAGGGACCGGGTCTGGCGAGGCCTGGGGCAGCTGGCGAGGGCCGGGCGGTCGCCATGGGTGCCTCGCCAAGGGAGTGAACCCGGCGGGGCGCCGGCAGCGGAGCGAACTCGCAGTGGCTCGGCGGAAGCGCCGCTGTGCCCGGGGCTGAGGCGACCCGAGGGCCGGGCGGCTGCCGGGCCCGCTCGGTGTTTGGCGTCTCCCGGGCCTCAGCCTTGCCCGCGGGCTCTCCCGCCTCTCCCCCGCCGCACCGCGGCCTCCTGAGGTGCGGCTCCACCTCAGCGCCCCGCGGCCCAGGGAGCCGCGGGTTTGAGCCACCGGTGCGAGGGTGCGCACGGCGGTTGTGTCTGGGAGAGCTGAGACATTCCGTATGTGAAGCGTCTCTTCAAAATAGGATGAATTTCGGCCCTATGGGTCCTGTCTGGGTTAGACAGTGTAAGAAGGCACGGAAAGGCTGATGTGGTGTGCGTTGTAATATAAATGACTTAGTACTCGATAAGAAATTATTGAAGACAAGGTGGCACTGTATAAATAATTATCAGGAGTTTGAGCAATCGTTAATAAATTTTAACAGGCTTTTACAAAAGTTCTAGTTTGTGGACAAAGTTTCAAAACTTCTGCCTCGCTATTTAAAGTCTAGTGAATAACAAGCAAGCAGCAAAATAACCAGCTCTGACTGAGAAGCTGCAGTGACTAAAACTCTTACATTTTAAGTGTAGTCTAGTCATCAGTGGGAACTTTCTTAATGTTTCTGCATGAGTTTTTATTTTTGAGATGTCATTGATTCGTTTAATGCAGCTGTGAGCGCATGTTATTTGGAGAATGTTTTCTTGATTTATTACTGAGTTTCATCTGTTTGTACACAGGAGATTAAATGTTCGAGTGAATATTGAACTACTGTCAATTTCTAATCCTGTTCATAAGAAGGTTTGTAAATTAATCATATTTCTGTCATTCATTAGGTATTATCTGAATTTCATTTTATGGAAGTATAAGTAGAAAAAGGAAAAGCAAAGTGGGATTTTAGTGTTTTCCGTTTGACCTTACTTTATTTTTTATACAATTTTTTGAGTAACTTAGTTGGTTTGGTATTGTGGTTTTCCACCCTTCCTCCCCCCCATCCCCCCAGCCTTTTTTAACCCTCTATTTTAGTTTAGCTGTTGATGGGTCTTAGCAAGCTTGCATATTAAAAGTATTTGGAGATGCTCAGGGGAACATGAGTTAGAGCTTAGGAGTACCTTTAGTTCAAAGTTCTAAACTGGGAGTAAAAAAATAATCTTTCTCAGGGAAAATCATGACCATTGTGATTTTGTCATCTCTTCTGTTGTATGTCTGATTTGTCACCAAAGTGTTCATCCCCCCCCAGCATGATGTTAAGATTGGTCATGGGTTGGTTATGGTGTTGTTGGGTAAAGATTTGTTTGTATAGGAATACAGCAGTTTTTGGTCAGATTCTGCTGCTGGCGGCAGTGATAATGGGGCTTCCCTCTGAGCAGAAGCAGTTCAGTTAGAAGTCTGTGCTGAGCCTGTGTTAGGAGGAGCCTGGAAATTGGAAATGCAGTTGAGTCCATCAGGGAATGATAAGTCTAAAGGAGAGCTTCCAATGCTTAATCAGCTAATGGGACATCAGACCAAGCAGGCATTTTATCCCACCCATCAATGCACCCCAGCTGGCTTGGGGTAGCATTAGTTTTAACTATCTGTGTGTGTAAATCCCTGAGTTTGTTTATGCATCTCCAGCTGAGAGTTTTGTTGGTGTTACTGGCACCTGAATTAGTGAAAAAAGTTTCAGTTATGTGTATGTACAGTGCTGTGTCACACTTCATTATGTTGGAACAGCTGACACGTTTCTACTTTACTTTTGTACCTGTGCTAGGGAATATCCTCCCACAGGGGTGAGCCTTGTTCCAGGGAGCAGCTGCCTGAGCCCAATGTACTGCATAAGCCCATTTCCAAAACACTATGTAGACCTCCAGCGAACAAATGAGTGTCTGTTTCAAAGCAAGCAGCATAATCCTGCAGTTTGCCGTATGGGATTCCTGGATTCAGCTGTACCCAGTCTGCAGAGCTCTGTATTCCTGTATATAAAAGCAGCTGGTGGTTTCATAAACTTCAGGAGCAGTGTGCTCTGAAAGACTTCCAGTTATGGGAGTGATGTATTACTAAACCATGACAGTGAGCTGCTAGTGCTACACTTATTTCATGAGGGGGAAAAAAGAGCAAATAGCTTTTTCTCTGAAAAATGATGGCTACACACTGAATTTCAAAGCCTTTGCTGCTCAGAGTTTAAGGTTTTGACTTGGTTTGTTTTTGCAAAAGAGCTTTCCTTGTTTTCCTGCTGTAATATTTGAAATTGTGTTAAATGGTAATGTTTTACACGTTCTGAATCAATTGCCACAATTCTGTTGTATTTTTGACTAAACAATGAAAGCATTCAATACTGTTTGCAATGCTGGTTTAAAATATTTATAGTATTTTAATCTTATGTAAATGTACATCTTTTCAGGACTTAGCTGTTCGATTGACTGATGATACTGATCCTTTTTTCCTTTATAACCTTGTCATATCAGAGGAAGATTTTCAAAGGTAAGTGAAATTACAGTATTTTCTCTGTGAAACATTTCTAAATGGCAAAAAAGTAAAAAGGAATATTTGTAGCTTCTAGTGGTCTGTGTTAGAGTTCAGGATTTCGCAGTTTTCACTTGTGGGGTTTTGTCAGTGTTTTGTCAATATTGTTCTCTGACCAGTCACCAACCTGGTGAAACAGCTCAGGTTACACAGAGGAATACTGCTGGTATCTTCTGTTTATCCTAACTGCTTCTTACAGACTATTGTGTGTGTGTGTGGACTAGTTCAGGAAATAATTACAAGAAGAAAGTCTTGTTTGCTTGGACATGATTTTACAGACCTGAGCCTGTATCTTAGGGGTTTCTTGCATAATTGTACTGTTGGGTCTCATTTACTTGCTCAGAATTTGAGCAAATCATCAAATTTGGATTCCAGGCATGAAGAGATGAACAGTGCAGTTTTCTGCTTTCTTTGGGTATTTATTTATTTTATTTTTGCTTTGTTTTGTTGTGGGTTTTTTGGTGTGGTTTTTTTGTTTGTTTGGGGTTTTGGTGGGGAGTGGGAGGGATGGTGGCTTTGGTGTTGTTTTTAAAAAGGGAGGTGTGATCAGCATGTGGATCAAAAGGCAAAAGCAAAGTAGTGTTTCCAGGAGAGATGTGCAGGTCTGTATTGTTGCATGGAGGCACAGCTTTGTGCGGGCACTGCGGGATGTTTCTGTCTCATTTTGCTGTGTCTGTGGAGAAGGGGGGCAGAGGAATGGGCAAGTGGGGGATCGCGGTAATTGCTGAGGCTCCACTCCTTGTCCTGTGCTTGCCTGTCCCATCACTGCTCCACACTGTGCTGTGAGGGTGATGCCTACTCAAAGGAACACATTTGCTACACCACAGCAACTTCTGGTTTTTAATTAGCAGCCCATTTGCAAGAACTCTTGTGATCGGAAGTATCCTCTGGGGATTATTATCCAAAATGTGATCTAGGATGACCCTGCTCAAGCAGGGAGGTTAGACCAGCTGACCTACTGTGGTCCCTTCCAGCCTGACCACTTCTGTGATTTTGTGATATGAAGACACACTTCTGGTTGAAAATAACATGCTAGTAAACTTTAATGATCAGAAGTGGTTCTTTCTACTAGTGTAAAAAAAATATTTTATAGGAAATAAAGTACAGTTCTCTATATCATTAACATTTTTTTCCTGTCTGTTCATATAGTTTGAAATCCCAGCAAGGTCTCTTGGTAGACTTCTCTGCTTTCCCACAAAAATTTATAGATCTACTTCAGCAATGCATTCAGGAGCAGAACAAAGATATCCCAAGGTAGGTCACAAGTGTGTGCCATGTTACTCTGTGTGTGCCTGCTGAGTTCTTAAAATGCTTGTCAGTCACTCAGACTGAGAAGAGTCAGTAGAAAAGGATAATCTGACCTGCCCCGACCTGAATGTGTTGGTGGATGTGGCAAAACCCGAGTGTTCAGAGAATTCTTTCTTGAGCAAAAACTGGACAGCCTTTTACTGCACATATAATAATATATTTTATTGGGAAATAGATTAGGATCTACAGGTAGTTTCAGGAAAAAAATGCTAAACATTTTATTATCTTGGTTTTTCCCTAGGTTTTTGCTGCAGTTAGTTTCTTCAGCACCTGCTCTAGATCACACACCTGTCTCTTTAAATGTAGTGGAGACCAACCCTTTCAAACACCTTACCCATCTCTCTCTAAAATTCCTGCCAGGAACTGATGCAGAAATAAAGAAGTTTTTAGCCAGCTGTTTGAAATGCCTTAAGGTAAAATGAAAGTTTATTGTAACTGCAACTAAGCCTCAATGCTGTACGTACTTAAGCATTTTTTTCATGCTGACTAATTCAGAAGTATGTACCAAGTTGTATGCTCTGGTTTATTTTTCCTTTTAGCCCAAATATGTAGTTGCATGCAGCTACTTGGGTGCATGTTGTAAAATCTGAATGGTTACCATCACCCTGGCAATGAAAATGCTTTCTGTATATTCAGGAGGCAGTGCCATTTGATGTGGCAGGAACAGAGGTGTTTTACACGCAGTGCACGTGGTGTGCAGCTCCTGAGTGCTCTGGCTGCTGCACTCCCCTGCTCACAGCCTGTGCTGATGGCCAGGGCAGCTGCAGGACTTCCTGGAACCTTCAGTCTCTGTTCTGCACTTGGCTGTAGGAAAGCACAGGCTGCTGGTAATTGTGAGGCTTGGTGGGCTTCAAAGGACTAACAGCTGTAAAAAGCCAATTAAAATTGGAATGTTGATGCAGTTTGGTAGCATGCTAGATTTGATTTGTGAGAAATTAAAGGTCTCATAGTTTGACTGTTGTCTGTTTCAGTTTCATAGCCTGAGATTTGTGTCTCCTATTGTGCTGTCATGTTTCTAGGCACCTAATAAGCCATTTTAATAACATAGATTTACAGTATTTCAGTTGATCTCTTGTTTAGGTAACTCCTTTGTAAACATATCTTGTAAATAAGATACTATTTCCTTGTAGAAATTTGGTAAGAATTTAATTTGGGGTTTTTACATTGTGGGCTAATACCTTTTCTTTTGAATTTACTAATTATATCTTACTCAGTATGACACTTATTTAACAAGGTGATCTTTTCACAAATACATTGAGTATATGGGTGCTTAGGCAGGCTGTGCTGATTAAGTGGGAGCTAAATGCTACATGTATTTTGGGAGCTAAGGATTTGACTTGATATCAATTTGTACCTAGGAGGATAAAATTATGTTGGAAGAAAAGCTTAAAAAAACTGAAGAGGATCTTACCAGGCAACTGAGCTACACTCAACAGGTAACATAAATTTTTAACTTCTGTGTGTTGCTATTTTTTTGATTCATGGAAAATGTCCCTTTTTGTAGGCTGGTTGGTTAGCCACTACCTAGCCAAGATAACTGACTTGAGACTGAGTGAATAGTCTACTGTAGCTTTTCTAGAGAGTGAGTAAATCCTGCAGGTGAAAAATTAAATTGAGCTCTTGTAGTACTCAAGCAGAATTTTACTTTATTTTGTGCAGAGGTCTGTGTGTGCACACACAAATTGAATATTAAATATATGCTCATGTGAAGATAAATTCTAAATATACTTCATATATTCCATGAATCGTTGGTAACTGTTTTATTTGGAAAAATTGTGAAACTATGGTAAATAAATTGTAAGTCTTGGACTTTAATGACTCCATTTTGGTTTTTGCAGTCAGCATAGTAATTCTGTATTTCAAGAAAATGATTTGGGTCTGATTCTGCAATTATCAAAGTGACTTTTTTTGACCATAATGAAACAGAACAATTCCATTAAGACACTTAAGAATTATTTTTGGAATGGAATATTTGTTTGCCTCATGTCTGCAGCTTCAGTTTGAGTTACTGGAATGTGTTTGCTGAATTGGAATGCAGAATTACAAATCAAAAAAAGGAAGAGATGCTGCTGAAGAACTTTATTTCTTTTTTTCCCCTCATAGAGTGCTCTGTGTTACAAGGGTAGAGAGCATAAGCAGGCTGTTTTTTCGTTCTTAAATAGTGGTTGGAAAAAAATGCAATTGGAAATTAAGATTATTTTATCTGCAGCATTAGAACTGTGCTCTTCAGCTTCTCAGTGCCTCACTTTTCCTGGTTACAAAATTAACATATTTCAGCATCTGGTGCTGAAATTTAGACTTTTTTTAATAATTCCATGTCCTTTTAGTAAGTAACAGTAAAGAGTCACTCAGTATTGGCTGAAATGCTTACATTTTTAAACTCTATGTGCTTTGTCAAACTTAAACAGAGCTTGTCAGAGAAGAGCCGGGAACTTGACAAAATGAAAAATGAATGGACATCCTACACTACAGCTCTGAGCAACAAACACTCACAGGAGCTGACCAGTGAGAAGGAAAGAGCTCTCCAGGTACAATGGTTGGCAAGAATGAACAGGATTCTTGTATGGGAATAGTCAGAGTCATTGAATAACTGCTTCATTTCTTTGCTTCTCACAGGCACAAACTCAGTACCAACAACAGCATGAACAACAGAAAAAGGAATTGGAAAATTTGCATCAGAAAAGTATTCAGCAGTTGCAGAACAGGCTCTCAGAACTCGAGGTCATCAATAAAGACCTAACAGAGAGGAGATACAAAGGAGACTCCACAGTTAGAGAACTGAAAGCAAAGCTTTCTGGATTAGAAGATGTACGGCTTCCCAATACCCAAAATTAAGCTTACCACTGCTAGAGCATTAACATTGCCTGCCTGGGCACATCATAGGAAATATAGCATATTAAGTTTGTTTATTTACTCTTTATTCCATATTATGCTTACTATTTAAATATGTCTGTTTAAGTTACTGTTACAGGTTTTCTTGAAGAATAAAATTCAGTTCCTTCCCAACATTTAGGAATGTCAAAGAGCAAAGCAGGAGGTGCTGTCCCTGCGCCGGGAGAACACAACTCTGGATGCTGAATGTCATGAAAAAGAGAAACTCATTAATCAGCTGCAGACACGAGTTGCTGTCTTGGAACAAGAGATCAAAGACAAAGATCAGCTTGTCACCAGAACAAAAGAAGTCTTAGATGCAACACAGGAGCAAAAGGTTTTTTCATTTTTTTTTTTTTTAACTTTCCTAATTGTGGTTTCCATGGAGTAGCTGCTGACCAGTTTTTATGAACACAGCCAGTCAACTTTCAAATGTAGTTAAGATTCTAAATTATGGCTTCAAAAGTATACTGGGTTCAGATTTAATCCTGTGATACTGGAGTAATAGTTTATTTTGGTATTTTTGGTAGGAAAAAAAAGGATTAATCCAGATCCTATAAAATTTGACTGAAAAGCAGCGGCTGGTTCCTTGTAAGGATAGTACTCTAAGAATTATGAACATTCTACTTGAAATCAGAAACAATGTGTATCACAGCCTTATTATATTTTGTAACATTCTTTTCAAGGTGATACTGGAAGAGAGTACCGAGGAAAAACAGAGGCATATTGAGAAACTAGAGACAACAATTAAATCGCTGTCAGCTGAACTCCTTAAGGTTTGTTTGAACATGGCACTTCCCTTGTGCAACATCTCCCTTATTCTTAGGTGTTTATTTTTGTAATATATGGCTTGGGTTTTTTTTAATAGGCTAATGAAATTATCAAGAAGTTACAAGGAGATTTGAAAACTCTAATGAGTAAATTAAAATTGAAAAATACAGTAACAATTCAGCAAGAAAAGCTGTTGGCAGAAAAAGAAGAGAAACTTCAAAAAGAGCAGAGGGAATCACAGGAGATGGGACAATCCCTTCGAATGAAAGAGCAGGAGGTATTGATGGATTAACCTTGTGTGCTGGCAATGCTATTGTGTGGACTTTGCTGGGTTTTGTGGGGTTTAACTTAGTTACAGAAATAAGATCTTAAATCTTTCCATGCAATAGAATATACTCTTTTGCTTATTTAACATATTTATTTAAATGTGTCATCAGCTTTCAGATTTTTTAATGTTAATCGGATTTGTAAAAGCCATCCATTTATACGGAAAGCAACCAAAATTGTTTTAAGAGAACAAAGCAATGTAATGGATGGATCAGCACCTTTTAGAAGGCACATTCATGTGTAAGTTGGTGAAGGGAGTAAGAACAAGAACAGAGTGAACCTTCTTCTTCCATTCCATTGAACAGGACATTTCCCTGTTTAGAGTCCTTGCACTATTTAATCATAGAAAAATAAAGGTCAGAAAGGATTCTGGCTGTCACCTTGTCAAAATCCTAGCTGAAAGTAGGGCTTCCTTTAAAAGAATTACTATGTTGTTTTTGTGACAAACTGAGTTCAAACTTCTTTAATTTTAGAATAACTTCATAAATGCTTTTTTGGTTGTTGTTTGTAGTTAGTAGTATAATACTAGTAGTATAACACTCCTGATAGTGTTACAATTATTATGGGAATTACAGGTTTGCAAGCTACAAGAGCAGCTAGAAAGTACAATACAAAAGCTGGAAGAAAGTAAGCAGTTACTGAAAACCAATGAAAATGGTAGGTTTATACAGCTTGATTTCTCCCTCTGTAAAAATGACCCAGTGATCTCACTACTACTGAAATTGATAGAAGCAGTTTTTGGGGTTTTTGTGAAGAGCTGCCATTATTGTCATGTGTGGAAAACAAGCCTCTGGCTTCGTGGGCAGGCAACAGCCAAGAGCTGCACATTAGGGAAGCCTTCCCTTGGGGCTGGTGCCTGGGGCTGTGGGGTGCGTGCTCAGAGGCCTGGAGGGGGGAGGAAGCTTCATCAAATGGCTTTGCATGGTACTAGGGAGGAGGAAGGGCTACTGGCCATTTCAAACAACTTGTAAGAGGGAGCAAATGGACTTGAGTTTTTTCCTCCTCTTTGCAGTTATCACGTGGCTGAACAGACAGCTGAGTGAAGTTCAGATGGCAAAGAAGCTGGACAGTCCTGCCAGTGCCCATGCTGGTGGGAGGGCTGCTGTTTCACCTCTCAGCATGGTAAAGTAGAGCTGTAAATAACAGGCTGGTGAGGTGGGCATCAGTTGCTAAAATGCAGGGCCTTAAAGGGGGGAAGAAAGTGCTTTCATCTTCTTCTGGCCTTACAGTTTTGGGTAGGTGTGGCTTTGTTTGTTTTTCAACAATATAAAACCCTGTTTGGTGCTTCTTGATGCCCTGGGCCTTGTAGGTGAGAATCTTCTAAGCTCTTGTTTACATAAAGTACACAAAGCAATAACAGAATTAGTTTGGAAAAGATGAAGTGCAGAGTGAAGGCAAAAAAAAAAGGCTTTTGTGTGTTGAGAGGTTAACTTACTAATTCTCTTTGTAAAGGTTAAAACCCAAAGTGTACTATTTCAATACTCTAACTAGTGATTTTTAGAAACAGGAAAGTCAGGGGCAAAGGAACGCTGCCTGCAGTCATTGTTGAATACTGTAACTTGCTGCTTCTCACCCTGTGTTGTACAGATCTCTGCTGTCACAGGGACAGCAGGAATTGATGAGCTGCTTGTTCACAGTGGAAGGGCTGTGCATACAAAGAGGTCTCTGGATTTGTAGCTGGATACATTAAGTACTTTAATCAATGACAGGGTGTGTAGCTTATTACTAGCTGAGAGTGCTCACCTCATCTAACTTTTTTAAAGTTATGTTTTCCTTAAGTGTGCAAATCTTGGATTTGGACACTTAAGGAAAAATTATGTTTTCTTCCCATCAGGAAGACTCACATAAGTGTTGGCTTTGTAATGGGAATTAGTTGTTAATTTTGGAATTTTTAATCTCTGCAGTTACTTGTAAAATTATGTTTCTCATTTATGGATGAGTTTCTATTTCTTTTACAGCCTGACCGCCCATCCTTTCATAGCTCAGGAATCAGTCATCCCATTTCTCCTCTCTATGCCTTCCAGAACCTTCTGGAACCGATACACAGCAAAAATGGAAATTCCCAATGTCCAGTATCAAAGGCAGGCACTTTGACTTTTTTGTTTGCTTAAGAATGTATAAAATTGTATAAAATTTTATTTATTTATTGTATAAAATTTTATTTAAATTGTATAAATATCAAAGCACAATGTTTTGACTATTTCTCAAAGTGCCTAAATATTTACTGTATTTACTCTTAGGCTTTCTGCCTTGAGTATTATGACTGTTATTCATAGCTAATGCTTGTCTTAAGGCTGTTTCTCACAGGCTTTGCTGCACAGCAGAGCCAGTGAGGTGTAGAAACAGGAATCTCTGGGAATTTGGCTCTGTGAATGCCCTCGGGGGAGGGGACTCTCAGATCTGGAGTAACTCTTAACCTGCAGCTCTTTGTCTCTGCAGGTTCAGTTGAACTCACAGTTTTTGAAACCGAGTCGATGTTCGGATGCTCAGACAGTGCCTGCAGCAGGTCACACAGCAAACAAGGAGAAGTGAGTGTCAGCTACTGCAATTTAGTATTTTTGTTATTTCATTTTATAAAGCCCTTTGTCATCTTGGTGTGTTTGGAACTGACTAAACATTCTAGTATTAGTCTGGTTCTGTGATCTGCCTTTCTTCATTACCATGCTAATCAATTTTGTGTTGGTTTGTTGAAACCAAAGGAAGAGCTGTGCTTGCAGTAGTGGGCCCCAAGGAACAACAGTTCAGTGTTGTTCCTGCTGACAGATCTAAGCCATCAGTGCTGGTACACTGAAAAAATTAGTTCTAGGCTGTTCTTAACCTACTCAGTGATGGTTTAACTTTACATGGTAAAGGTCATGAAATGCAGTAGTTGCACTTCTAGTGAAGGTTTTCCTAAGCAAGTCTGTTGCTGCCCTCGTTATAATGCACTGATGACAAACTGCATTTGCTTTAAATTTTAATTTGCCTTTCTATTTCTAGTGGTGATCAGCTGGGGCTGGAATCAAAGTATTTCAAGAAAAAAGATGACAGCATTCCTTTACGAGGGCTTAGTCAAAACACACTTAACTCAGGTAAGTAGGAGACAGAAGGTGTTATTTGAAATGTACTTGAAGGGCAGTGACAGCCATGGTTCAATGCAGTGTCCTGTGCTGTTCTGCAGAGTACCTGAGACCATACTTGCCAGCCAAAGCACAGCCATCGCCAAAAGCTGCTGGAACACCAGCCTCCGCCTATTTTCCTGGATCATAGACAGGGTTCTTACAGTAAGAGTCCTTTTTTAACCATTGGGGGGATTTGTACATGTCCTGCAATAGTCTGTTAGTAAAGTATCAGTGTGAACTGACATAATTTTATGAGCCAGTTTTCTTTGAGGAAGGGATCTTGACTGACTTGGATGAGGTGCTTGAGCCTAAGGAGAAGAAGATAAAGCCTTAAGGAGCCTTAGTGGGAACAACACTGACATCACCAGGGCTGTGCAGAACGTACTTAGTGTATTGTTGACCCTGTAAATCCTCCTAAAAACTCACCAAAGTGCTCTGACTTTTTTATAACAGGTGAAGTGTACATTCCCTGAGTGAGAGCAACCACCTGAATTTCTATTTCTTGACTCCTTTCAGAGAACAGATGAGGCAAAGGGAAAGCACAGGAGAACTGTGCTGTGCTGTCCATTTTAGTAATGGTCAAGCTCATATGGGGGCATGACTGCCTTACTAACCCTCTCTTAAGTTCAGTTTTAAAAACTTAATTGTGGAACCAGCTTATTTGAATTGCATATAGGCTTACAAATAATCTCATACTAAAAATGCTAAATTATTTCACTGAAGGTAGAAGATTAAAACTTAAAATTCTCAGTCTTGGTTCCCCTAACTTTTCGGTTATCTCTCAGTATTACATTCCACAGGCCACCATGCATAAAACATTAAAAGGTGAAGTAGCTGACTAGTTAACTGTTGACAAGTATCAACATCTTAAAGTTACTTTATTAATCATACTTTACAACTTGTAAGACTATACAGAAATTTTAGATACTCTTACATCTGTGTAGCTTGTTCTACTGTCTGGGTTCAAACGCTAGGATCATGTAATAACCCCTTGGGACTTGGTGTCCTCTGCAGAACGAGCATGCATGGGCTTATGCCAGGCAAAGTACCTTTACAATGACTGTTCCCTACTTTTGGTAAAGATATTTCATTCCTTTTACCTTAAGTTGCTCATGTGCACCCAGAGAATTGTACATTTCAGTGGTTTGTTTTGCTGTGTGAAATGTGTACATTTGTTTATAAGTTAGCACTGTGTTAATGTATAGTGTCTGGTTTTGTCATGTGTATGTTTTAATAGAAATATTAAATGGTTTTTATCAAAAGCTCTGATTAGTTAATGTTTCAGGAGTAGTACTAACTAACTGGAATTCCCAGCTGAGGTAAGCACCAGAACAGCTCTGTTTTATTTACCTTTTTCTGCAGTTTTCCGTGTTGCTCATTGTTCCCCAGGCCCAGCCCCACAGAGCTCCTCTCTTGCTGTCCTTAGGGGCCAGTGCCTGAGCCTGTGTTCATCTTGCCATGCAGAGGAGCTGCTGTCACAGGAGTGTGGCAGCATCTCCCAAAGTGAGCCACATGTGCTGTGGGCCTGGGCTTCCCTGGCCAGGCTGGCTGTGTGCAACTGACTCGTTCCTTGGAGCCTGGATCTGTGGTTGTCCTGTTCCTCTGGGTCCCCAGGAAACAAGGAGCAGCTGCTGGCAGCCTGTGATGCTGGACAGCAGGGACCCTTCCACTGTGCTCAAGGCTGCTTTAGCTAATACATAAAGCTCCATGCTGGATCACTACTCAGATGACTTTTTCCACCTGCTGAAGTATAACACACATGCAACTACTGAACTTCACTTAAGGTTTGAAGAGACATTCACAATTATTTAAAAATTCATTAAAATATTCAACTTTATTAACAGTATATTTACATTTTTTTTCCTGCTCTTGGTCAACCATGGTGAATGTTCAAAGGTAAAAAAGCATTAAGCAATAACCACAAGATGAAAACATTTTAAACCTATACAATACTTTATACACAAATTTATACAAAGAAACACTTAAATAATACAACCGGACACAAAAATATACACTTTTCGAGAAATTCACATCAGTAATTGTATAAAGCTCTCTTCTGTACTAAGGGTCCTGAAAATTTAGGACTAAAACTTTAGCTCTGTTAATGCAAAAGGGTTCTTGTGACAGTCCTCAAAGGCCACTATATAGCACATGACAGATTCAAGGCTATCAGCTTATAGAGTTCAGTCTGTGTATTCAAGTTTTGAGGTCCTTTATGATTACGCAAACATCAGAAATAGAGTGGTTTAATAAACGGTACAGAGGAAAGCAGAGGTTTAGAGCCAGTATTAAAATTTGTAGGCCCAAAACACCCACTTTGTATTTCAACAAGTGTTTGATACGACCGTTTCTTCAAAAATAGAAAGAGTAAATGCACTTAGATAAAAATAACTTTTACTGTTCAGCAAGCGTGCTCGTGTGATTTTTATATTAGTACAAACTTAAAAAAAAATCTGCCATGTGACTTTTTAAAAGAAATGATACCAATTCACCTCCCTACTTAAGTACATTTACATTAAGGCTTTGAATCAGCTGACCCAAGATTTTACAACATTAAAACGAATGGGTCCACATGGATGCCAGTCTGTCTCATTGAGACGTAGCATGACTAGAATTAAAGCTCACCACCGTAAGGAAACAGAAGGACACATGCTCATGCCTTGACTCTATTGTTTGTCTCTGAACTAAGAATGTAAAGTTTAGCAGTAACAGTATTTCATGGCAAGAGACAAGTATGTAACAGTTTGTTTATAAAAGCAAGTTTTTAGTTCAATGGCAACATCTTTGGAGAAAGTTCCTGTTTCAATTCCTACAGATTTCATGCAGAAAGATGCTTCTTAAGATTACCTTAAGAAATTACATTTTGATGGAGTTGGAATGTGTATCCCAGACTGCTGATGAAAGAAGAGTCCAAACAGTCTTCCTGGATTTTTGTCATACATTTGTATCTTGCAGTAATGGTTCTTTAGCTTCACCAGGAGCTTGTGGGCTGTGGGGATGGCCGTGGCTGCCACAGTGTTTCTTCCAGTTGCTGGATCTTACATTTAGGTTTGTGTGTTCAGGAATAAACAAGGCAACAAGTAGTGCCAATAGCACAGAGCACGCTCCAAATAAGAATGGGGGTCCAGGAATTATGGAGTTCTGAAAACAACAACAAAGCCTTAACAAGCCTTTCAACACACCATAGCAGCCTACAATTGCTAATTACCCACTTTCAAGAGCTGTTGCCTGACACACTAGTGAATACAGTGCAGGCTTTGAGAAGGAATGTGAAAGAACATTACATCCTAAGATTTGGAACAAGGGAGCACATGATTCTTATTAATCCTTGCCAACTTCCTTTTCTAGTGCAAATTCTTCCTGCTGAGTTTCCCCAAAAACTTAATAAGAAAAAAAACCTCGGTAAAAGGACAACAAAAAAAAACCATTCACCATTGCTATCTGTTCATCCTTTCCTCAAAGTATTCTTCTCACAAGGGTCACAGTTGTCTATGACTGTCAGCTGTAGCTATTTGAAAACTAAACTAAACTAGTGCATGCAATTAAACAGATCAGTTAAACAACCCTCCCCTAGAGGGACTTAGAAACCTCTTTCTACACGCTCCATTTACCATCAGCACAACACAATGTACCACAGCATCAGACTGGGGAACTGATGAGCACAGGAGCCCTTCCTAATTTTTTTTGGAAGCAGTAAGTACAGAAGAAACGTACCTGTTGTAAATGGTATTGTGCAACCACACTACCTCCTGACGATGATTCGGGCATGGGCAGTTCATTCAGTTCAACGTGAAATATGTAGAATATAAAACCATAAAGCGCTGGTCCCAAACCATTACACAGTCCTCGAATTCCTGTAATCATCCCTTGAACAACACCTGGGAAAAGTAAAATACATGTTCTTCTCTATCGATAGTTATACATATATAATTAACTATTTCTAATGCCTTAATTGACTTGAAACTAATGCAAGCAGGAAAGCTCTAAATGGTGTTGTACTATAGGTAGCAGTAAACAAGGGGCACAAAGAGCCTGTCATTATCATATATTTGATTGGTTTTTCCATCGGCCTCTAGCAGAGGGCAGTGCCTGCCATGCTAAGCTAGTTCAGAGGCCAGGATATGCACACTGTCTCACACAGGAGAGAGAGCAATGTGTGCAGCAGTGAGGAACAGTGCATTGAGTTTGCTGAATGTTTTGCAACTGTAAGGCCTCGTTGAGTTTTCCCTCTGCAGCAGAAGTACATGGTACACACACAGTGCAACTTCCAAGCCACCTGTGTAATGTGGTGCCCTAAGCTCAGGTATCTGGGCTGCCCTTCCAAGACTCAGCCTGGCTGACGAGCACTAAGCCCAGACCCCCTGTATGTCTGCACAGTATTCCTCAAGTAGAATTCCAAGAACCAGGAGCAAACCTACCCTGCTGGTCGGCATCAGCAGTTCGTGAGACCAGGGCGCTGACAGCTGGGAAAGTGATGCTGGACATGGCGGCCACAGCACCGGCTGCCCACATCATCCTGCAAAACACACCCTGCAGTGACTGCTCTGGGGCTGGAGCTCTGCCCTGGGAGCGCAGGGACGCTGCACTGGCTATCCTGCACTCGCACCCTTCGAGAAGGGATAAAATGCAGACCAACCCTGCATCAGTCAAAGCAAAGTGAAATGTGCATACCATGGCTCTGACCCAAAGCCGTACCAGGCCAGCTGCAGTATTTGGAACCCCAGGCCCAGCAGGATGGTGTTCTTATTTCCAATGGACCGCATCAGTAAACTCAACACTATTGTCTAACAGAGAAGGCAAAAGTAAAATGTCAGAAAAATAGCATCTTAAAGGTTAAACACAAGTAAGCTGATGAGTTAATGAATTAAAAAAACAACACCTGAAAACATTTTATTCTCAATGTCAAATACATGCAGAAATACTATTTTAAAGTAGTGTTCTTCAAAAGCAGTATTTGCCTCTACCAAAAAAAAAAAAGCAGCAGTCATTTAGCAAGTTATAGGACTAAACCATCATCTCTTCTTTAATGCACAAAGGATTTAGTTTTCCCTTAATGAACCAAACACTTGTTGTCAAGTGTTTTCATCTAAGTTAGAGTCTTAACCAATTTCTAGAGATCTAGGAAAAAAACAGACACAGAAAAGCTGAGTTATATTTATGGAACCACAGTGTTCTCCATTCTCCACAGTTCTTCCTTCTTTTCAGCTTGCCAAATCAATGACATACAGAGCAATAACTCACCTGTGCAATAATGGAAAGAATCCCAAGAACTGCTATAAAAGCTGCAACACTTTCAGATGAAAATCCCATTATCTATATTAAAAAAAAAGGCAATTTGATTATTAACCATAAACGATGTGTCACGATGTCACAAACCCCAGTTTGGGAATACACAATGCAGAAGACCAGTATTATTCAGTTCCTCTTCTTTTTTCCATTATGTCAAATAAATGAAAATAAAGGGGCATAAATAAAAAATAATTAAATTGTTCCCTAAAAAAATAACACCAGTTTAAGATATTGAACTTCATAGTCCAGTAATAATGCAAATAATTATAAAATACAAGAAAACATTTTCTAACTCCTTCATCACTTTCCTCTCTTTTTGCATGTCTAAAAGAGAAAAACAGAACAACATGGGAACTTACATCAGTTGCTGGGAGCTTCTAAATTACATGAGTTATCTGTATTTTCCATATTAGTTCAGTAATAGTGAAAACTTTCTTAAATCCTGTAAATTTACTTTGTTCAAATTCATACCAAAATGTTACATTACCTGTCTGAGGTATAGGAAGAAGCTGGAATATTGGCCTGCCTCTGGGAGGTAGGAAAGAAAGACTGTTATGCAGATTAGCAGCACAATGGAGTCCTGGCCGACTTTCTTCAGGGACTACGGCAAGAAAAAAGAATTACAAAACATTCCACCTTCATTTCCAAAAAGCATCCCTAGCTGGGCTCTGAAAAGCCTGACAATTAATGAAGTTGTTATGCGGCACCACCAAAGAATTCTCTGTATGTTTAGCAAGATTGTCGGCAAAAGGATCACCAGTGAAGCAAGGTCAAGCTTGAAGAAATTGAAGGCTTTGTTTTGCAAACCTGAACTATTGTAAATTCAGTCTCTTCCCTGTGTCCAAAGCTCAGTATCTACAAATAACAAAATATTCCCTATTTAAGTAGCTTACTGCAAAGGGGTCAGCCTGTTCCCATGAAATGGGTGCTCCCCAGGACGCTGGCCTCATCTTCTCTGGCAGCGATTCCGGTACAGCAACAAGGATAAAACAAATGTCCAGCAAGGCTATTGCTGTAGCCAGCACCACCACCAGGCTGTCGCCGTACGCTCGGCCAAGGTAGGCACCGATAGCAGGGCTGGTGACTAAACTTGCCGCAAAAGTTGCTGAAACCTGAAATAAATAACAGCTGGTAAGATTTTCAGTGAGACAAGTCAACAGTGTTATTATCCACATTTCCTCCTTTTCAGAAACCTAACCATTATAATCACACAGTGATTAAAAGTAAACTTCTTCCTATGCCTATATGGTAGCAGCTGTGTATTTTAGACAATCACAATTTTTTAAGAAAGATTTTCTTTTTCTCATAACTGGACAGCAATGTGAGGCTCACAGCACTCTTACATGTACTGACATAATTAGGTTTAATTAACTGTAGATTCTGCTGATACCTCTGGGAAGCAATGAGCTGTATTTAATCTTCATATTAGTGGAATAGGCAACGTCTGTTAAAGAAAAAGTACATGTATAAAGGATATATTAAATGTATTATACTGGTTAATCCAACTCAGTAGTTGTCAGTTAATCATCTGGCCTTGTGAAAGATATTAACTTAAAACTGAAAGAACTTTCTCAACATATCTCAATCCCTGATGTGTACAGGCACAAAGAAACTATTTAGTTCTATATCCATTGCTTTCAGCTCTTCCTGCTGAATGGTAATGGATTCTGTAACTTAAACACAACAAATAATTCTGCTAATCCATAATAACATGAGGCTGTCAAGGCTCCTGGGACCCGGCAGGTTATTAGGAGATAACGGAGAAACAGAGGTGAGTTGTAAGAACTTCAGACAAGTAACTCAGCTATGTTTGTTCTGAACTGCAGCTCAGAAGAGTGACTGGAGACACAGGCAGGGGCAGTCAAGTATCACACAATGGCAGTTCCAGAACAAAAGGTGAGATTTCTGAAATGATGACAGAGTAGTACCAGTGTGGGCAACAATGCAGGAATAACTAAAGCTCCTCAAATTACATCATTAAGACTGATAACAGCCTTTAAGACAGGCACAACAGCTTTTAACATGGTCATGTTTTGTTTCATTTAGAAGCAGAATATTCAAGAGATACAAAACTGGATGACAGGAACAATTAAACAGAAAAAACTGACTCCAAATTAAAATCAACTTGCCACAGAAGAAACAAAAACACAGCTTTGAAAAGCATTACAAACTGAAGGGCTTAGTACTGAATACCACAAGGAAAAGAGCCCAAACAATACATACCAAACCATAGGCCATGCTCCTCTCGTGTTCTTGGGTTATGTCTGCTACATATGCAAAAACTACAGAAAATGTCACTGCAAAAACTCCAGACACAGAGATTACAGCGAAGTACCACCTAAGAGCATGATAAAAAGATTAGAACAGCTAAATAGAAACAAAAAGTCTATTCAATCCAAATGCAGTTAAACAGTAAATCACCTTGTCCAACTTATCTTGACAATTTATTAAGATAATCTTCAATAAAGCCAATACAACTGTATCTTGATAGAATTGTGTAACACATATATGCACCAAGTACAAGCAGCACGATTTTGTAACACCTACAAAAAGCTGCTGTGATTAAGTACTACTGAGAAACAAGGCACTCAGCTAATAAACTTAACTGGTCTATGACCCAAAGCAAATTAGGAACCTCAGTATTTTGAGAACTTGGTCATCGAAAGGCCTCTATATTAGCCATACCTGTATGCTATAGACACTAGCACTTGGCATTTGAAACCTTAATGTACACTTAGAAAACAAGTTCCTTCTGAAGAGGGATGAGCAGCCTGTGTGACCAGAGAGGAAACGGGAAAGGCTGACAGAGCTGCCTGAGCAGCTGGCACCACCCTGTGTCAGTGCAGGTTGTGCCACTGCTGCTCCACCCTCAGGAACAGCATGGGTCAGGAGCAAGCCCAGGGCTCTGACTCCTGCCCTACCTGGGCAATGTTCCAGCCAGTTAACAGGTCAGTAAGGTGCACACAGCATGACAGCTGGTCGATTTTAGAATTTGAGAAACAAAAGTGTAAAAATGCTGCAACATTGTACCCTACAAATGGTTACCTCATGCACCCACATTAGGTAAGGTTTTGATATCAGTGTCACTGCCTGGCAGCTGAATGAGAACTGTGGCCACAATCCAGACCTACACAGTTCACTGGACAGTGTTCTTCAGCTTTGGCAGATGTGCTGGACATAGGGCTTACAGCACACAGATCAAAATCAGCAGCTACTGAAATGCTGACCAAGGCCTTTGGCCTCATGGCAGCTGCTTCAGGTTGACCGCACCCCAGCTTTGCACAGAAGTAATACAAAAGCCTCAACCTTCCATGAAGCACAAAGAGCATTTTATCAACAACACATGAGCATTAGATAGCAACCTTGAAAAACAACAGCCAATCTGGCATGAAACAATTTACTAACCATGGGCTGATCTTCATCAGTGGTATTGGTGCACAGGTGAAAAATACTGTTAGCAGCAAGAAGGACTTTCGTCCCCACACATCAGACAGGGCACCTATGAGTGGGGCACTGAGGAATGACAATAAGCCCTAATGAAACAAAACATGTGAAGTTAGAACTAAGAGGTCAGACTCGTGGTAGCTGATCACAGCACATCTGAGAGCAGCCCGGGCTCTGGTTTCACTCAAGCCAATGGCTACAGTGCAATGCACCAAAGGCAATGTGGCCAAGCATCACTGATCTTCTATCCCACGTCTGACTACATAAAACTTGAGATCTGTTATCTCAGAGCTACACAAAATTCAAAATGCAGATGGATACAGTCATACAAGCAGTTTCATGAACTGTGTTTTATAGTCTACTGGAGCAACAAACTCCAAGTGAAAAATTATCCACTTTCAGCACCATATGCATCATTTGGGATTAAGGAACTACCTGTTTGTTTGATGAACCCAAACAGTAGATACAGACCAAGCAATACCTTACTAAAAGTAAAAAGATGCACATTTGCACTTTCAGCAGTAATTTATTCCCATTTTATTCATACTGTGAAAGCCATATTGAAAAACCTCTTGACTGTTTCTCTCATTTGGCAGTTATTTTTACATTCCTCCCACCATTCACTTTAAATTGTACTTGTGATTAACTTCTGTCAACTTACCTTTACTCCTTGAATTAGACCATTCATTAGAAATGTATGTTTTGGGAAGGTTTCATGCAAAACCTGGAGAGGAAATATGAATACAGTCATTTACACAATATGAACTACAAATATTGCTCATGATACATTCAACTTTATGATGCACAGCAGTTTTTTTTTTTATTTTCATAGAATATAGAGGAAAAAATAGAAGAAAAAAGGGCAAACAACAAATAATGTGACTAATCTTTAATTTGCATGGAAGGCATTTTGAGAGTTCAGTGCCTGAAATACAAATAATCCACAGAGAACCTAGAAAATTATCTCTGTCCAGATTCTCCAAATGCTACTGTGTCATCTGTTGGGGACTGGGGAGAGACAGAGGAGAGATGTCACCATCCTGCTCACCATCTCAAGTTTGGTGAGCAGAATCCAAATGCAGCTGTCTCAGCTTCATTTGTGTTTAGATGAGAGGGATTCCATTCAGTGACAACATGCAGTTCATACCTAAGACACTGTTCATGGGTAACATCAGTTTTCAGAGCAGCACCAAGACTGCTTTTAACGTGGAGTTGGCTTGGGAGATTTTTAAGCCTTCACTCCTTTTAATTTGTCATCATGTATCACTCACAAATTAAATCCAAATTAAAAGCAACCAACTACATGAGAAAGTACCTTGGTACAAACACATTGGTATGACTGTTTCCCTAATCATGGGGATGCTTTGACTGGTGTAACAGACTGGTGTAATTGGTTGTCACATTTCAAGTATATTTTTGTCCTTACATTTGTAATATGCCAATGTTTTATGGCATCTTGAAAGAAAAGATAATTTCCTTACCATCTTAATGGTTTCAATCAGAAACTATTTACATGTAAGCTTGAATGTTAGCAGACTTGCATGTAAACAGCTGTGCTACACCATTACATTGCTATAATGAAATAAATGAAATTTCTGATACCATCTAAAAACATAGAACTTTTCACTTGCACAACAGAGCAGCTCAGTGATATGTAATTTTCATTTAATGTAATTTAGAAGATGCTCAGTGCCTTTGCAGTAATTGTCCCACCTCCCATACAGCGAGAAAAAGCTCCCAAGGATCACCTACCCCTAAAGTGGGAGCTGTCAGGAGTCCCCAAGCAAAAAACTCCAAGAAGATCACAATAACAGCATGGTAGACACTGGGTGAACCTATTCCTTGAGGCTGAAATAGGAGAAAAGACAGGTGATTAAAACATCTGATCATCTGTCAAGAGTCATGAGAAATGCATCTGAACACTATAAACAGAACAATTAATAATGAAACAGAACTCAAAACTTGGGAATAGTTACCCAACTAACTGCTATGGAATGAAACTCCTTTTTTTAACCCTTTGATGCTAATGTCCTGAAGTATTTTACTCTGCAGAATCCTTCACTGCCATCTCAAAAAATAAACCATTTACACTGCCAATCTGGGAAACAAGGATGCTACAGGGAAAACAGACTCTTCTTCAGACAACTAGTTTGTTTTCCTTGAGAAAAGTGCTAAAGTGTACACAAAGCCACATGGAACCAAGTTTCCACGCAGTGCTCACACTCAGCTATCCCCAAGTCTCACTACCTGGCCTATCAAACAGCTCTTCTGTTATTAAAAGGCAGCACTGCCCCATTCAAAACATAGCTCTAAACCAGGAAAGAAACTAAAATAATGAACACCAGAAGCAAATCTCAGGAACAGCACTGATCACTTCCCAAATACTGAGTGCAGGCCTATCAGTTACAGTGTGCTTCAAATGCAGGAAGAGATGCAGATAAAAGATTTGACAAAAGGAACTTGAAATTCTCAGTGATTTGGTAGAATCAGAAGTAGCTTTTGAAGAGAACAAAAAGACAATGGGCAGGAAAACCTGCTCATCTTGTAGACTCTGTAAATGCTGTCAAACAACATGCCACAGTTCAACATTTGCAAATTAAGGACAGGGTTCACTAATTATTCTCATATGAAAGCAGTATGAATAACTCCTCAGAAATTCCATATGTGTTCTTTCAACTTAGAAGCACTGCCTTAACATCTACTTTGCTGGTTTTGTGCAAAGGTGAGTTACTAACAGAGTGACCCTGATGTGACCAGACCTGGTATTTACACTGAGCGTGCACACAGGCTAAGGACCTCAGCTGCTTCCCAAGAAGGCTCACTGGGATTTTATCAATGTGTGTAAGTAGCTGGAGGAGTAAACACAAGAGCCAGACTCTTCTCAGAGGTGTCAGTGACACGACTGCAGGCACATACTGAAATACAAGAAATTATACTCGAACCTCAAAAAAGCAACTCTTCCTGAAAAAGGCTGCTCAGTGAAGTGTGGAGTTGCCAACCTCCAAACCCCACTAGACACAGCCTTGAGCAAACTGCTCCAGCTGACCCTGTCTGGGGTAAGAGACTGGGGTAGTTGGATTAGTGATGTTGGAGGTGCCTTCCAGCCTCAAATACGACACAATTTTAAGTTGCAGTTAGGTAATACTGGAGTCTTTATTTTATTAGGAGATTTATGCAAGCCATACCTAGCTTTTCTTTCCAGATTCCAATATTTCCAACATAGAAAAAAAAAATCTTACTGAACAAATGTACGAAATAAATACAGAAAACCTCACTGCCTACTCAGTCCTATTGCAAAATAAGATCATAATTTCCAAAAGTAACCATAACAGTCTGTAAAAGGTGAAATACAAAAGTACCTCAGCGCTGTGCTATTTTTCTTTTCCAAGCCCTCTTCAGTAAATACAGACATACCATACCAATATTTCTGCTATTTTTTCTGCCTACTCTCCCAAGGATGTAAATTAACAGTCTTTGTAGGTACAGAGAGTGGCTATAATTATCCTCTCTTCCCACAATTCCTTTCCCTTTCCACCCACAATCCTTATTTTAGCTTTGGGTTAAAAATTTATCCAGCTCTGCACAAACTGCATGTATCAATGTTAACTGTTTGACTCAGTCTCATGAAATCAGGTTCACTCTGATAGCCCCCAGATTTCTGTCACATTGCTGGCTCCTGACCCCCCGAGGCCTGACAGACGGTGAGGGAGGAGTCACAAACCATCTCACCCCTCCCAGCATGGGGGTCAAGAGCACCTCCATTCACAGCAAACACCAGTGACTCTAAGGCCATCTGTTCCCGTGCTGCCTTCGGCCAGCTCCGGGCAACTCCAAGACCACCTGCACAAAGCGAAACAGCAGAACGAAAGCAGTGGCTGTTCTGCACAGGGGAACTGCTGCTGACTTCAGAGGCCTCAGGTGGGTCACTGCTACCCTCTGCCATGTCACCCAGCTGTAAGCAACACCCACAGAGCTTTCCAACACGCTGACAAAAACAAGCAGAAGCGACATTTAGATCCCTACGGTGCAACTTCCCTGCTTTCTTGTTACTAGTGCTCACTTATCACAGATACTGTTATTTGTTCTTATCTATTAAAAAAAAAAGTAATTTAGTCACATTTAGATCATCACCTCTATAGTCATTTTTAAAGGTGGTGGCTACTATCAAGTAGCAAGGATGCTTCTGAGGTGAGAGAGCAAGGGGAGGATAAGCAGTTACACCGCAGTCTATTAAGGCACACTACAAGCATTCAGCCCACAAGGTTTCAGTCCCAGCCTGACGCACTCTCGGAGCCCACAGGTGCAGTGCAGGTGCTGGGTGTGCAGCCCTGCCATACCCTACAAAGCTGCCCCCTGTGCTTTCCTAACGGGCTAACACAGTGTAATGCAATGGCCTAAGTGCAACTGAAGCAGAAGGCCCCAGACCTGGAAAGAAAAGACACAGAGCCCTTGTGTGAACAAGCTGGAACTGAGATGTTCCAATCACAGTAACAGCAACCCTCCTCTGTTACCAGCAGCCAGAGCAGAGCGTATTTGTGCCTGGCTAAACCCGCTGCACAAACAGGGCTCCAAGAATGCCTTTTCCTCTGGTTATAGAGAAGATGCCTTTAATCAAACACTTTGTACTGTCAGTCATGCCAGTGATAAAAAGTGTACATGCCAGGCAAGCCTAAGAACACACATCTGACAATAACAGAATAACCATCAAAGCAACAAAGGTATCGTGTGTAAGACCACAGCTGCTGCTCCTCTGCTGGAAAGGAAAAAAGTTACAAATGAAGTCCTCATCTCTAGTTCATTTTATGACTGCTTCAAAAATGCATCATCGTACATAAGATGAATACATAAAGGAAGGAAAAATTTAAATTGTTGGGGGGAAAAAAAAGTGTTGAAACAGAAGTTGTGGCTGCCCCACCCCTGCAAGTGTTTAGTGGCAGGCTAGATGGGATTTTGAGCAACCTGGTCTATGGAAGGTGTCCTTGCCCATGGCAGGGGGGGTGGAAATAGATGATCTTTAAGGTCCCTTCCAACCCAAACCACTTGTGATTCTATGAAACCACATCACTGGTGTTACTGCCTCTCCTTTGGTGAAATCTGACAACACACAACTTGAGTACAACACATCATTACACATTCTTTCTGTGATGCAGCTACTAAAGCTACAAATAGAAAAACACAAAAATACCACCAAGCACCAATCCAAGCTCCTGCACCACCTACTGCCTTGTCAAGGAGACCCAGCAGAAACTGCAATGGGAAGAGAGGCTTTGCAGAAACAATGGATGGGTTTTCCTTTTTGCTTGTTTGGGGTTTTTTTTTTTGGTTTTCAATCAGAAACTCTTTCTGCCTGTGCCACTGCCTCATTAACCATCTGTACATTCATTCTGACTCACATAATTTTTTCTGATGTCAAACAGTTCCAAAATAAACCAATCAGGGTGGAAAGTTTGCACAAATTAATTAATTGTGCAAGTAATTAATACTTGATTAATTACTGGTTTGCCAGTGGGAAACATTGAAGACATGGGGCCATTTTCAGGTACCTGTTTCCCACAATGTCACACACTACGCTGGGTAATGAATGAAGCAGCTGAGGACACTGAGCACTGAAGGCCAACTTAACATTCCAGCAAATACTAAAAAAAATTCCATGCATGAAGCTTCTGCTGTTGTTATAAAGAACACTCTTATATCAAACTTCATAACTTAAAAATATGTATTTAAAACAAATAATTTCCCAAACATTTATCTGAAAGCAGAAGGTATCACAGGTGGAAGTTTTTGTTGCCGAACAATCTACATACCTTCATCTAATCTTTATAGCTAATTTTTATGTGTTTTCCAAAAATTAAATTAATCCAGAACTCACGGGAGCTGGCACTCAGCTTTTGAAAGTGCCTGGTGGCAGGCACTGAATGATGTACTAAAAGTATCAGGGAATGCAGTTAATTGTAACATGCTTTCTCCTCTCTTGGTGAAAGGAAGTTAAACTTGAGAGGTTAGGGACGCTTGGAAACACACTGTATCTTAACCAATGATACTCCAGAGAGAAATTATGAAGCACCATGTCCCCTGAGTAACAATATTTACTATGCTTGTACTACTCAATCTAAAATACTTGCATTTAACATTTGTACAAGGCAATCTCATACATTTCTGTCTTTACAAACATCAGGAACACATCCTGGAAAACACCAACAACCAATACCAGAATTCATTTTGCTTCCTAATACTTCAATACTGGCCACTTGGCCACTTTGATGAACAAGTACATTGACACTCACACCTGTCTCTTCTCCATTTTTGTTCCAAAAAGACAAACTAAAGGGCCACCAGCAGTTTAGTCTGTCAAGATGTCTCTTTATTTTAAATAAAGGCACTGTATTTAGAACAAGGACACATCGAAGCTACACAGTGGAAAAAATCCAGGGACAATGATACACTGGAAGTAATGGCAGTCATCAATATAAAAAAAACCAACCAAAAACCACACCCAAACCAACTCCAAGCTCCAGCAGCTAAAACGCTTGACAACTTCCTTTCTTTTCGAATTTATGTATTTATGAGGAAGCAAAACAGTGGTAAGAACTGCAAAACCTTTCTCCCAGGCGCCCTTTGCGGAACTGCTCAGGCGCTGGCGTCTGTCCCTCTCTCGGGCCCGTTCAGTCTGACCACGGGCACCGCGGGGACAGCGGTCCCTGCCCCCGCCGGCAGCCCCGCACCCGCACCGCGGCCCTGCCCGCACGGCGCCGGCCCTGCGCTGCTCGCGCAGCCGCCGCTCACGGGAGCCACGCTCGGCGAGAGTGGGCTCGGAGACGCTCCGCTCACCCCGGG
>VXBC01008979.1:32084-55549 GCA_013399945.1 Ploceus nigricollis | reverse complement strand
ATCTTGCGCAGCCCCACCGCACGCGCAGCCGGCGCTGCGCATCACGCGATCGCGCCATTGGCCGCGCGCCGCTCACGTGGTAGGGCGGCCCCTCGCCCCGCCCGCGCCGGGAAGTGCGGGCTGCGCCGGGAGAGCGGCGCCGCCGGGAACGCGGGCAGCAGGCGCTGCCGCCGGGAACTGCGGGCTGCGCCGGGGGAGCGGCGCCTTTGGGCGGCCCCCACAGCCTCCGCCGCTCGGCACCCCCAGTCTGACAACGCCACGGGCTAAAGCGCCGAGCGCGGCGCCGCGGGAGCCTCAGGCTCTCATCCGGCCCCCCCAGGCATCACCCGTTCCTCCCGAATCGAAACACCCGGCCCCGCTTCCTCCCTGCTGGAGCTGCTGAGGCGCCCGGGAAAAAGGACCAAAGGAAGGCAGTTAGCACGGGATATACCTGACATTTCTAGAGCCAGAGTACACAAACAGATATAATCCACCCTAATGATCCAGCTTGGAGACAGATATTCTTCTTTCTTAATATCAAGCTTTAAAGTTAGCTTATGAAATTTCTAACACCTTCAAACGGGCAGGTCATCCCAGGCTCTGATTTACCACAGCGCCTGCAAGTAACAAGACAACAGGGATCAACTTCCCCATGCCAGCATGCCAATTAGCGGAGAAAATCTTTTAGAAACATGTTGCTGGCATTATTAGGTTTTCTGTGGTTTATAAATTCATCCGCTGTTGATGTCTAGCATCGCTAAGGAGCAACAACTGTCCATGCTATACCATTACATTCACGATACAGACACAAGTCTCCATGGCTCTATCAATGTGCCAGTCTGTTCTCTCTGTTCTTAGTCCTCCGTCTTTCAGCCCTCTTGCTGCTTATCTCCATATTCCCAGCCCCTGTGACATCTCCGTTTCCCCCAAAACCTCAGCTACACAGGAACAGCTTTTTGACCCTACCAACAGTGGAACTTATCCCTGAGGTACCGACCGGCACTGCAGCTCCCACCGTGTTACCAAACGGGTGTCAATCACTCACCACTTAAGATCGTGTGGGCTTAGGTTAAACCCTTAGCCTTAAGATCAAGCACCTCTTATCTCATCATAATGCACCTTTTAAGGAATTTAGAACTTGCCGAGACACAGCCCTACTCAGACCAATGGATCTAGACAAAGACAAGCCAACTCCAGCTCATGAAACAGAGTACATCTAGCGGGTCTGGGATGTTTGCTATTATCAGTCATTTGTTACAAGTATCAGGGTGTCACATGAAGTATTTGACAATTCTGTCCCACTTCTACTTGAAAAGGACAGGGGTTTGAAAATGCTGGCATAGTTTCAAGTCTATTCCTCAGAGTACTGTTAGATTTTGGTGGGAAAGTCACACACAGACATGTAGGTGACACGTAAGGGACTCACGTAAAAAGTCAACACAACTACAATGTCAGCAAAGTCATTTGGTAACTACGCTGACAAGATGGTTTGTATCCACACCTTCATATTAGACCAACACCTGTTATTGATGTCATTATCTCAAAATAAATGCATTTAAGTATCAAGTTTGGTCATGCAGACAGCGCAGATGATTCAAATAATGAGAATGTAGAATAAACTTGCTGTTGCTGTCATGAAATTCAGCCAGCTACATATTTTCAAATATTAAACTCCACTCACCTACAAAACTCCTGACATAATCTGCTCTAACATTATTTAACTTATATATTAACATAACATTAACCTCTAATATTTAACATTATTTAACACAAACTCCTGAGGAAGAGAAAAAAGAATTGCCTGTTACATCTAAACACCTGCAGTATTCAACCCACTATACTAAGTAAATGCATACTACTACCTGCTAGCTATAGAAGACATTACCATCATTTTGGAAGAGGAATGAAAAAGAAGAGAGTACTTATCTCCCTAGGGGTATTCCAAGGCACAGGCAGACAATAGTTTCCTCAGGGAGTGCCTTCACACCAACCTTGAAGAACAATGTCCCTAGATAAGGCATCATTAATTTGTTACATAATGGCATAAAATTTTCAGTTTAAATCATGTTGCATGTTAATATTCAGAGCAGGGCAAAATTGACAAAAGAAACTGATAGAAATGAAGTGTCCTGAAAACTGCTGGTGAAATGACCCAGTTTTATTACATCAATCTGCAGAACGGGCAGAGAAACATATTATCCATCATCATCTACAGAAACTGCTTGTGAACTCTGCTCAGGTCTTTGATATATTGTAAATTACAGCTCTTCATAGCTCCTTACAGTGTTACAGTGTTTTACAACCACGCCCCACACTATAACGTGGTATTGATACTCAGGTGCTCCCTACCACCCCTGGTTCAGGGCACATACGGGGTTTCAGACCAGAAGAGTGTCACAAGAACAATGCAAGACGTCATGACACAGTGGTCAAAAAGAAGCATGTCTCAGTCAAAATTAAATTGCTGGCAACATTCAGTAAGATGTATGTTAAAAGATACCATTAAAAAAAACATCTGGTAGCCTTCTAGAATTTATAGAAAATTATGCTAAAATTATATTGTGAAATAAGAAGCACTATTAAAATGTTGTTTTATTTCTGCAAAAATATGCATAAGGCAAGCCTCTCCTTTTAACAAAGTCCTCAAACAGTTTTTAATCATAGTCTTAATAAAGCCAATGCTTAATTTCAACCAGTTTATTACTCTAGTGGCATTATCTACTCATATAGAAGAAAAAAAAATACAGTATTTTACCTCAACATGGATTAAAAAAAGGACTGTGCTAGGTCATGTGAGATGCATTCCAGTGTTCAGCAGTGTTATACCAAAAAAAAATAATCTTTTCCAAAATGCCTGGAAACACTATATATTAGAACTGTATTCAGTGTCATCACACACAAATACAACATATAAAAAACCAAGACTACCTTAAAAATTTTGCTACAATGTTTGAATAAGATATATTTGGGCTCATATATTGACAATAAGAACAAAGTTTTAAAAAATCTAAAAAAAAATCATGCTCATGGCAGTAAATACAAACATATGCTTAGCATATAAGCAATTCCTACCGAGCTATAAATCGCTAATGAAATTAATATGGCTACAATCAGAATGATGATGGGAGATTGCAGACAAGTTAACGTGCCATGTCTAACTCTTGGATGCAAATGTGCAGCAGACATTCAAGAACAAGAACAAGCACTGAATGGCAAGTCAGGACAGGTTATTTTTTCTTCTAGAAAGAGTTATAAATTCAGCTGAGAAATACTTATAAAAAACTAAGAATTCAACAGAACAGGACTTTGGACAGTAACTGAAGATATGATCTAATCAATTCCACATATTTTGTTGCATTTTGCTCCAAATTTTTCTTTAGTAAAATGTCTTAATTCTAGATACCTAAAAACATACAATGAGCTTACCTGGAAAGAGTAGGACTCCCTGTGGAAAATAATCAGCATTAAAAATGAAAAGAATAATTAAAACAAAGGCAAGGAAACACTACTTGGACTTTCTCATAGTAATGCACCATCTTAGGTAATGACACATTATACATTTATGGTATAATACCACGTTATACATAAATGTTACCTTTCTAATACACAAAAAAACCACCCCTTACTGTTTTTTAATAACTCATTCTCACAAACATAGATTTCAGATATGAAAGGAATGAATAATCCTCCTCAACACAATATCCAGCAAGAAACATTGTCACCAGGAGGAAAACGAGCAACAAATTCAAATTTGGAAAATGACCATCACTTAAATACAACAGAACATGCAGGGCTGATCAGGAAATACATTCAAATATGAAAGTTACTGACAACAAAAACCAGAAGAAAAGCAATGTTTCATTTATCAATTTAAAAAAACGAAGAAAATCTATTACAGTATTTTGAATTACAGCCACAAAAATAAGTTAGAAACACGAAAGAATTATGTACTACTAAGAGTTTCTGAGAGGCCTGTATGTGCATGAAACACAAGAAAAATGAGATTGTTTTGTCTTTTTGAGAAAAATAACACAATAGTTACTAAAACATTGTAGTAAAAAACCAAAGGTGTTATACTATAGAAGTTGAATCTAGAACATTAATCTACCTTCTACTGAAACAAATAAAAAGGAAGGTTTTCTTAAAGTTTGTGTAAAACAATGAAGTTGAATAAAACTATACAATTATCTGAATTCTTTGAGAAAAGACATTTTTGGGCACTTGTGGATTGCTTAGAAATACAATGTTGAAAGAAAAGTTTATCTTACTTTATTAGACTCAAGTTTTTTCACCACTGATCTATTTTGCTTTGAAGATAGTCCTAAGTTGATCGTTATTTGACCATTTACCACGTATCCCAGATATTCTCAAATAAAACTACCAAGTATCCAAGTATTCAATAAATACTATTAAACCCAATATATAAGTCTAGAAAGAAAAATCACATAATTCAAGTTATTGCAAATAAATAGCTAGCTATAACTTTTATAACTTTATAAATATTTAAACAAAATTCTGCTAAGTATAGGTTAGCCTCCTAAATATACAACTAAACTAACAAAACCATTGTCTAAAGGTCAGAAAACAGTTCAGAAAGACAAGTTTATTTCTGGGAAGTTAGTCTCCTACAGCATTTGCTTTTAGGGCAAACTCAAAGCACATTATCCACTACTTCCCAAAACTGTGCTAGCTATTCTTCTTTGGTTAGTTAATGAGTTATAGACTTAAAGCTACTTAAAAAAAATAAAAATCCAAATACAAAAGTATCTCAGTGAGAAAATGTGCATATGTTCCCTGATGCAAAGGTTACAGAAATCAGTAAGCCCTCCTCAAATCTTTTCTGTTCTCACAAAACACATGCTACCTGCCCTTGTCCAGAGTCACACCTCAGAGAAGAGCCTTTCCTCTCTGTGAGGAAACACAGCTAAAAATGCAAATTCATTTTTCCTTTTCAGCAACAAGTCTGTGACGAGATCTAGCCTTCTGCTGGAAAACAGAATTGGACTGTCAAGTGAAAGCACGGAAGTCATTATTTACAGACAGGAGTTACTGCTCCTTTATAGAAAGGAGCTACTGTTCCTTAGTACAGCAGGCAGTCTTCCAAAGCTGCATGGCATCCTATTCCAAAGCAAAGAGCACATACTCCTGGTCTTTCCTTTAAACATCCTGGCAAATATTGACAGGTGCACTTGAAATATTAAAAGCAGGCTACATGTCACAGAGCTCCAGCCACGTGGTAATTATTTTGCTTTTTTTGGTCCCTTCCTGTACAACCAGCTTTAAAGTGTTCCCAACCTGCTTTTTATATGTTTTGGAGACTTTTCTTAGGAAAGTAACCAATTATATCACTTGAACACTCCCACTACCGTGATTCACAAAATCAAAAGTATTACTGTGTAGGGCCAAACTCCAGCTGAGAGATTACTACCAACACTTCCCACCTCATTTCAGAGCCGTGCAGTTCCCATTCTGTACTTGGCACCGCCGTGAGCCGCTGCTCTACGCACACGTCTTACCTCAGGCTGCACTGCAGGGGGAAATGGCTACATGTGACTTTTCAAAGATAGTGCCACATGAATGTTACAGGTAAAACATTTAATATTAACATAGAATACCCATTTAGATAGTTTTGATCACCAAGTAGCAAAGCTACTGCAATTACAGCATGCTGGGACAGATTCACAGTTCACAAAGCTTAGCAAGCCCTAGGAAGAGCTCTGATGTCTTTTCTCATTTCTTTAATGTCTTGCTCTGATAAGACAAACAAACAAAATGTTGATAAAACATGTAATTGCCAACAGAAGAAAGACACTACTTTTACTTGACTGACATAAGTGGAATTCTTCCTTTCCCATTTACAATACTTCACTAAGAAATCTCAGAGCATTCCTACAGAATCTCCTTGTCAATCAGATGAGTTACTTTGGTAAACATTTTAAAACACCCTTCTATTACACATTTTCTTTAGTACAAGACAGATGTGAGAAAGAGCATGGAGGGGGTGGTGGCAGGGAACAAAGAAATAAAGACATTTTTACCACTTGCCATTCTACTGGTAAGGGACTCCTAAAATGCTTTTATATAAATGCACCACCACAGGTGTCACACGAGTCACCTGACATTAACATCCACTGTGAACCTGAAAACCAATGATTTTTAAGACAGTTTTTTTTGTTTATTCGTTCCAGATTTCTTTAGTGTTTCTGATTATACGCAAATACTTCAAGTGAAGTGTTCATAACAGTCTAATTGATCTAATTGCAGCAAGGTTTCTTTGTGAAGTTTTTTTTTGTTTTAAACAGAATAACAGCATGCTTTTATATTTACCTATTGCACAATTAATTGCTTTTTAATTATATTTACTATTAAAGTAATTCCACTATTAGAACAAATAGGTCCAGAGAACCCATTTTGGTCTGTTGGCCCAAGGACTCTCAGAAAAAAATAAGAATAATTAAAAAAACCCCACCAAAACTCTAATTAAGCCATTACATAGAAACATATAGAAAAAGCCTGGAAGAGCTCATGAGTAAACAACACTTGTTTAAAAAAAACCTCTGTAATAAAGTACAGTACAGTATACAGATGCCATACCATAATATCTCCAGATGGAGCTGTTACAGACAATGATAATGCCTTTAAAATGCTTTTTATGGGCTCTTTGTTTTTTGAAATCATGGTTTAAAAAAATCTTCAGAGGCTGTTTAAAGCACAAAAACTACTTTTAAGGTTCTACCAAAAAGCTGATTTATAATCAGTAAAAAAAAAAAAGAATGAACATCACATCTGAGCAAGCACCCATCATAACCCTACTGCTGCACCCAGGTTAGCATGGTAACCTCCAGCCCGTGCTCCCAGAGTTATTCCATCTGTTCCAACACTACAGGCTGATGAAGGCCGGAGTATTCCTCCCTTTGTACTTCAGTGACAATGTTAACATTCTTACAATAGTTTTATAGAAGCAACAGAATTATAATATTATCATTTAATAACAGATTTCTATTATTAAATCAGCCTTCTAAAAATATAAAAATATTTGATATTGTGAAAGTGTCTTTCAATCATACCCCAATTTTCAGTTTTAATAAGAAGTACCTAATTAGAACCATCACTTTAGAACTATGACTTTCAGCTCATTTCACGTAAATAGACAAACAGTTAAAAACATATTTACTAAGATTAAATAGAATTGAATAGCAAAAACATACAATCTGACAATGTTGTCGTGTGCTCTTTCCAAGAGTGCATAGGACATATTTCTGCAGCAGTCAATACAGTAATTCTTTTGATGCAATCTCAGTCAAAGCTGTAAACATTCCTAATTGTAGTTTCTTGGAAACTTTCGGCTCCTTTCAAGTTTTTATTAGCAAGTTGCACTGGGCATTCCCCTGACATTTCCCCCCCCATCAGTTGCAGACAGCATTGCCCTCCACCTGTAACCCCTCTGGCTGTTCAGAACTATTCATCAGCATCTCTTCAATATATTCAGGGCAGTCATCCTTCCCTTGCAGTGCACAGTGACACTTCCCACATGCCAGTGCTAGCAAGGCCCCCAGTGCATGATCTTGAGAAGCAGGTTGATGAGGAAGTCTGCTATGCCTTAATGGGATTTCCTGCAGGTTTGGGATCATAACCATATAGAAAAGTAGCGGCTATTACAAGGATGGCTCCGAGGAAAAAGACACTGAATAGAACAGGGATGAAAAAAAAATTTGTTTTAGTTGATGCAAATTTATTTATGCAATACAATCAAAAGAAAGGACATTTTTCCATGAGGAAAACAGGAAGATAAATTATATTTGTCCAATTGATAAAGAGCAAAATAATTTGTATGTATTTATTTTAGAGGGATGCAGAAAATTGTTGAGGTAAGAAACTTGTAACTACAAATTAATGTATCATTATACTAACATATTCTGAAAATTAAAATTACACTTTCATGGAACAATGTCCAAAAGCAATCAGATCAATCTTTTTTTTCTTAAACTTTTACCTAAAGATGTGTGCAAAATGGATGCAGGAGCTGAAGAAGCAGCTTCTGTGGTTACCCATTCATTCTTATACTACATACATCATGTTGTTGGAAGTGTGTTTGCTTTGAAGCCCGAAGCTGATGTCAAAACAAATTACTGCTGCCCAAGAACCAATTTGCAAGTCAGTATAATCTAATTTTTGGCAGATACAGAAAGATTTGTCTCAAGAAAACACAATAAAGGCATCTTTTCTCTTGTGACGTTTTGGTCTTTCAAGTTGTTTTGATAGTTAAAGTCTGATACAAAATAACTGAAGCCAGCAGACAATCAGTACACATTTTAGAAAAGAATCTCCTCACAGACATGACAACATCAACAATTTCATCTTCTGAACCAAATGCTAAAACAACTGTGGTATAAGACATGATAATCCTTCAGAGAATACATTTAGCCTATTTGGGACATGGCCCCTTGCAACACATTCAAGCATTTAAGTACTTTACATCTATTAGCCCTATCAAAACTGTTTGTTGATGTGACAGAAACAGTTACACAGTTTCAGTTCAAATGCATTGTTAGCATAAGCAAGGTACTAAAGATTAAGTTTGATTAACTCAAGTTAGTCAAGTTTTATTAAATGGGATCACTTCAAATTCTACATACCGCTACTTGGCTGTATTTAATTTTCAACATGTTTGCAGAAGCTGTTAAGTTACTTATTAATTTTCCATTTGAGCACACAGAAATTCGTAAAACATTTTCTACATTTGTTTTAATGGGACAAATATAATCTACTTATAATTTATGTTCAATGTCTTCCACTTCTTAAGCCTAAACAGCTATTCAATTTCCTTTTTTCAATGCTTAAGCCCTGATAGTACAGAATCACAGAATGGGTAGGGATAGAAGGGACCATAGTATTGCAAATATATATTTTTAGATAAAAAGATGTTTCTTTGTACCAGATACAAAAGTCATAAATATTATGCAAAATATTTTCATGTTATGAGTACATGTAACATATGCAAGGACTGTTGGTCAGTCAAAAGTAAAATCCTATTCCTACACCTGGAAGTGGGATTATTAATTCTACACTCCATACAGGAACATCCACTGCCAAGACAAGCAGTCTTCTCAGCCTACCCGTGTACAAAACCCATGGCACACAGAGCCACCACAGTCTGATCCCCAAAGCATCAGGACACTGTACTGAGCCTAGAAGAACGAAGCAAGCAATTCTTTTTCTTTCTCGGCTGTTCTCACTACTAAATGTGGCATTGCCTTTAGAAAACAGCTCTGCCTTTGGGCTTCTGAGTGCCCTTGGGCAACTCAGGGCTGCAGCGTCACTCCCAGGGGTGCGTGACTGCAGTCATCTGTGTTAGAGCCTGTGGTGCGGGCGATGAAAGGCACCACAGAGGCGATGTCCCTGTGCCGCCCCGCAGTGCGGGACACGGAGCAGCAGCAGCCCCTTGTCCCGCGCCCCGCAGCGCCACGGGTGCGGTGCCCGCGCGGGGCCGCAGGGGGCGCGCATGGGCCGAACAGCGGCCCCGGGCAGCGGCAGCAGCCGCAGAGAGCGCGGCCGCCGCGGGACCCCGAGCCAGCGGCTCCTCACCCGCCTGAGAAACTCACTGTTAGCTACGGGATGAGGCTAAACTTTGGTATGCAAGCTGAATCTAAATATTCCGAAAGTGTGTCTTGGATGGGATTTGTTTTTTATTTATTTTCGCAGTTGTATCTGGTAAACCGTAAGTTTTCAACTATTTTTTTTAGTATACATGGAAAATAATTCTTACCTTGTAGGGACAAAATCTTGCAGCCAGAAATAGGAGATCAGTGTTGACAGTATAATGGAGAGAGACGTTGCAAATCCCTTTAAAATGTTGTCTGCATATTTTATAACAGCAGCAATCACCAGCCCTCCAAGTGCCTGGAAAAATAGTGAGGTTTGGATTCACAAACTGATAATTTGACTGAGAGCATCTGTTTTAAAACCATGCACCTACTTTAGGAAAAGCTTTTGTCTATGTTGAGGAGCAATACATTTATTTTATATTAGGAATATGTACTGTTAAAATTAAATATTGGAGAAGTAGTTCTTTCCTCATTAAAGAAATTGTTGATCACATTACCACCATTAAATGAGTTGAAATGCTTGTACTGTACATTTTTAGCCACATGGGGAAGAGCATTTAGAGAGATAATTTTAAACATCACAAAATAAATAATGCTTACATGCTTTTAATTTGCACAATACTTAATCACATACTTGCTATATATTTTCCAGATTTTCATTTAGAGTATGATAATAATGATAGATCAGACTTTCAACTGTAGAATTCTCAGCACCTCCAATGACACCCATTAGTTTCCCCAGTTATTTATAGAAGAGTAAATGCCTTCACAGAAACATGCAACACAAGGTCTCACCTGTAGAACAACCACCACCCAAGTAAGTTTATTGTATCCTTGAAAAAATCCATTCTTTGACAGTTGTTCTCCATCATAAACGTAAACACCCATCAGTCCAAATATGCTACCAAAAAATCCTGAAAGTACAAGATTGGTTTAAAAGCTTCAGGTGAAAAACATGCAAATGGGTTCCTCGTCCTTAAAGGTTGCTCATGTATTTCTGATTTTAAAATTTGACTGTCACTTGCAATACCATCACATCCAAATGCAATCAGTTTGCTGTTCTCTTTTAAAAGCTATTCTCCACACTTGAAACAAGTTTTGATTGTTTCCATTAAGATATCCTTAGATACTTATCTTCCATTGCTCTCTACTGGAATTGAGTGATTTTTGTTTATGCATATAGCAAAATTCACTTAAATGCAATTTCAGTTTTCCTGAAACTAGTAATGACTGAAGGCTGAAGTCACCCTATAACCTGGAGAGAGAAACAGGGAAAACACTCAGTGGAAGAGAAGGTTTCTGGCACAGCGGGAGCAGCAATTAGCTGTTTGCCAATTCAGTCAAGGACCTTTGAAATGGGATTCTCCCAAGCCAGTCTCAAACACAATGAATTTTTACTAGTAGAGACTTAATGTCAAAAGCTGAATCTGAGATGAGACTGTGGAGTTTTTAACTTGGTGAGTCCAGTGTTCTTCTATCAAATGGGAAGCTTTTCCTAATCCCTCAAGCATGACATAATGTAAGCAGCTACTCTATGACTGGTGTCTGCTCTAGTCCTGAGCAGGAAAGGGTCAACACTTTTTTTCTATTCCTTCTCTGTGAAAAGGAATTCATCACATTTCTCAGCATCTGAAATTGTCTTAAGGCCTCAGAATGCAATATCTCTAGCAGATCATTAAAATTAAACTTACCAAGCTGAATGTTTCTGATCCACACAGACTGCTTAGTTTCCTTTAAAATTTTCTCAAAATAAACTCCAGCAAATCCACTAGAAAAGCACGCTATGAGAACTGCAATCAGGCCTACAAACTGTGATCCTGCTGAGTGCTCCTTAGCAGGTGTTGCTTGAGAGTCTGAAGGCCACTGGATGTAAAAACAATTACACAAAATTCACTGATGAAATCAAGTCTACAAAATGCAAATTTGCTGTCCACCAGCAGTAACGGTTACTAAATACGGACAATCACATGCTTGAAAAGTTTTGTATTTTGCACCATAAATACTTTTAAAGGACTGCAAAACTACACTTTTTTTCCTACATATTTGTAAGGAGTAAAATTGTGCCTGAACTGGGAGAATACTCATCAATTTAAATAGCTGCAGGATTTATGTTTTATAAGCAAGAACTGGTTTTGAATCCCAGTGTGACTTATCATGGTCATTCCCTGCCACCAACTTGTGCCACCCAACAGCTGGTTACCTTACAAATATAAGCACAGTTAGCTGTCTTTAAGGTAGGATGAATTGGCATTTTCATGTGCCCCTCTTTGGTGATTCTGCAGACCAGTTAAATCTTGCAATGTGTCTAAGGCTATCTGAATAAAATGCAATGCCATGGACAAACTTCATGAGGAGTCTGTTAAACACTGTCAGAGTGTTTTGTTCTCATTTTTCATTATTGAATTTAATCACCATATCTTTTTCCAAATCCTTAAATTTTAAAATAAAGATTTCCAGATATAATAAAATCTGCTAAAAATTCTTAGAATAGTCTCTTATCCCATGATCCTGCCCTCTGAAAACTATGAACTCTGGTACCTGCACTATTGAGAACTGAGGCCAATTTTGCTTTTTGCAATTAGTCCAAAGTAAATTTACCATGCTGAATCCATATGACAAAGTGAACACAGCCTGTACTGGCAGAGAAGATCTGTGAATTCCTAATGCCTGAAGAAATGTGTTAATAAAAATTTCTATCATTATTACTTGCAGGTTGCTCCAGAGACCCTGTCACATTCTACAGCAGAGCACTGGGTTGCAAAAGAAGAGTTATCTTCTGCCTTTGAACCATTTCTGGTGTCCTCCAGACCTGGCCAGTTGTGATTCGTAGCTCCTGACTATACTCTGGTGCTCATGTGCAGCTGGTAGAATCAGAAAGCTGGATAATCAGTATAGAAATCCATGTTTCTTGAATAAACACATTAAAACCCCACAAAACACCTGCTAATATTTACCTGCACAAATGCCACTCCTGTCATCAATATTACAAGTGACAGCCACTGGTATACACCCAGTTTCTTGCTCAACATGGACACAGAAAACAATGCTGTGGTGAGAATTTTCAGTTGATATGTAACCTAGAAGAACAGGAACAGTTACTACTACTATGCCACAATTCATGGGGGGTTTTTTTGAAACTTACAGAGAATTCCAAATATGCAATACCTGGTACGTGGCTGCATCTAGGTTTGACAATGCTACATATAGCAAGTTGTTCTGAAGAGTGTAAATTCCTGAAGGAATAGCAAGTTTAAGAGTTTCCATGGGTTTGTTAAGGATTTCATCACGTAGCACTCTGTTCAGAGTCCGTAAATTGCATTCTACCCAAAGAAACAGTAAAAGAAATAGACATTCACTAAAATGAAAGGCGTGGAAAAAGGAGAAACAGCAATGTTCTGTTCTTAAACTGTTGCCCCTTTTTATAGCTATCACTACGCCAAGACCTGAAAATACCATCTATGTTTGTTTCACTTTCATAGGCCTTGTATATGTAATGAAATATGGCTGCAAGTGTTTTCCTGCAGCCTGGAATATCAGAAATGAAAAAAAGTATTCAAAATTCTTTGAGTTAAACTTACTGAAATGGTATCAATAATTTAAGATAATATATCAAAGAGTACCACCTAAAAAGTGCATATTTAGAATCCTACAGTCATCAGTATTTATGCATAGACTGACATTTTTAAGCTGTTGAAAATCAAACAGAAACCAGAAAAATTCAGTTTTAAATATACAAAATAAGAACCAGAGTAAATGTGAATATAGTTTTCTTTTTCTTAGCTTCTGAGTCTGCCGCTTATCACAGATTTCTAAATTATCATTCATGCTTTGGACACACTTAAAGCTTTTCATTTTTTCCTACTTCTACATACAGATTTCTTAAAATGCCTTAACAAACACAAACTTTGAGATGTTAGCATAAAATTCATTCCTGCACTCCTCAGTATCCATTCTCTTAAGCAAATATGCAGTATGATTATTGTCTTTCCAAGACTATTTCTTACACAAGGAGAAGGGAAATGCTTTGTTGTATGCCTGTACTCACATGGCTGCTTTGCAGTTGCCACTACAATACAGCATACTGATTAGGAAAATTACTTGGTGCAAAATTTGACACATACTGCTGTCTTTGTAGACTAATAGAACACAGGCCAAAATCTTCAGAAGTTCAGCAATAACCACTGCAGTAGAGGATAAGTAACGAGGTCCTTCTTCTTTCAGTGTCCGAGAATAGCGCATGGTCAACACTAAACTTGTGGTCTGAAAAACCAGGATGCCCAAGGAAAGGTACTTTAAATTGGCGGACATTTCTTGACTTTTTCCTTTCTGAAACAGAAAAAAAGAAACAAACCCAAAGGTAATATTGCAGATATTGGGAATCACTGATTTCTTTATGAAGGTGAAGGCTGTGGTACAGCAGAATGCCCAGTACTCCCGCTGCAGTGAGCTGTTCCCAGACTGAAGAGATCTTCCCACTGTTCCACCTCTCCCAAGCCTGTCAGGTTGCAGTCTCTGCCTTGCCAGGTGGCACTGTGCCAGCAAAAGAAGGGTGAGGGTTGGCTGCTTTAAATGAGAACGAGAGGCATGCCTGGCAATGAAGGGAAAGGAGAGTTGTGGGAAAGCAGAGTTGGAGAAGAAGACATGGGATGGAGAAGCTTCAGGGGAGGCAGCACTAAAGCTGTCCTGCTGATTATCCTGCCCACAAAAAAATTCATTGACTATTGATGACTAGGTGACTGCAACTGCTTTCTCAGCCTGCACTACCACGAACTTCATGTTAGTAAAGCTGTACCATCCTCATCTCTACCAGGAACTTTCACCAAGTTGATGCAGTTTTCTTTGCAATTTGTCACCAGTTTAAAGGAACTTACTGCAGAAGACTAACAGAGACAGTAATTTTCATTTTGCAAGCACAATATATGACAAGGAGATTTAAAAAAAGCTTGCTGCTACTCAGACTATCACTTAATTTTTGCTATTCTTCATATAAAGAACTTTCATACACAGAAACAAATGTTTTCTATAAAAGATTATCTTCTACTCCCTTCATTGCCTAGTTATTCAAAAACAGCCATTTTTTATAATGTCAAAGTTAAATTAAATCAATAACTAGTTTACAATTATGTTTATAAGCAGAAGAAGAGTAACAAGCCAAGACAATGCATGTGCACTTCTCAATTTCAGAAGTGAAGACACAGCCCACTTACTGGATGCATATGGCAGAGCTGTCCTTGTGTTTTACACCTTCAGGTGTAAAACAACAACTTCTGACTCATTAACTACGCAGCTTTGTCCCCACTGCTCAAGGATGTGCTGGTACCTCTAAGTATTTGTGGCTAGAACCGAAGCAGTTCTCTTGCTAACTGCATTTCTCTAGCTCAAGATGCATTTCATTGCTGGTTTTGTAGACATTTGGAGAGCTACACTCTTCAAATATTTCTGATTTGTCCTTATCTTGTCTCTAGGCATTTATAGATTTTCTCCACTCAAATATTCAAAGTCAAATTATTACCTATACGACACTGACACTTAAAAGACATTGCAGTAACCTACCAACAGGAGTGAATTATTAACAGCCACAAAGACATGAAGTACACACTTGTATCCTACACAATAAAATTGTACATCTCAAAAATCATGCCGTTGTAAAAATATTTGTAAAAGCATATTGGCAAATAAGGAAGAAAAAGATGCCAGGATGCAGAAACTAAGGAAGAAACACATAAGGTTTCATTAAAGAATCTTAATAGGAGAACAACAACTTTGATGAATAAATTTGCTACAGCTGAGAACAAGTAGGAGAAAAAGAACAGTTCCTGCAAAGTGATGAAGAAGTGACATGCACATTCAGAGACCATACTTTCTGGAGAAGTACCAGCAACACAAAAACGGAGGGAAAAAAAGGTAAAGAAAAAAGAAACCTACTGAGAGAAGATATAGAACTGAATTTCACTAAAAGGCTTGCCTATGATACTAAAGAAAGCTGACATTTATGTGAGCCAACTTGAACAAACAATTTCTTTCACTGTTCCCATCTACCTCATTTCTTAGTATTCAGACCTGAAAAACTGGAAATAAAGAGCAACATATTGTTAAGACAAAAACCACTGAATTTCAAGAAAGCACATCTACAAATAAATAAGTCCTTAGAACTTTAAGTTGTAGGTTTTTAAACTTTTTTTGTTTGTTTTTGTTTGTTTGTTTTTAGTTTTCAAAATGCTTCTGAACAAAATACAGATAATGGGAACACACATATTCCTCCTGACTCGGACACAAATCTCTGCATTCTGTCAGCCTGCAAAATGACAAAGGGTTTTACAAATGTTAAAAATCATCAGATATCAATTCTGTAAGCTTCAAAACAGGTCATAATATTAAAAATAATGTTCACATTAATTTTTTTGGTAAAATACAACCATCTATTTATGAAGCAGCTTAAAATGTAATTTTAAAAGTAAATCACTAGTATGCTGTTAATGAGCAAGTACCAAAGCAATCAGCATGAAAATAAACCCACAAGCACAACACTTTGATAAGCCCATAAGCAAAGCCATAAAGAATCCATACCACATCATTATCTTTAACTTCTGTCTCGTCTTCCTCAGAAGTCATGATAAAAAAAGGGAACTTTGCCCAGACAATGTATTTCAAAAAGGCACCAGTAGCCGAAAATATTTCCTTACTGTAAGTCACTAATGCATTTCAGAGTTCCAAAAGTGCACATAGAATGGAACCTAGGTGTCCAGCATGATAGCTGAAATAAGGGTATTTTTTTAAAGTTGTCCTGACAGTGGTCAACAAGACAGGCTTGTAGACAGCAAGTGTGTGAAGTTCCATGCTGTACTTACAAGCTGGTTCACCAAGCAGGAACCAGAGTTCTGAAACGTACACATGCCAATAATATAAGCACTCTTTCCTAAGCACACAGAACACTTCATCAGCTCTCCTGGTCCCTTCTCTTTTAAAAGACCTGCTTATCAGCTCACGGACCTCTTGTGCAAACTGGGAACAATCCACAAAAGGAGCAAAATATTGAACTTTAAAGAGTTGGACTGCCTTCAACTGCAGTCTCACAGCACCTTTAGATTTACAGGCGACTTTCAGAGGTGTAAGAGCTCACTTGTAGCCATGTGCTCCTGCTACCTTCACAGCAACAGCCTGTGCAGTCACAGAACAAATGAACTATTGCCTTCAGCAACAGCCCACACCTGGATTGTCTTAAACCAACAATGATACTGAAATTCCCACTGCATTTCCTGTACAGAGCTACAACTTAGGTTTCTTACTGGGCTTTGGATGCACTACTTGGTACTCTGCAGAATGCATCTGTTTGAAAACTCAGATTTAGGTTTGCTAATTCAAAGACTGGAAGTTGAGTGGTGACATGAACTCTGTCTTTCGAACTGCACCTTACACCAGGGTGTGCTAAGGACCTGCAGTTCCCTGACTATAATACTAAATAACTCATCTCAGGGACTGGGCTCATTATTCTTCTGTTAGTCTATGTGAAAACAAAAATCAGTCCCTTCTGCATCATTTCTTCAGTGTGCCATGGACACACCCTGCAGCCACAAGGAAGGCAGCCCTATACAGGAGCCAACACACAGGAAGCCAAGGCGGGATTAACAGCCACGTAACATTTGGATTCAGTACACACAGCTGCATAAAATTCAGATTCTGTGTGAAGAGCTGTTGTTCTCCTTGAAAGTAAAAAGGAGAAGGACGCTGGAAAGGTTTCCAGAACACAAACCAAAGCAAAGCAATCTATACAGGAAGTAATACTTTCAGCTCAAAGTACCATACTGTCCAACATCTGAAGAATTAACTCTTCAAAGGAAGCAGATTTTTTAAAGTGGAAAATCACGTATTTCCAGCTCATAATATTAATTAAAAATGAATACATTTCTGACTTGAAGATTTTCATCTCCATTTGTAATACCTCCAACCCAGGCTAAAACTTAATATTTTACATTTTATTTTGATTTCATCCCTACACTTTCCCTCCTAAAATACTGGTAAATTCTAATATTTGCAGATAAAATTAGGCCATAATCAATTTGACTTAATGAACAGCACACCAAAACTCTTTGATACTAATCAGAGTTTACTACAGAGCAATAAGGTTATGGAACTTTTCTTAACCTTAAGATTTTGTCTTTTAAAGATCTGATGGTATAAACTTCTGAAGTTTTCAGCTGATAAGTATCTACTGTTGCAAAATCCTGTGCAAAATTAAGGATTAGTTTATGAACTGATTTCTATTCTTAACTTGGTAGAAGGACTCAAAATCTTTGTAGAAGGACTCAAAATCAGAATTAAAGGGAGTATCAGAGAAACTTACAGGAAAAACTCCAAGCACCCAACATTATCTGAAGAAGTAGACAAAAGACAAGAAAAAAATTAACAGTAAATTCCAGCAAGTCTCACAACAAAAAAGTAAGTTAAATTCACCAAAAGATTTGACAAAAATAACCTCTACTGGCAACTATTTCTTTACTCCTCCATACTCTGTCACAAGTAAAGTTTAATTTAAAAAAAGAAAAATAAACTAACTAGTATCATGCTCCAAATCTTCACAGTGATGTCATTACATTAATTAAATTCCTTCCAGCCTAGCTGTGAAATGTTTTCACTGCTGACAGTTTTTTAGAGTAAAAAAGCCAAGTTACAGGAGTTATTTTTCTTAGGTCTTATTCCATTTTATGACTAATCAGTTTAACATTGCTCAACCAAAAAAAGGCATTTGTGTATCAGTTAAAATGCAAAGCCCAACACAAAAGTAGACAACCAGCCTCTCAAAAATGCCAAAGGCAAAGTTTAAATTTTTTGTGCTACTACACCAAATTCTCCACATGGGATCTGCTGGAAATAAACACTGATTGAGTCTGCCTCTGTGTCATTCCAGTGGTACATGTATGGACACACCTCCTGAGCATTTGCTTTGATATCCGGATAAGAGATAAAAGAAACAGGATGGTGTTCTCATATTTCTCCAATGAAATATGAACCTAGTGCTGACGCCACACCTATACAAATACAATAAGCTGTCAACAAAGGAAAAGCCCAGTTGGAAGGTGGAGTAAGAGATAATTCACAGAACCTGAAGAACCTATCTTTATACAACTTCTTTGTATGCTTTACTTACTTTCTACACGCACTGCCCTCTTCCCTGTGCTGGATAACACACAAGTAACATGTCATTTTCTGCAACACAACTACATTCCTCACAGAAAGTTCTATTCCATAAATATTCTCTTTTTTTTGGAGTGAATATAGCTTTGTATTTATCAGAAGCAGTATATAATACAACATATACTTTAAGTACAGAAATAAATGGAAGGAAGGAACCTCACGAACTTCAGCAAGGCCAACTGCAAGGGCCTGGGCGTGGGCTGGGGTAATTCAGGAACAGGCTGCCCAGAGAACTGGATAAACTCCATTACTGTAAGTGTTCAAGGCCAGGTTGGATGGGCTTTGAGCAACCTGGTCTATGGAAGGTGTCCCTGCTCATGGCAGCGAGTCAGAACAGATGATCTTTAAGGTCCTTTCCAACCCAAACCATTCTGTGATTTTATGACAAATATCCCACATGGTACAGAGGGTGCATAGACATTTCCAAATCTAGTTAAGTGCTGCTGAAATGCCTTCTGAAGTAGATTTTACATACACACAAGTAATTTAACTGCCATATTTGGACTGCTAAAATTTGACAATACATTTCTTTCTCCCCTCACCACCACAACATGAAATCTGTCATGTCACTGTAATTGTAGTAATGCACATCCTAAATATTTCAAATTCTCTTGAACCTTGTATTTCTCACTTTAAAATGTCACTACTATGTTTTCCATTTTCCTCATACTGTGAACAGGTTTCTCTTTGTTCCCTCCCATAAGCTATCTACAGTTGTCAGCTGTTCCTCCCCAAATACCTGGCACTTTGCAACTAAATCACTGCAAATAACTTCATAATTTTAAAACTTACCTTGCTCTTTCTTTTGTTTTCCAGTTTGTTACTCATTTTTCTTCCTGGAGACATTATAAAGTGCACTAAGTACACTATGAAAAAACCAAAACTGTGCTTCTCTTGGAGCTTGTACAATTCTTCAGAAGTCTGGTTAAAAGCAAATCCTCTAGCAAAGCCTGTTCCTTACTCTTTGAGCAGAAACTGAGGAACAAAGACTTTTTTTCATATGAAAGTTTCTTTCAGGCAGTATTTCCAATTTCTCAATTTACATTCAAAAAAATCTTAACTAGTGAAAAGAACTAAAAACATAACTGCATTCAAATGGTATTTTTAAGACAAGGTGATCAAGTAGAACACAGTAGATCACTGGAGGACCTTGCTCCTGCAACGTCATCTTGCTCCATAGGCACAATCGTATCTCGTGTGCCGGTTTTGGCTGGGGTAGAGTTCATTTTCTTCACAGTAGCTGGCAGGGAGATGTGTTTGGGATTTGTGCTGAAAAGTGCTGATAACGCAGGGACGTTTTCACTTTTGTTGAGGAGGGATTACACTTTTCTGCCTCCCACCCCACCACTGAGAAGGCTGGGAATGCACAAGAAGTTGGGAGGAGCACCGCCAGGAAAGCTGACCTCAAGAGACCACAGGGATATATCCCAGACCATATGGAGTCATGCTCAGTACAAAAAGCTGGGAGAAGAAGAAGAAGAAAGGAGGGGGAGGTTCAGAGTGATGGTGTTTGTCTTCCCATGTCACCGTTCCACATGATGGAGCCCTGCTTTCCTGGAGATGGCTGAACACCTGCCTTCCCATGGAATGTGGTAAAAGAATTCTTTGGTTTGCTTTGCTCGCATGTGCAGCTTTTGCTTTACCTACTAAACTGTCTATGTCTCAACTCACAGGTTTTCTCACTTATACCTTTCTGATTGTCTGCCCCACCCCACTGGGGGGGCAGTGAGCAAGTGCCTGTGGGGTGCTTAGTTGCCAGCTGGGTTAAAACCACAACTCTTGGTCATTTTAAAACCATGCAGATGGTTTTCAAAACTGGCAAGTGCACCTAGGTTCAGAGCAGTGACACATTAAATGGTAACTGTTAAAGATCAACCAACGATTTCTTCTCAACTTTGACCAAAACCTTGGCTTCTTCCAAAGATAGTGGAGGCTGTATCAGTGATTCACTGGCCATACATATCACTCAATCAGGAAATTCCATCACTGCCAAGTTTAACAAAGGGAATGCAATTACACATTAACTATTAAGAAAAGTCTCATTTCAGAGAATGCTATAAATTCCTTGGGACTCAGGCAAGGTTTTCTTACATGACAGAAAACTGAGCAGAAAGGAAACATGGGTGAGTTGTTTTATGAGCTCCCAAAGGTTTTCTGTTTGTTTCTTTCTTTTGTGGGGGGAAAAAATAGCATTCTAATCTATGTATCAGGCAGGAAGAGTAAAGCATTGTGAATCTTAAAATGTGGGATCTGTGGCTAAGTGCTCTTTAAACCCACCACCCTTATCCTTTACACCAAACCTAAGAATCCAGAGATCATATTTTTTGACTGATGAAAATTTGGTTTGATGAATATTATACAAATCACATATTGAGTATAAATATTCTGCATTCTGGAAATTCAGGCCCTCATTGAGCTAAATGTTAACACCAGCATTTCTTGTAAGATGAAGACTTCAACTCTGCCCAGCACTGCAATATTTTTATATTGACATAACAGTCATTAAGCCAAACTCTGCCTGCCAGCACAGAAATTTGATACGAGCTGCCTGAACTGCATCTCATTTTCACACAGTACATACACTGTGTTCACTGTATAGATCACAGTATAGATAGATCCCAGCAGCCACATTCAGACTCTGCAAGCAAGGAGCCATTCAGTTCTCAGTTTCAGTTCAAATGCCCACCCCTCCTCAAGCACACAGGAGTGCAATGCCATGAACCAAAGGACTGCTGGAATGCAGTTCCTGCAGATGTATCAAGCCAACGAAGGAGCTTGATTTAAGGTGCTGAAAGACTGAACATTGAATCCAGCTGGGGTTCAGCTGCAGCTTACACTTATGCTATTTATGAATTACAAATCAAGTCTGGGTGCTCAAGGCAACACAGTGTGTCAAACACCTCAGTCAAGGTGACCTACTTGGAGCAGAGTAGCACAAACTAGATCCTCCAGGGAAAATCAATCTGTAGGCACACCAGCATGATAGTAATTACAAATCAAATGGGACAACTGAACTGCACTGAAGAGGTATAAATGTAAGACAAAGTTCAGAAATCCAGTGGCAAAATCCTGAACTCCTAACTCAGAACCATCTGACATTATCATGCCAGATCCTGAGAAGTACAGATGTTAAGACTCTCTCCTCCCCTCTAGAGACATCCTCCATTGATGTGATCCAGCTGTGCAGCCTCCTGAGTTCCAGCAAAGGCATGTAGCCCACACAGGCAGCTTGAATACAGTGGGAACTGAAGTAACCGGTGAAGAATAAGCCCAGGCAGCGAGCAACTCAAGAACAGTATGGGAGGAATAACTGTGTCTAGCAAGCCCGTCCCAAAGATAAGTATGTGCTGTGCTCCCCTTAACACTGCCAAATCCAGAACTGGTTTAAGGGGACATGTGACTTGAATTCCTTTGAATTCCACAGGTACTTGGCTCAGATGATCCCTGCTTTTTTCTCATTGCTGCAAACAACAGCATCACCCGAATAAGGAATTAGGCTGTGTAGGCAGCCTGTAGGATTGTTGGAGGCAGAGTTACTCCTAACAATACATTGCTCTAAAGAAAGTAAATTTATACTTACTAGAACCAGTCTTTCCCCAAACCAGTATTTTTGCTACACATACTACTTCTACCAACCAGAACATCATGCATCCCAAACCAATGGATACTTATCACCCAGAACTGTGATTTCCAATCACAAGTTCTTCTCACAATGCCTAGCAATGTACTAGGGAATAATGAACTACAGTTTCCAAAGGGAGAGATTATTGTAAATCACTTTCTCCACAACTGTCAGCTCCCTCAAACTCACCCTGCAGCCCAACTCAGTGAGCACACTGATAAGTCAAGTACAGTGCCTATGGAGAGAGGCAGCCCCACAGATTTCGAGAAAAGCAGTCCATCACCTAATGTTAATTCCAAGACCCACTTTGTCATTCTGCACATATGTTTTTTAAAAAGCAAAGGTTGTCTTAGATCCCAATCCTCCTGTGTAGAGACCACGGTGAAAAATAAAACTTCCCACTGTGGTGCTCACTCAGTTTTAGAAAGGTTTGTTGCACATGTTCTTTATGTCCCAAATAACACACCCCTCTTTTGCTCAAAGCTGTGTCAGTCTTCTTCACCCAATCATTATCTTATCTGGAATCCAAGTCTTCCTCCCTCTGGTTTAAAACATAGTTTATAGGATTTCATAAAATGAAATAACTTCGGGTACCTTCTGATATTTACCTTTTGTCTTTCAGTTTATTCCATAATATGCATTATTACATTTGTTATCTCTCCATCCTCTGAGTTTCTGCTTAATCCATAAGTGCTGTACCACTAGAGCGCTTCTCCTTTCAAAAACTTGGTACAAAATTACGATAACGATGCAAATACTTGTAAAATGTGCATTTCTGTGAACTCTACATGCAGCACCACATCATGCATAGTGAGCATCTCCTCAGCAGAGCACCAGCTCTGTCACAACCTCAGCAGCACTGACATAGCTCTGGCCGGATCCGTGCCCCTTCCCAACTTCACACACGGCTGCTTCCCCACAGCAACTTCAACTTCACCCTCTCCTCCCTCTTGCCCAAACCGCTCCATTTCCAGACATTTCCCTCGGTGTCTCTTCAATCCCACCCTTTCCCTCCCCAGCCTGCTCCCACAGCCCTGCTTCCCGCCCCATCCACTAACCCCAAAGGT
>VXBC01008979.1:0-25585 GCA_013399945.1 Ploceus nigricollis | reverse complement strand
AAGAATGCAAATTTTTTATGATTTTTTTTAATAGCAACAAAATTTTAAATGGCAAAAAAGATCCTGGACCTAATATAATATAAACAGTACTCATGACACTGATTAACTGGAAGAACTTTACACAGTTACTAATGCGGTGGCCAATGACTAATTATCCACACATCATATTGGTGGTTTATGCAGTGAGATGAACCCTGTGAATGATTCTTCAGTAATTTTTTAAGGCAAGAAAGCTTCCATAATTACAAAGTAAAACCTTGGCTCTTGTATATGGAAGGATATAACTGAAATGTCAAGAGTGATTGAATAAAAGCCCCATGCACTCTCTGGAATTATTGTACCTATCTCTCTGACTAAACTGAACTCAATATTTAATGGCTGCTGGCAAATATGACAACTCAGCCATGTTTATTCCTGTGGAACTAATCTGTGTAAATGTTAGAGACAAACTGCCTACCTGTCCACCATGGTAGTTGGTTCCTGCGAAAGAGCCCTGCGTTCAACAGAAACAGCAATGTTTACTCTGTATTAACCTCAGTGTCACAGAGAGGAAATCCAAGAGAACACACTGACCTATTGCAATGATCAAGACATTTACACTGCTTACTATTACTCTGATTCATCTTGATTTATAGGTCAAGANCATTTTGGGTTTTTTTCCAGGAATTCACAAAGAAATAGGAAATATACTAATTAGACAGAAAAATTGAAATAGCTTTAACTTTTCCAAATGTGTTTCTCTGCTCCATTCTGAAAGCATTTGGAGCCAAGATTTTAATCTAAGTTTCACTAGTTCAATCATATTGTTAATAACTATCATAAGAGCAAAGTCCAAAACCCAACAGGTACACTATGAGATATTTGTGAAACAGATTCTTAGAAAAGTCCCAGGCCTCTCTTACAAACTGAGTAGCTACTTTTGAATACAGTACTATGGTTGCAAGTCACTTAATATTTTTGCCTTTAGCGGGTTCAAAATTGCTCATTTTAGCATAATGTGGAAAAGGATTTCATCATACATAGAACTTCACATACAATTATTTCAAGAAGTGTAGTTCCTTGGGAATTTTCCAGTATGTGTACATACTATGAGAAAATATGTATAAAGACAAGCAATACTTACTGAACCTCCACCGGGGCACACACACCCACCCTGTACAAAACACAACCAAACTTACTTTCCTGGGTCTATGATTGGAATAGGCCTCTGAATTAGTAAATCAAACTCATATTCTGCTACTCTAAGAAAATGGACTATAAAACTATAAAACTGCTCATCAGCTTATCAAGCTTTAAATAAAAGGCAGTTTCTTTATCTCTCCCCTGCCCTTTTAGGCTAGCTGTGCACTCTACTGATCAAATTTCTAAATAGAATCTTCTAACTTCTCATTTAAAATTTACGGTAAAAACCTACTCACAAAAGGATAAGTAAAAAATTCTGAATAGTAATACAGCTTATATTTTATTTTCCCTTGAGGATACCAGAGCAACTAGAATTTCCCCAGGGAAGTGATCACAGTACCAAGCCTGTCAGAATTCAAGAAGCATTTGGACAATGCTCTCAGGGACGTGGTGTCATTCTTGGGGTGTGCTGCACAGGGCCAGGAGTTGGACTGGATGATCCTGATAGATCCTTCCAACTCAGCATAGTCTATGATCCTATGGATACATGCAGTATCTTCACTCTTTGGATGACTTCCAGTGGAGGCCTATTAGGTAACTTCTACTCTGATACAACTTAGAGGTGGCCAGGTTCACTATTCAGTGTCTCACTTTCCACATTCAATCTGGATGAAATGTGTGACTGGAAACAGTTTTTGTGAAGGAAAGTTACACAAAGCAATTTGTGAGTATATGACACTGGCAGTACTGAACAGTGCAGAGAAAGAAAACATACCTGTCCACCAGACTGTCTGACCCCTGAGGAAAAGCCCTGGAAGAAATGAGTAACTTAATTACTTCTCTGTTACTGAGTAACATTCTCACTTGTTCTCTGTGATTCTCAGTCTTTCAAATTGCTTCCATTTAAACATAACACAAAAAATTGGCTTCTTAAACCGTGATATGTTGAAGGAACATTTCCATGCAGTGTCACAGGCCCCTGTATCATTTGCTCTTAACATGATCTGATATACTAGACAGACTCATAGCTAGCAATCCTCCTTCAGTCTGGCTTAAAGCTATTCTATCTCAGAATGTTCCTTTTTTGCAAAAAATACTGCTCTGTTTTCCTGATGAACTGTGCAAGTACCATAAAAGTAGAAGTTTTACCTGTCCACTATACTGGCTGCTTCCTGAAGAAGCTATACCCTAAAGAAATGAAAAAGCATTTGTATTTGTTGCACATTCTTTAGCTTATGACCTGTCACAGAAAAACACATTTTTGTCTTCCTTGGATTTAAGTGCCACAGAGACGTGAACATTTACTTTATAACCATATTGAAATCCACTGAAAGCCTATACAGTGGCTGCTGTTTAAGCAGAACAATGAAGTTTGAATCAGTCAGCTGCAGGCAGGTGTGAGTAGTGCTGCTGCCCTGGACTGTGTGCTCACAGCAGCCTTCCATACTTTGCTTATGTGAGTGGCCTGACACAGCAGAGTCTATTCTGCCTAAACATTGTTTTGCTGTAAGGCACTCCTTTTAAAAATATTCTGATTTTCACAAAAAAAAAAAAAAAAAAAAGGCAAACAATGGAGAAAACGACCCATAAACAGAAAAACAATTCTCACCTGTCCTCCATAAGGTCTGCCACCTGAGAAAGATGGACCCTGTAGCAAAGGTGCCAATTATTTCTCAAATCAAAAAGCTTCTTTAAGAGCTTTTTAAAGAAACACTATTTTTTTCCTCTGTTGCACAATGAAAAATGACAGGAAGATAAACATTCAGCCTATTGCGCTATGTGTCACTCCATATTAGAGGCTGTACCTCCAGGCAGCACTAGGAACTCTTTCTGTCATCTTTCATTTCACACGGGCATGAGGAGTCTTAGTAACTCCTCACCTTCTCTCCCCTCTTCCTATTTTAAAACATACTGCTTTTCAAATATCAACTCTGATACTGCATTTTGCTGAAGGAAATGAGGTAGAGGAGGAATGACTCTGCTTCCTTATTGTTAGAGCTAAGAAATCTTGACAGGGTAGGCTGGAGGGTAGAACAAGGCCAGAACTGCATTTAATACAACAGAAGCAGCAGATCTCCATAGGTTTTGTATTGCTTCAGTTCATATGTCTTTAGATACCTATCTGTTATCAGATAAACAGTTTTCACTGAATATTTTTTCAGTCAATTTAAAAGTACCAGGTTGTAGTGTAGAACAGGAAGAGATTCTCACCTGTCCTCCATACTGGCTGCCTCCTGAAGAAGGTGAACCCTGAACAAAAAAGAATTAAATAATCTCTATATCCATGCCATAGTACTCCTTTAAACCGTGCTCCATATGAAGGAGTACCCAGTTTCCTTCACTCCAGAACTGTGAGTGGACTGAACCAGACTGTGCCAAAATGGCTGAGGCTCATCTGCATTTACCATGATGCATCAGAAATTCCATCTTAAAAACTCTTCTGTGCCTTGGTATCCCATACATTTATAACGATTATATGCTTAGCAACAAATTAGATAAAAAATGGACAGAACCCCCCAAACCAAACCCCAATCTCCTTGAAATGTTCTTTTACCCAGACAACTGCCAAATCTCCTTGATAAAGTAGTAAATGCTATAATGGAAGAATATTCACCTGTCCACCATATTGGCTGCCTCCTGAGGAAGGTGAGCCCTGAAAATAAACAAAAAATGGAAACTGAAACCTTGTTACACCTGTTTCATAGACTCATAAAATCATTTCATGAGGCTTTAAAAATTCTGGTGAACTTCATAAAGTATTGATTTATTTCAGAGAGACACGATATTTCAAGAGTCAATTGAGTCAACCATGTATTTTGCATTCTATTTTTTCTTAGCCTCAGATAATGATCTTCATCTGAACTTGCTTTGTTTAATTACAGTAGCATCAGAACACTACAGAGAAAGATTTACTGAAAATATTTTAGATTAAATTAAAGCTAAGGTACAGTCAGTCAGGTGGACAATAAATAAACTACAAAAATGGGGACTATTAATGCTTACTTGTCCACCATACTGGCTGCCTCCATAAGAAGATGACTCCTGAAAAAAAATTGATAATTAGTTATTTCTGAATACCTAATTCATGGAAAGAAGTGGCAAAGACACCTATATTTTGTTATTTGAGTATTTGTGTGTAATTATCCCAAAATAAACTCTGTTTTTTTGTCTTCCTTGAATTCACAATATTACTATAGAGTATAGACCACTGTCAATTTTCTTGATATATTAAATTCAGATCCTTAAAATGAGTCAAATATTTATTAAAAATATAATATAAAATATTAAAGAAAGAACTTACATGTCCTCCATACTGGCTAGCTCCAGAGGAATATGAATCCTGTAAAGAATACCAGATGAGTGAATTACCTGCAGTAGGATTTCCTTAAATCAAAACATGACTCTGCCAGGACAACAGGAGCAAGAGAGCAAGGTAAGAGTGAAGAGCAGGACTTTCAGAATGCTTTAATAACTAGGATTTAAGCTGAGCAAGTAAATTTGAGATTCTTAGCAAGGGTGGGAGGTAAAGACATAGTGCTTTGTTTGTGTGACATGTTGGGAATATTAAAGTGACATTCTTTCCTGTTCTTTCTCTGCTCACTTCTGAAGAATACCTTCTTTTTATTTGGAAAGCTGAATGCTGGGCCAGAGCTAACAGTAAAATATTGGCTACCTAACAGGACTCTGAAAACCAAACTAAGAAAATTTACTGAAACCTCATACAACAAGAGGTCTCTTTAAAGAGGGGAGATTGGATTTTTTTTTTTTTCATAATGGAATTAGGTCAAATAGGAATAAAAATTGATGCATTTTGATTAATTCTTTCCCCATACTTTTTTTTTTTTCTTTTTTTTTCTTTTTTTTTTTTAGCTTCATTTTGCAAGTTTCACAAAGCCAGGGCACTATTTGCTAAAAAATCCATTGTTATAATTTTTAGGACATATCTAAGTCAATGATGAATTTCACTTGCTGGGCTTTTGTTCTTTTTACCTAGTTCCTATATAAAATTGAATTTAATTGAATGAATTAACAATCATTTTCAGAAGTGGCAAACTGCCTCCTCTCCTTTTGGAATGAATGCTTACCTGGCTGTTGTACTGGCTGCCTCCAGAAGAAGATGAGTCCTGGGGAAAAATGCAAACACCAATTATTTTGCTCTCGAAGAAGTCTTTTGTAGCAAAACTTCTTGAAAGATAGTAGTACGTAAATAATAATACTAAACTTTCTTGCAGTAAATTATCTAAGAGGAATAAAATCATACAAATCCATGTCCTTGGGGGATATTTTCATATAACTCCAAGGAAGCCAGTGGAATTGACTCCCAAAGTAAATATTTATACTGTTATCTACCTGTGTTTGTAACAACATTTTTCATTGAAAGACTTCTCTTTGAATGAAAACTATTTCAAATGGAAAGAGAAACTGGGATCACTGCATGAATGTCCTGTGTGCATTTTTTAGATAGAATTAAAAAGGATGCCCTGTGTGTATTTTTAATTGTAACCAAAGTAGGTTATTTTCACAAGTGTATGACTTCTATTAGGCACTGATTCTTTCTATCCTCTCTAGCCATTATATTGATAAGCAAACAGAGGACACACTTAAAAGCTGATGAACATTTCTTACATTTGCAGAGGAATCACTTCTGACTAAAGTAGGGGATCCACCCTATAAAGGAGAAAAAGAAAAGAAATATTAGCCTTTCTCTTTGGTCATAAACTATAAATGAAACAAAACCTTAGAATATCTGTTCCATGGCATTTCAAAGGAAGAATATCACAGTCTGAAATTAGTTACACTTATACTTCACTTACTTTTATCAATTTCCCAATAGAGAAAATAGCCCTTTTTTTTGGCCCAGTAGACCATAAATCATGAAGTATCATATTGTATCTACCTATAATTCATTGCCTAGGAAATAAGAGTATTTCCAAGGTGCAGGAATGTGCTTTACATGCTACATGTTGATTGTCCACATATGATTTGCTTTGAAAATAGGGATTACCCTATTTCATAGTCCTTAAATAACTTCATTGGACTTAAAAGCACAAGTGAGAAGTTGCTCCATTTTTTTTGTTTTGTTTATGTTTTAAATTTTGTAAACATAGATTTTTAATACAAATTTTTATGATTGGCAATTTTATAGACTGGATATTATTTTAGCTTTCTTTTCTGATAGGTCTTTTGTCAATTAATTCTGCTATTTAATGCAATCTTTTTTGGGCTTTTTGAGAAGAGATAGACATCTCTGTAAATACCATATAGCAACTGACATCACTGCTCAGAAATGCAGCTCACTGCCAGCTTTGGAGCTTCCTGGCTTTTATTAGAAATAATGTGGCCAGCAAGCAGCAGTAGGTAAGTGATTGTCCCCCTACACCGATGGGGCACTGATGAGGCTGCCAACTTGAATTCTTGTTCACTTTTGGGCCCCTCAGTAAAAGAAGGACCTTGAGGTGTGGGATTGTGTCCAAAAGTGGCAAAGGGGCTGGGGAAGGGTCTGGAGCACAAGCTTTGTGAGGAGCAGCTGAAGGTGCTGGGATTGTTTAGCCTGGACAAAAGGAGGCTCAGGTGGGACCTTACGGTTCTCTACAACTCCCTGAAAGGAGGTTGTAGCCAGGTGGGGGTTGGTCCCTTCTTTCAAGTAACAAGCAATAGAACAAGAGGAAATGGCCTCAAGCTGCTCCAGGGGAGGCTCACATTGGATTTTAGGAAACAATTTCTTCACTGAAAGGATTATCAAGCTCTGGAGTGGTTGCACTGAAGAGGTTGCTGAGTCACCAGCCCCAGAGGTATTAAAAAGACATGCACATGGGGCACTTAGAGACATGGCTAAGTGGTGACCTTGGCAGTGCTGAGTTAATGGTTGGACCCGAGGCATTCTCCAACCTAAATGATTCAATGATTCTGTAACGCTGAATCTTGGCATAATAAGAAATAACTCCCACCATATCAGAACCATCTAAGTCACCAGAGGAACAATGAATGTAAAATTAAGAGTACATTAAAAGAATTAAGTTGGAAATAAATAGGATCTCACATAATTTTCCAGTTAAATAGTTTAGTAAAAGAAAATGTATGAACAAATAACACTTACAGAACTTCCCTCAGAGCAATCACATCCACCCTGTAAAGAATGCAGAAATTATTTAAGATGTCAAGAGCACAGGACTGAAATGGGTCCTAGTTACAACTCAAATTACTTCTACCATCCCAGGCATGAAAACCATAAAGCTACATTTTAACTGTCCAGCTTCTAGAACTGAGTCTACTTCATCCTATGCAACTGTTTCTGCACTTATTGCTCTGATGGGGCAACAAAATGCTAATTTTTTTATCTTCAAATTTTCTTACCCAGAATTTTTGCCTTAAAAATAATACTCAGTAAAAAGATGAATACAAAATTCTGAGTAGTACCACAGAAAGCAATTTTTTTTTTAAATAGGCCAGAGTATCTGGAGTACATGTAGTACTGTTTCATGTTACAGATGACACAGAAAACAGGTGATTTCTACTCTGATAAAACTAACTGAGAGGTGGCCAGGAGTTCACCATTCAGTGTTTCACTTTACACTTTCAATATGCATGAACTTTGTTTAGTACCAAAGCAGGTACAGAAGCTGAGGTACACGTGCCAAACAGTCACTGCTGGCTACTCTGGCTTGCAGGATGTCCAGTTGACAAAAGAAAACAATGTGTTACTGAGGCTTTGGACAAAAAGGACAGTGGTGAAGGAAAAGAGTTCTTGTTTCTTGAGAGAAATAAATTAGAGTGCCTGACACTAGCCCAGCTGAAGACTGTGGAGAAAGAAACTCATACCTGTCCACCAGACTGCCTGCCTCCTGAGGAAGGTGAACCCTGTAAACATTACATTCTTGTTTCAAAATTTTTCTGTGACACATGTATTTAAATACAAAGTATTGTCTTTTAACTGTGTTTGAAAAGATCTATTTGGTTGAGAATGCAATTTTATCTATAGAAAGATTAATGAGGGTAAAATAAACCACAGAGTAGTCTGTAAACTTAGGTATTACCAATCTGGTAATATTTTTGTGAAATATCTAGATTGGGAATAAAACCCCTCATAATAACAATGAAGAAGAAAAATTTCCCACCTGCCCACCATACTGGCTGCTTCCAGATGAGGATGAGTCCTGAAAAAAAATAAAAATCACTTACTTTATATTTAAAATATATAAATTAATGCCAAATATTTATTACTTCATTTTTCCTGGTGTTAAAACATCAGTTAATATATGAATTGTATTTTGATTACTCTGCTTGCATTTGGAATTTTACATAGAGCTATATAAGGAAGAATGAACCAGTCTTTCTCATTCACAGATTAAAAATTGCTGTAATACAATAGGAGGCCTCAAACTTTTGTATTACTGATACTTCAGGTCAAAAATACAAAGATTTAGTATTTACCTGTCCACTGGAGTAGCTACCACTTTGAGAAGATGACCCCTGCAAAAAGAAGACCCATTTTATTTTTGTTTGAAATGGCTTCTGGAGAACAAGACTGTTGTACACACACAATTTTAAATTTTTTTATTCAAACAGTTTGCAATTTGATTTCACAAGACATGATGCCAGATGTCATGAGAAATTCTAGGAAATTAATGGTTTGGTGTCATTTACTCATTGGGATAATTTTTAAATAGTACAGCCATTTTGAAAGACAACTGCAAATAATAAATAAAATAGATGCTTACATGTCCACCTGACTGGCTGCCTCCTGGGGAATAAAAATCCTGGAAAAATGTATTTAAAATGAAATTACATGGAAAAACCAAACCACAAAAACTGGAAAGATCAGAGTGGAAGAAAAACACTCCTCCTTGCTTCTCCACATGCCTTAATTTTCTGTTACGGTTTGTTCAAGAAAAACAAAAAAAAGCTACTGTCTTTCTATATAAAACAGCAAATGCCCTTCATGACTATTGATAATTGCTCTTTTGGTGGAAGATCTTCTCTAGGATACAATAGCTGAAAGAGTTAAATCTCCAACAAAATAATTTCTCAGTCTGTGTCTGATAGGAGATGATAGGAAAATGGAAGCCTTCATAAGTAAGTCATACAGCACAACAAGCAAAGGGTTGCACTTATTCTAAGTGCTGGACAACTCAAGGTATGGAAGCTCTTCCCAGTCAGTCAATGATTTAAAAAGTGCAAGGACCTGAACAAGTAAATTGTGCTATCACATTTGTGATGTGAGTTTGAGATTCAAGAGCACACCTCAGCATCAACTGGGATTTCTAGCAGTACTTAAACTCTTTAACTCGTATCCTCATTCCTGCTGTGCTTGAGGGCTTTCTGTCCCACACTGGGACTGCCTCAGGGTTTCCACAGGAGATGTAATTTAGGTGCTGCCAAGCACTGGGGCTGGCACCTGGCACTACATAAAGGAAGGATTGCTTACCCGTTCACTCTGGCGGCTACCAGACGATGAGGAGGAATCCTAAAAAATATCAGAATCTACTTATTGCCATGGCAAATATTGCTATTTCTTTCTAAGCAAGGGAAGCAAAGGAAGGTACTGCTTGTGGGAAGGTTGAAGATGTAGGCTGTAGGATAAGCAGTCTACAGATTCTTTCTCTGCTCATTTCTGGAGGATGGCATTTCTTTATTTTGAAAGCTGAATCCTGATACAGTGAAATAAAGGAATGAGGTCACATCTCAATCTATTTTATTTCCTCCAGAATGTTTCAGGGGAAAACGTCAGCATTTGCAAAGCTGTCTTGATTTTTCAAAGACCAAGATGTGGTACATATCTGTTGTTACACCTTAGTTTCTTTCAGAGGGATTTTTGGACCCTCTGTAGTATCATATTTTAGCTTTCTTGAATATCCATAAGAAGATTTGGTTCAGACACTGCATTGAAGCTATTGACACAGTATACTTGTGACTAAAGTGCACATCTGAATTTGTAATTATTTGCAATTTCCTACTAAGCAGGATCCTGGAAAAGACTTAAAAATTGTAAAGTTTTATAAATTGCTTCAGCAGAGTTAATATATACTTTAGTCAGGAGAAAAGGCATCTCCTTAAGAAAAGCAGGCAGTTTTCACCACACTGCATTAAAACAGATGATTCCTATGCAAGATGTAGATGAAGGAACTTGAATCATATGTCTGGCATTGGAATAACAAATGAAATGTAGTGCAAATTGGGGAAAGAGGGAAGTAGTCATATACAAATACTGAGTTTTGATGGAAATTGTGAAATGAAAGGAGCTTTCTTTGTAATTGCTACTTCTAACAACTTTAAAAAACATTTGATTGTTAGAAGTTGGAACTGTTGGAACTATTTTAACTGCAATTCTTATCATGTATAGCACAGTCACATGACATCAGATAAGGTAAAGGTCCATGTAAGCACCTAGATATTTTAAAAGGTAGTCAATGAAGATATTGATATTTTTGAGGAGAAATGCTTACACTGTCTTCAGTTTCACTGCCTCCAATCGAAGGCGAATCCTGTGAAATAATGGAAAAACATTTATTTTCATGTAAAAATGACTCTTACATGTTCTTAATTGTGGGGAATAGAAAATAAAATAATGAAACTAAGTGCTTAGAAGCTCAAATTTTACCAAAAATTAGTGAATGTGCTGGAAAAGAAAAAATATTTAACTTTACTCGTTCCTTAAGCAGAAGAGGCTGGAAAAAACCCTCCTTGCAAACATGCATTTTTATAGGGAAAAACTTTCCAATGAAGTTAATTTGCAAATTTATCATTCTTTATATTAAAAAATCCCATTATTTAAACTTTCAACAGCTTCTGCATAAGTAAGGTATGTAAAGGAAATGCACAAAATATTTTTTGAATGAGCTAATGCATGAGCAATAAAGTTGTTAAGGCATTGAACAGTCACAGTCACAGTTAAAAACAGCATACATAGTGCCTCATGCTCTCTACATTATGGAAACATTTTGAGTTGCTACAAAGGTAAAGAGAAACAAAAGTTAAAATGGCATTTTCATGGTCATGGTCACTTAAAAATAACTGAAACATAGAACCCAGTACACATAAGAGCCAACACAGCAACCTTAAGCTTTTGATGTAGGAGAAAAATAACATTTACCTGGCCATAAGCCTCAGAACCACTGTATACAGAAGATCCACCCTGTTCAGAAAAAATAAATAATTTTCATATTGCAAACAGGCTTTTTAATTTTGCTGCTTACTGTAGGGATCTTCTTCTGGCAGATTTAAAAAATACGATTATTTACTTAGTTATCAGAACTGTTAAGCAACTCAGAGTTATGTCCCTGTAAAATACTAATGATACGTATTTTTAAACTCAAATTCTAATTCCACTTTTGAAGAGACCTTCATCTTGCAGGTAACTCAAAGCTAGCATTGTTGAGAAGAATAACCCTTAAAAGTTGGAGGCACCCTACCTTTTACTGCCCTGTAAACTTTCAGGCTACTTAGCTAAAAGTATATACAAATTTACTCATTCCTCAATAAAAGAACACTTTCATTAGAATAGTGATGGCTGAAATACAGATATAGCTGCATATTTACTTCACCCAGGGTATTGGCCCTCAGCAACATTTACACAAAGAAGAAGAAAAGAGTATTTACCTGACCATAGGATTCACTGCTGCCATCATAAGCAGAAGATCCTCCCTGCAGAGAAAATTTTAAAAGATTATTAATTTGATTCTCCCAATAAAGTGTTTTCCATCTTTCAAGAACAGAATAGGAGGAAAATAAAAGAAATCTGTTATCTCCACAAAGAAGAAAAAGCACCTACCTGTCCATAAGATCCACCAGGATAGTAGGAAGGCCCTCCCTGCAGAGAAAACATAGAAATTTACTGCTTTGTAGTTGAATATTCTCTCAAAGGATACTTTTAGGCTGCTCCTGAGCAGGCACAGTGACCAGAATATTTACCTGGTTACCAGAGTAAGAACTGTGGGAAGAACCTGGGCCGCCCTGAAAGAAAAACACAGACCAGCTGTTTTCTTGCAGATGAGAATTTAAATACCTGCACATCTGGTTCTCACTTTACCCTTTCTCCCAGTTTTAACTAATTTTTATGTGCCTAAGTAAAACTCAAGGCCATTGTTTTTAAAGAAATCTTTGGGAAGCAATTTTCTTGGCCTGCTGAAAGTTGAATTCTGCAAAGAAAGTGCAGAGACCATTCTGTACTGTTCTCTGTCGAGCTTCACACCACCAGGTTACATCAGGGTTGATTTACTTTTTCTGCTCTAAAGGATAACAGCCAGGTCTGTAATTTAATATGTCACAGCACCCACAATACTGGGAGTGAAGGAACCAGGAGGATGGGAGTCTGTATTATCCTGGTGAGGGAGGAAGAACAACTACCTGTCCATAGGATCCTCCAGGATAGTAGAAAGGCCCTCCCTGTGCAGAAGACAGAATGGGTTACTGGTTTATATCTGGTTACTCCTTCAGGGAAGGTTTTAGATGGAGTTTCTGAATAGGGCATTTTATCTGAGTGTTTACCTGGTTACCAGAATATGTGCTGTATGAAGAACCTGGGGCTCTCTGAAATGAAAACACAGACTAGCTATTTGCTTGCAAACAGGATGGTGTAAATACCAATGTATCTAAATCTCAATCCAGGCTAATACTCTTAAACAAGAAGGAGCTTCTTATCACTAATTTTTTGGTTTGATGAAAGATCATTCCATGGAAGTTGGAAGCACAATTTAGTCTTTTTCTCTGACAGATTTCATGTTTTAAGGTACAGACAGCTGATACAGTTATTAGGTGTTATGATAGGCTCAACTCTTGGGTGTTATATTTGACAGCAGCCACTACATGGGAAGCCACTACAGGAATGAAGACAAAAGAAATCTGTTATCTCCACAAAGAAGAAAAAGCACCTACCTGTCCATAAGATCCACCAGGATAGTAGGAAGGCCCTCCCTGCAGAGAAAACATAGAAATTTACTGCTTTGTAGTTGAATATTCTCTCAAAGAATACTTTTAGGCTGCTCCTGAGCAGGCACAGTGACCAGAATATTTACCTGGTTACCAGAGTAAGAACTGTGGGAAGAACCTGGGCCGCCCTGAAAGAAAAACACAGACCAGCTGTTTTCTTGCAGATGAGAATTTAAATACCTGCACATCTGGTTCTCACTTTACCCTTTCTCCCAGTTTTAACTAATTTTTATGTGCCTAAGTAAAACTCAAGGCCATTGTTTTTAAAGTGGAAGAAATCTTTGGGAAGCAATTTTCTTGGTCTGCTGAAAGTTGAATTCTGCAAAGAAAGTGCAGAGACCATTCTGTACTGTTCTCTGTCGAGCTTCACACCACCAGGTTACATCAGGGTTGATTTACTTTTTCTGCTCTAAAGGATAACAGCCAGGTCTGTAATTTAATATGTCACAGCACCCACAATACTGGGAGTGAAGGAACCAGGAGGATGGGAGTCTGTATTATCCTGGTGAGGGAGGAAGAACAACTACCTGTCCATAGGATCCTCCAGGATAGTAGAAAGGCCCTCCCTGTGCAGAAGACAGAATGGGTTACTGGTTTATATCTGGTTACTCCTTCAGGGAAGGTTTTAGATGGAGTTTCTGAATAGGGCATTTTATCTGAATGTTTACCTGGTTACCAGAATATGTGCTGTATGAAGAACCTGGGGCTCCCTGAAATGAAAACACAGACTAGCTATTTGCTTGCAAACAGACATTTACATAAATGAGTCTACTGTGAATTTCTATTCTTTCAAATGAAACTTTACAGCAACGACTAAAAGAGAATGCTGGTTCATACTTTTTTAGAGATAAGGAAACCTGTGGCAGGTTGTGCTATTTCCTGTTCAGGTTAACAGACTTGAAAGTAGTATTAACATTTAGTTTTACTTTTTCTAATCTCAGAATCATGTCATACCTTGCAGACTCCATGTTTTTACAGATGAACATGACCTTGATGGCCTTTTTAAAAAAAAGATGGCCTTTTTAAAAACTGCCAGAATACTGGACTTCCCAAGTGCAAAGAGTATTTAGGAGAGCATATTTTTCAGCTCACCACTTAAATGAGAAGACTATTTACCAAATCCTGACATTCACTATACCTGTCATTTCCCCCTTGTATAAAAAACAGGGGAAGTATTATTCTATGGTTAGATTGCTTCCTCTGAGACTATTTGTAGATTAAGGTCTTGTCTTTAAATGAAGCTTGGAGAAAAAGCAAAATAATTGCAGTGTGAGGAATTTGGGGATCCACATACATAAACCTAATTTTTCCTTTGAAACAAGATGGTTTAAATATGTATAGCTCTGACTCTTAATTTATAATCCTCTCCAGATTTGAAGAGACTTTAGTGTAACTCACAGCTTTTAAATCTAGAAGAAGCTTTTTGCAAGAATTTTGCTCTTCTACTGAAAAATCTTCAAGGAATCAGAACAAACTGAGTTGGAAGGGACCCAAGAGGATTATCAGGTTAAACTTCTGGTCCTGCACAGGACCAGCCCCAAGACCATGTGCCTGAGAGCATTGTCCAAATGCTTCTTGAACTCTGTCGGGCTTGGTGCTGTGACCACTGCCCTAGGAAGTCGATCACTCTCTCTTTTATGTAAGATTTATGAGTGGTAGTTTATTTGTACTTATACACCTACCTAGAGCTTGCTTTTTTACTATTATTAGAATGTAACCTGTCATGGACAATCTGTTTACATGCTACTGTAAGAACTGTAGCTGCCACATGTAGAGGGCCCTGGACAGAAAATGAAAATAAGACCATGAAAGCAAAGATCAAATCTACTGCTACATAATTTATCATAAATTAATTTAATCAGCTGATATCATTGCAAATTGGAAAATATGTCTCTTGTGTATCAAAGTTGACACAACTGCATTAAGAACTGGTTTTCTAATCTGTCTTATTTGGATGTCTTATTTTCTTCATGTTGAAAATATCTTGTTGATAGCAGCTAAATACACTCTCCTCAACCAAGCTGCGCTAGATTTCTGTTAAAAACTTTTTTTTGCAACAGTTAAAGCATGCAAAGAAAAATGTTTATTAGAATGAAAAAAACTTGCATAAAGATCTCCACCTTTTTCCTTATAAATGGATTTTTGTACAATCACGCAACAAATAAAAAGATTTTTTCCTCAATGAAGTTTCATATTATTTATTTTAATGGACTAGTTTATATTTTAAAGCATGTAAACCATGGTTACTGCTTAGCCTCAGTTATATGAAAGAGGTGGTATTGTATTGGACCAAAACTGCTGTTGCTATATTTTAAGTTAATGAAGTTAAGTTCAGAAAGCAGTAATTTCTTTATACAATTAGTTTGTTTAAATAGCATGAGGGTTTTTACAGAAAGAATAATTCACAAAATGCTTCTTGTTGAAATAGAAAATTAAAAAAAATACTACACCATTCAAATGGGTTTATGTAAATACAGCTTCAATAAAATATTCAGAAATATGTATCCTGATAGAAGACACGTTAGTTTAAAATCCAAGGTGACTTTAAAAGCCAGAAGCCTGGTAGAGCTAGTCTATAATGCCCACATAAGCACATTCATTGCCCTTTTTCCTGGCCCAGAGGCATTGCCTAAGAGAAAAGTTTATCCAGTGCAACTGACATTGAAATTTAAATCATTCTCTTTATGGGAAAGAACAGTTTAAATGTTGATTTAAGAGATTATATTTTGATATTTTTATTCACAGTATTTTATTGCACCAGTGCGAAAGACAAGGAAACTAAGCTGGATGCAACTAAGTACTGTGGTTACTACAAGGTATATTGACTGGTTTTTGAACACAATGAATAATTGGCACATAATAGTCAAGTGACAGAGCATGTGGATCACCAAGAACAGTTATAGAAAATTAGTGGTCAAATGGTAATCATGCAGTTAAGTGGAACTCATTCTTTCATTTAATTGTATATAGTTCTACCCATACTAAGGAAATCACCATTAATGTTTAGTGTTAACCAAATGTCCATATTTATAAGGTGATTAATTCAAAATACTTCATTATGTAAAAGGAAGTATAAACTCAGAAATATAATTACCGGTCTATGACCACTGCTTCCATCAGGACAAATGCAACCACCCTACAAAGTAAAAAAAAAAAGAGGAAACAATTATTGCTTTGTGGAAATTTAAAATAAAATCTTATTTCAGATGCAAAACTGTTTAGGGGAAGAAAGTCTGTGGGACTACAGAGAAGGTATGACTGTTGGTATACCTAGAACAAATGAGGGGACAGCACAGATGTGTACAGTTAATGTTTGCTTTGGAAGTCAGACTGACAGTGCTTCTCCCAGTGGGATATCCCAATGACAGATGCCTCAGCAAGAGCGAAGTATAGGGTAGTCAAGAGTATTCCATTGTGCTATCACCAGTAAACCACATATTGAAACAGTGCTAAAAAGTGATTTCAGTGAGCCATTTCTGATAAATTTAATATGAGTAGGGCCCCTTCATTTACAAATTAATGGATAACATCACCAATATTCCATATAAAACTATTTAAATCCTGATTTCTGAATTTAATTAGTTTAATTAATAGGAAGCTATCTGAACAAGACTAGTTAAAAATAAGGAAAATCCTGACCTGACTATTTGATCCACTAGTTGCAATAAATGATCCACCCTGTGAAGAAAACAATTATATTTTATTAAAGCATTTTATAGAATCTAAGGTATAAAACTGTGTTGTGAGAAACACCATTACAAACTATTACTTCCCTGCACCAATTAACATAACCTGTTGAATTTTTGTGAAAATATAAATTAGGATGAAACTTAATTAAGTGACTTGATACAATTTGCAGGAAATGGACATTAGGGAAACTAATTAAGAAAACTGTTACCTTCCAGAGCTCAGAGATCTGTCTGCAACATTGAATTAAACACCAAACTCTCTGAGACAGAGGACTATGCTACTGTTAAAACGACATAATGCTGGGTGTAGCAGGATTTCAGACCCCTGGGATGGGTACCAATCCAAGGTACTAAGAAAAATAGAACAAGGTGCCACTCTGGATCAGTTAAATTTCACATAATTCTCTACAATAAACACAGCTGCAGCAGTGCATAATCCGACAGAATATGAAAGTTGGACCAACTTTTGTAACAGAAGTACATAATCCCTAAAATGTACCTTCTTACCAAATGCAAAATGAAACAATTATATATATGGCCATTACAATGAAGAATACAAGAATGTTTCTAAAATAAGAATCTGAAAATATATAGCTTGTGGTTTTCAAATTAATTTTACAAAATGTTAGGTAAAGAAACACCTGTAATTCTTACCTGCTTAGTGGGGTGAAGAAACAGAAAAAAACTGTATTTTCTGAGCCTGATATCACTATTTACAACTGTGTAAAATTATAACATTAAAATGCTGTCAAATCAAAATAGCATCCTTCAGCACAAAAAAATTACTGGAACCTAACTTTCAAAACGAAATATAATTTATCAGAAATCCCCTTGATATCATGTAGTTGACACTACATTATTACCTGCATGTCAGAATGGCTGCTATTTGAAGGAGAAGATGCATTCTGTGAAGAAAAAAAAAAGACACGTATCTGTAAGGGTAATAAATAAAATATATAGTTCTATTTGGAAAGAAATACCTAACCCTAAAGAGAATTTGTTGGTTTTTGTGGACACTAGATCCTCCTTTTTTGTAGGTAATGCACAAGGAGCTATAAGCTTACTACTATCAGCAGTTTTTCAGAAAAAGGGACAGGAATGGTTTACCTGTACATCATAGGCTCTTCTGCTTAAAACATGTGATGTGTCCTGTAAAAAAATAATAACATTTACAATGAGGAGATGAAAATTCTATGATCAGTGATAGGTCTTTTTTTCTTTCCATATTATTTATTTATAAGAGCACCAGACCCGTTATTGTGTACATTGAGTAGGAATGCATTATTATGAAATAAAAGGCTATTTGCACATAATTTTTATAAGGCTACTACTGAGTCTGACTTGCAACTATACAGTACAGATACCTGTATCTCCTATTATGAGCATAATAAAATAGGAAACATTATTATTCCTTACTTATTATTCTATCTTTCTTCAGCTAAAATGTTAGCTGTCCTTTGTATGATACTCATTTAATTTTAACTTTAGCTTGGACCAACTCTGTATGTGCTTAATGAAGAGTAGGAATTTGAGCTACCCTATACTTCAAAGCATGATTTTCATGTCTTTTTTTTTTTTCATATATATACTTTCTTTAAAGAGATTCATCCAAAGAGCAAATACCCAAGTAATTTTATTTTACTTTTCCCTTATGTTGGAGGGTATTGACTACTATAAACATGATTAGGGAAAAATTAGGTATAATTAAGACAGATTAGGTATAGTTAGGACTAAAATCCTACAAGCAGGCAAAAAGCAAAAAAAAAAAAGGTGTTACTTACTCGGGCAACAACTTTCTTCTTTGCACAACCAGAACGCTGCAAAGGAGCCACAAGCCTGTTAGTACTTTATAGCTGTAGCTGTCTACATGAAATACTTTAACAAAAATCTACTAGTTGTCAGGGTGATGTTTGGAAAAGGAAGATGTCCAGAGATTTTCTTTTATTAGCAGTAAGGTTCTTAAAAAGCATATTCTTTGTCTGTTTTCAGTTTATCTCTTTCAACAGTTCCTGCTTTGGGGAGTCTCCCTCAGCTGAACCACTGTAGTTTAGTATACAATCTGTGTAAGGATCCTTTCTCTCTCTCTCTTTTTTTTTTTTAGCATTCCCCATCCTTTGTGAGAAAGTTTAGATGCCAACTCTTTTACAAAGAAGTCCAGCCATACAGACTGGATAGAGATAACCAAAGGAATACTAACATATTTCATGTACAAAGGAGGAAGTGAGGAGGCTCCTAAATAGGGCTTGCTGATGAAGGAATATTTTTTTCGGAACATTTTGAATTGGACCTGGTGCAATGAATTCAAGGTAAATACAAGCCAAAACAAAAGATGTTTTCAGAAGGCCTCTGTACAGTCTAGAATACATTTGGTGCAGTACTTAAGTATTATAGAGGGAAAATAGGGGCAACAATGAAGCAGAATAGTGAATGGCTGAGAACTGAAAAGGCAAGTAGCTGATGACAGAAGGTTACTCTAGATGGCAGTAAAACAAAAGGAGGCTGTGACAGATGGATAAAAGCTTTTCTATGAACAGAAATAAGTAGAGAAAATGTAATTTATTTACACATAAATTATTTACACAACAGTGTATTTGCTTGGTCACAATCTATTCATGTAAATCACCATTTCTGCTTGTAGGACAGATGGAAAGTCTTGACAGAGAGCGTAATACCAGGTAATACCAGGCACAAATGTTATTTTACAACAGCAGCACGTAAGTGACATTAAATCTGAATGAGTGAGAAAAGCTTGAGATGGCTACATGCCTCATATACACAGGTGATTAATTCCCAAATTATCCAGTCAAAGTGGATATATTATGAAGAAAATGTATTAGTATATATTCTTAGAAGTATTGTGCCATTTGAAGTAATTGTGCAGCAGCCTTGAGTACAGAGAAACAATTAACTTTTTGAAGGGTATTATAAAGCAATCATATACTAAAGGTCCATAGGTCTAATAACTTTGTCATTAATCATTAGAATTTGTACACTACAGAACAAAGTACTTACCTGATTATTGGAACTGTAGGTAGTTTCATTCTGGAAAAGAATACATTATTTCCTTTTTAAAATAATTATTTAAATAAAGCAAGCTTAAAGAAAATGAATTCTTTCTGATACTGCATACAGACATAATAAGAATCACTTATTCCTCCCATTCTCCACAGCTTTGTCTAAATTAGTTTGAAATTCTACCATTGCAGTCTGAAAAACATTGTAATAACAACCTTAGATTAGTAACATGAAAAGTAGTGGAATATCTGTCACTTCTTCATGCATTCATTGCATGTACTTAAATATTTTCTTGCAGGTTTTTTTAAAATTAATGTAAAATGTACCCTTAGATTTTGAGGAAAATATCTGTTACTGCAAAGCCATTGAAGTATTTTTATTCATATTTCATTTCATCCAGTTAAATGCATTTAAAAGCATTAACTGTATCTGTAAACATATATATGACAATTTTCAGCAAGAGAAGAGGCAGTTGCTGAAACAGCTGTTAGTATGGAAAATCAGCATTCTTTCTGGATCATTCTGCTCCAAAGAGTACATCTAGCAGAGCAATATTTTCCCACCTACGTGAAAAATGTTGTGATGAAAATATATTAGAGAAAGCATACTCACATCATCACAAGCGTTGGGATTATTATCGTATGAGGAATCTTGTGACTCCTAGAAGAACATCAGATACCAGTTATTTCCTCACAAAAATGAATTGCTAAAAATACACTTTCATGTTTACTCTACAAGACAGAAGAGATGATCATGCAAAGAAGAAGCTGAGTTAAATTAAATTAGGATCTTTATAAGAAAAAAGGAGCCAAATACATAGCTGCAATAGTGGCTGGCAGGGAATGTTCCAATCCTCAGTAAAGGAAGGAATCCAACAAAACAAATCCAAACCAGGAAAAGCACAGAAACAATTATGTTTTATTATATCTTTGAGTTGATATAGGGACTACAAAGTTGATGCAGGGACTACAAATATTATGTAACCAGGAGAAAGAAAGAACTACTTACTTGATTATCATAATAGGTGTCTGAGGATGATCCACCCTTTAAAACAAAAAACCCAATCAAAATTGGAGAAAGTTAGAATATAGAAAACCTGATTCTGAGCAGAGGCTAAAGTTTATATGAACTGATGTGTAAGTAGTGAAAGAGAATATTACTTACTTGGCCACCACCATAGTTTTGTGAGTAGGACCCATCCTATAAAACAAACAAATATAAACTCTACTTCAGAAGAAATTGTGATTTGTTTCAGAGGCTGTAAAGCTGGAATAAACAATTGCCTAGGATTCCTTTGAACAAATACAATTTTCAAGATATCTTGATAAATTATCAAATGTTATAAAAATTCTTACCAGGAGAAAATCAAGGTCTACCTACCTGGTTGTCACCATAATTTTGGGAGGATGATGATCCACCCTGCTAAAAAAAAACAACAACAAAATAATTAGAATTTACATTACCATATTGCCAATCAGATATTGATCAGTCATCATAGAAGTTGAAACCATCATAAAACCTTGCTGGGAGGCAATACTTACTTGGCTACCACCATAGTTTTGTGAGGAGTATGAATCACCCTGTGAAAACAAAACAGCAGCAGTCATAATGCTGGAGAGCTGAATTTTATCTGAGTGAATACAGCTACCCTAAGTTGCTGAGTTCTATGGAAATTATATGTATCTTCCACTTTTAGGTAAGTGGAATTTCAGGGCTGATAAAAAGTATGTTTGCAGAGAATGAGTTACAGACTGGACATGGAGAGACTCTGCAAGAGTCTATATGCCCATGTGCAAGAAAACTATATGGTGGATTGGAATTGCTTTAAACATTTTTACCAATGGATAATGAAAGATCTACCTACCTGACCACCCTGTGATCCACCCTGTAAATCAGACAAAAAGATTTTAGACATTCACTGTTTGGCCATGGAATATTTTTGATGAAAGCTATGATACTTGCTTAGGAAGAGTAAGAAGCAGAGGCAGATATGCAATATGGATACAATTTCTAATATAATAAGCACAGATTGCCAGTAATGCAATGGTAAATACTAGATGAGACATAAATCAAGGAACCTCAAACATTTAACTTTAAGTAATGTCTAGTACACAGATGAGCTCCATTCTGAACACTTTCTAGAGAATGTATCTTTTTTTTTCTCCTGTAGAAAACCTAATTTATACAAATGGAATGAATTTATACAAATTCTCCTGGTAGCATTATTATACAGGAAGCTGTGACCTGTGAGATACAGTAGCCTTGAGGAAAAGGTTTTAAATAAAACACTCAGTATGTTTCAATGTGCCCTCTTTAGAAGAGGAATGTAACTCCTTCCAGTGAAATCAGAAGAGGCATTTGTAGAAGTATTAGTGTCAAAAGTGCATAATAATAAGAATAGTAAAACACTGAATTATTTAAGTGAGTGGGATATTTACTATTCACTAAAATGGGACTGAGGCTTCATTCAGAACAAAGAAAAATGAAATGAAAAGTATCATCTTTCAATGTTCTAGAAGATTTTAGAACAAAATTTAAGCATTTTCTTTAGTCTCAAAAAGAAATAGGTTCTCTTAAAAAAATAAAAGCTGTTATAAAATATATACCTATTAAATATATCATTCTATCAAGTTATATTACATACAATGCATTGTACATTCTCACCTCATAATAATAATACATTGTAGCAACATCTATGTTGTTTGCATATTTATAAATATAGTATATATTTATGTTGCTAAATCACAGTGTTTGTTGAAGCAATCTATCAAATTCTTCTGTTTCCTGTGAAAACTCAGTAAGAATCAAAAGAAATATTGTGAATAAAAAAGAGCTCATCTGTTGCCATTTTTCTGCCTTATTTTCAACATAACAGAGACGACTTCTTTAAACATAGTAACATCTTTTGGGATAGTGGTTTGTAGAGCTCCAACATTTGAACTTGCAACAAATACAGATGTTGCTATCTATAGTTCACTGCACAAACTTTTTTTTCAGGGACTTCAAGTGAAGTCCTAAAATATTGTCTGGCTTTTGATAGGAAAAGAGAGGCTGGTGAGCTCCAGCCTTGATTTAAGTCATGTCAGTTAAGCAACTCTGCAGACTTCTTCTTTCCAGAATCTGGCCTTAACGTCCTATAGAATTAGACATTTCAAAACATAATACTAGGAAAAAGGGGCAAATAAGACTCCAAAGTCTCTCTGATACTCCTGTGTATAGGAAGATAGAGAGTTCTAATCTCAAAATTTGTAAGATTACATGGATTTGTGCAATATGAATCTGAATTTGGAACTAATTGAGTTAGTGGCAAAACTAATTTCAGATGCATCTTAAAATAAGAGAAGAAAGCCAAATTACCTGGTGGCAGGGGTTACTATCATAGGAGACACCCTGTCAAAACCAAACAAACAAAAAGGTAAATGCCATTTTTCTTGCAAAGTAATTAGTTCCCTTAAAATTTCCTATGTGTGCATTAGTGTAACAAAATTCAACATATAACTTTACAGAAGGTGAGTTTAATTTTACTTAACCTTTTAAGTGTGTGGCTTTACCCTCTGATACTCTCATAGCCCCATACAAGCATCAAGACAGACACAGATGATCAAAGGAATACTTGTGAGCCACAAGAAAAGAGGTAGATTGGTAATTGATATCTGTCTGTATCATCCCTTGATTGGGATGATCCCTTGATCTCCTATTGATTAGTAAAGATGAACTGTTGGTGGGGTTTTTTTGGAAGTAACCGTTACTGTTGGGTGACCATCTATCTAAATGTAGCCATCAATCACTTGCTAGATTCTCCGCCATAGATTTTAGGCAAGGTTTCTGCCCAGAGCCATTCATTTGCCTGTTTTGGGTATATTTTGTGATAACAGGATGAGAAACAGCACATAGAAAGGGTTCTACCCTGGTTGTCACCCTCCCATTATTACAGTACAGGTCTTCTCGTGATAAGTCAACCTGTGACACAGCTTAGTGCAAATAACACATTCTTCAGTGTTTATCACTTTCATTGTTGTAATGAAACAGCTTTCATGCTGTCCTTGTTGTACTGCTCCTTATGATGCTTTGAGAGGCATTTTCATTCATGCCTAACTTACATTAGTCTTAATATTTCTGCTAAATACTGCTTAAAATGTCTGTATCTATGATTATCTTTCATTCTAGTTGCTTTGATCAATATATTTATTTAAATGTAGATTTACTGTTGGCCTCATCCATGATCCTTTCCCCTGGGATCTCATCACTGAATACATTGTTTTTACATCATTGTAGATATAGACAAGTAGAAATGGAGCCAGGACAAAAACTACTAATTTAATTATTGCTCCATCTGAGCCACTCTCTATTCCTGTTCTTTTCTATAGAAAATAATTGGAGCAACATCCAAAAATTCCCAAGCAAAGACTTTATATACTTAATGAGTAGACAGATTAATCACTTGTTTGTTTTCCATGTGTAACTCTGAATAGGAGCAGCCACTTCATATTGGTTACAACGGCCAACAATAGCAGCCTTTCTTGACCTCTGTGATAGTTAAGTTCATGTAACAATGAAAACAATAGATTTCAAACTACAAAAATTATAAAAATTATTAAAAACATGTTAGTATTACAAAGAAAGCTGGGTCTAGTTTTCAAACAGTTTGGAGAAAAAGTCTTACTTGTCCACAGCCACTGCTGCCAAAATAAGCTGCAGATCCACCCTGCTGGGGAAAAGAAAAAGAGCAGCTCGTGATCCAAATATTCTCATTCACTCTTCTCATTTCAAACACAGATAACAATTTTCAAGGGCTTTAGCTGCCAGGCTGCTTCAAAGGTAGAAGACCAGCTATATCCAAGTGTGAATTATTTGGTAAAATACTGAGTGTGTGGAATACTAAAGTGCATCAGAAAGCTGAGAACTGAATGCACTCCTTTCTACAGGGAAAAGCACTGCTTCAGTGAGCCTATTGCTGCCAGAGCCATATGAAAAAAAGTTCACAGGACTTAATTCTAAAGAGATAGTTACTATATTATTTCAAGTTAGAAACCACTAGATTCTCAGTACGTATATGGGAACATCACATACATGCTGTATAATGACTAATGACTGACTGATGCTTACCTGTCCATTGGAACTGCCACCTTGAGGCTGAGAACCCTGTAAAAAAGGCACAGAGTCATTTGTAAAAAGAGCTGCATAAGTGTAGTCCCAGAATCAGAATACCACAGAGAAAAGCCCATTTCTATTAAAGGTTCCTCTCTACTATGTTACTTTTCCCCTCATGGTATTTCAGTAGCACAAAGCAAATCAAGGACCACTCAGAAACACCAAGAAGGAAAAAACCACCCATGCCCCAAAGCCCATTTACAGGACAGGCTCCTACAGAAAAGCTCAACACACTTCAGCAAAACATCTCACCTGGCCATAGGACTGGCTGCCTTGGGAACCCTTTAAATAAAGAGAAGATAATTACCACCTTGATAAGGAGGCTTCTTTTTAGAGCATGATATTTATGGAAATAACAGCTGCGTGTAGGATTCCCTGAAAGGTTCTTCCTGTGCCAGAGGACACAGAGCAGCGTGCTAACAGCTGTGCATCTGTGCAGCACATGGTCTTATTCTCAGCAGAAGCCGTGGCCCAAACTGAGGCACAGACTGCCAAGGGAAACATCACTCTCAAAAGCCTTCCAGTCACAGAGAGATCAGTGAAGAACTTTCCACAGGACAGTCAGTTTGCTTACCATGCCATAGGAGCCAGGATGCTGAGTGTGATGATTTCACAGATTGGGATTCCAGATTAATGAGTACCATGTGCATAAATGTGGATTGTGAATAGACACTTTCAGAGAA